>RJWJ010000105.1:108744-419481 GCA_004363605.1 Indri indri
CAGCTAAAAATATATATATAGAAAAAATCAGCCGGGCATGGTGGCGCATGCCTGTAGTCCCAGCTACTCGGGAGGCTGAGACAGTAGGATTGCTCGAGCCCGGGAGTCTGAGGTTGCTGTGAGCTAGGCTGACGCCATGGCACTCGCCCCAGGCAAGAGAGTGAGACTCTGTCTCAAAAAAAAAAAAAAAAAAAAAAAAAAAAAAAAAAAAAAGAGTTGGTATTGGTGGAAAATATGGACGGACTGACGTACATGACTGATGGGAAGTAAGGTGGGTGGAGATTCGGCGCTGGCTGCTGGACAGTGAACATCTCAGAAGACGGCCAGGGGCATCTTCATCAACACCCTTGTGTTCACCCTGGTGGTCTCCTGGTTGTGGGCAGGAGCAGAACTGCAGCCCCACTTACCTTCCTGGGCCTTGTGTCTTTCCTTCATCACCTTCGAGTCCTTACCTGGTTTCGTTTCTCCTTCCCCTTTCTTTCCATGAACACGCAGTCATTTTGTCTTTTCTCACTAAGAGAAATCTGGTCAGAAATTCTGGATCCTAGTCCCAGCTCTGCCGTTGATTTATTTCATTCGCCAGCTGTCACTTTCCTCACCTGGAGTAGAGTGGAGCCAGCTCTGGCCTCCCTTACTAGGTGGACGTCAGCCTCAGATAAAGTGATGCATGTAAAAATGTTTTAAAGTATTAAATCCAATAGGACCAATCCAGAAGGACCTGAAAGCATGTAAACTACTATTATTTGGGAGCTTATCAAGACCAGGTACTTGATGTCATTGGCTCCAGGTTATTTTGGTGCCCTGCTGACCTCATGACCCCTGGGGGGGGTGTCTCTCCTCCCTGTCACACAGGCCTCTGTGGGCACAGCAATCCCAGGACTGACCCAGGAATTCCAGAGTAGATCAGGGCTGACCTCAGGACCAACCAGAGTGTCTCCCTGGTTTCCTGAAGTCCTGGTGTCGGCTCTGTGTTCATGGCTGTGCCCTATGTCTCACCTGAGTTAGATATTTCCTCAGGGAATACTAAATATTGTTGCTATCAATCTATAACTGTAATTAGGAAGATAGATCAGCAGCCCAAAGAAAAGAAACATCAGGTATTATGAAGCCCAATATAAAGTGAATTTTTGAGGCTTCAGCTAAAGTTTATATCTTGACTGCCTTCTTTGTACCTCCCTTGAAACAATGACTTTCTCTTTCAAACATATTATTCTCTGTTAAATTTCCATTGATATTTCAAAATGTGTGGGTTTTTTTTCCTTAATCCATGAATCCTGACATCATCTTAACTAGGGAGTTTATGGTTACTTGTAGCCAGGGACTAATGATAAACAGGAACAACAAAATCTTACCAATACTTGTAAGATGGAACAGATTATTAAATTTGATTTTGTTGACAGCAAATCCATAAATTAATCTACCACCAATTTCAGCCATACATTTAAAGTCTGTAACCTTGTGGGATCCATATAATTGAGTTTTCCAGAAAAAAAGATAAAGATTAATAAATTAAGCACTGTTTTTTAAATGTTTTTAAAAATGAGCATTCTTGGAATAAATCTTTGTTGGTTATGATACACACATACATACACAGAGAAAGAGAGGAAGAGAAACAGAATTGATTGATTGTTTGTTTTAGAGTTTTAAAGTCTGGTTCATAAATTAAATGGATTCTTGCCTAATTTGGGTACCAAGTTAATTCCTTTTTAATGTAAATATTTTTTAAAATATAGTGTACATTTGTCCGTCCAACTTACAAACGAATTTTGTTTGAACAGTTTTTTTTAAGGGATTCAATACTAATGCTTATTGGGCACTGGTCAACTATCGGCGCTAAGCACTTTGCCTTGATCATATAATTTAATTCCCGCAACTCTGTGAAGTAGGCATTTTTAATATAGTTGACTGAAATTCAATCAGGATACACTTTCTAACAATAATAGCAATAATTTTGTGAGCACTCACTATGTGCTAAACACTCTGCTAGGCACTTGAATTTTTATTTAATTTTCACTATAGCCCTGATAGCGAGGCTTTATTTTCCAGGGTCGCAGATGAGGACCTTAGCATTTAACATGGTTAAGTGAATTACCCAAGGTCATGGAACCAGTGACAAATTTATACTGCAGCTTTGGTCTTCTGCTTCTAAGTACAGGATATCCACCAAACCCCCAGAACAGCTCCAGACCACTCAGATTATACACTCATTCATGAGTTCAGGACCCAGGAGCTAAAATAATTCATCTCAGGTGGTTCAAATTTTAGAGTCCTTAATGAGGAACTACAGTCATGTGTTGCTTAACAACAGGAATGCATTCTGAGAAATACCTCAGTAGGCAATTTCATCATTGTGTGAACATAACAGAGTGCAATTGCACAAACCTAGATGGTCTAGCCTACTACACACCTAGGCTATATGGGATATCATATTGCATGTTACTGTACTGAATGCTGTAGGCAGTTGTAACACAGTGGTAAGTATTTGTGTATCTAAACATACGTAAACACAGCAAAGGTACAGTAAAACCAAGGTATTATAGTCCCATAGGACCACCGCCATACGTGCAGTCCGTCATTGAGTGAAACGTCGTTATGCGGGGCACGAGAGAATTTACACAGCAGTGTAAAGGGAGCCAGCAAGGGAGGGCGAAGCCCAAGAGACGACTACATAGGAATCCAGTACAGAAAAAAAAACAGAAACAGAAACCACACCTGAGTATGAACAGAAAGAATTTAATAGAATGAATTGATTATTCAGGGATTGGAATACTGAAAAAAGGGCAAAAGGGAATGTCAACTCAACATCATATGGGAGCAGCCTCTAAAATGTCCCCTGGCGTTCTTGCCCTTGTACAATCCCCCTGTGATGGGATGTCACTTCTGAGATTATTAATAGATTACAAAAGACTCTCACTTCCACCTCACTTGCCCTCTGTTTCTCTCTCTCATGCTTGCTATGACAGCAGGCTGCTTCCAGACTATAAATTGCCTTATGGAGAGACCCCCATGGCAAGGAACTGAGGGACCGCTTCAGCCAACAGCCTGTGAGGAACTGAATCCTGCCAACTGCATGAGGGAGCTTGGAAGTATATCTTCCCCTTATCTAGCCTTGAAATGCCTGCAGGCTGCCCAACTCCTCGAGTGCAGCCTTGTTAGGGAACCTGAGCCAGAGGCACCCAGCTAAGCTGCACCCAGATTTAAGACTCACAGGAACTGTGTGACACTTACTAAATGTGTGTTATTTTATGCAGCTTAGTTTTGGGGTCATTTGTTACACAGCAATAGATAATTAATACACATGGAATTAGTAACTGCAGGAAGCAGATATACACTTAGAGGTAGGGAAACAAAGGGAAGAGATGGGGATTATTCACTGGGAGGAAGAACCCTGCAGAACTGCAACCCAGACCTCTGAGAAAGAGGCACTGTTCAGCTTGCCCTCATGGCTCCAGAGCTGAGGGAACAGACATCACGGAGCTGGTAGCAGGCCCATAAGAAGAGGGTGCTCTTAGCTGCTGCTAGTATATGTGGGAGGGTCCAACAAGGCTAATTCAGGGATAGTGAAAAAAAATCTGAAACTTGGAACCAATTACCACTGCCAGGGTGACAAACTGTTGCTTAGAGGATGCTGACAGGAGCAGCAAGCCAAAGTTGGAAGAAGCAAGTCCCTTCCTCCTCTTCCTCCCGTCCAGCCTCCTTTTGTGCTCCTTATGGACGGAACCTAAGGGAGGGCAGCTGCCAAAGGAGTAATGTGGCTATAGAGTCCCAGACCCAGCATGAAAACAAGGAGAATAGGAGGGTGGGTTTGGAGCTGAGAAATCACAGCTGACTGTCGGCACAGTCCACCCCTTTGGCTACTCATGGTTCATACTCCCTTCTACACACACTTGAACTTCCATACAACAAGACAGTTGTATATCTCTGCCTAACATGCTACTATCCTTTGTACAGATGGAGACTCTGTTACCTCTCCCAGAGAGGAAAGACACAAAATTCGAAAAGTAACAGTGTCTCTTTCTGGACAACAGTCATAGCATCTATCTCTGGGTGATGTGACTATCAGTCCCACTTGACTAGTCTGTAACCTAAAGACTAAATTTCCTTTTATTTTTTTAATAAGATGTTCATACCAGTAGTATTTACCTTAGTGAAAAAGAAGAAACAAATCAAGCACAGGGGCAATGAAAAACAGCACATTGGCTCAGATAGACCTTGTTCAGATCACATAGCAACACAGACAGTGAACTTGAGTATGTGACGTCGACATTCTAAACCTCAGTTCTATTTATTTATTTATTTTTTGAGACAGAGTCTTTCTCTGTCATCTGGGCTAGAGTGGCGTAGCATCATCATAGCTCACTGCAACCTCAAACTCCTGGACTCAAGTGATCCTCCTGCCTCAGTCTCACAAGTAGCTGGGACTACTGGTGCGTACCACCATGCCCAGCTAATATTTCTATTTTTAGTATAGACAGGGTCTTGTTCTTGCTCATGCTGATATTGAACTCCTGGGCTCAAGCAATCCTCCTGCCTCGGCCTCCCAGAGTACTAGGATTACAGGCGTGAGTCACCACCCCCAGCCCTTAAACCTCAGTTCTTGAATGTGCAAATTGGAGTCACAATTCCTATCTCAGATAAATTAAGAGGGTTCTGCTGACTGAGAGAATGCCTGAAAAGTACTTAAGAAAGCCCTCAGTTAATGGTAGCTTTGGTTGGCTAGTAAAGTTGCTGGTCAGAGGCTATCAAAGGAGCTCCCCAGACAAGGGGGTTCTTGAGCCCTTAGGCAAGTGTAGGGATGAACAAAGGATATTTACCACAGTTGACCATCCCATCTTTGTCAAAACTTTCTTCATTTGGCTTTTGGGGTCTCACTCTACTAAAGACTAGATTTTAAAGTTAGTTTAACCACCACCAATACTTATATAAATTGTAAATTATAAGGGAAGGAAGAAATAGCGAAAAGAAATGAGTATTTGTGTAATTACACATGTTTAAATAACATGTAAGGAAGAAACCATGCATGGTTGTTACAGTCCTCATTTCTGTACCTGATCACCAGGCAGAGTCGATATTTATAACTTCCTTCCTCCACTGCTCTTTCCACGTCTCCTTCCTGTAGCCTCAGCCAGGACATTGCTGGTGTCGATTCTTTACCTGGTAGAACGAACTCAGCTTTCATTCCTAAAGGGTGTGAATCTTCAGTGGTTCTGCCTGTTTTTCCTTAAGGATCACTATCGGACGTGGAAGCACTGAGAGGTGCTCCCAAGAATCCCCTGGGTTCCAGACAGTCTTCCATGCCCTCATTGTATGGCAGGAATCCAGTTTCTTCTCAGTAATCAGAACCAACCAGCCCAGCCAGTAGAGTGACCTCCTTCTTTGCCTTTTAGTGTAGTGGCCTGAGGTGCTCATATGGGTTCAGTTTAGTGGAACCTGTTGTGTCCCCTGGTGGAAACATTCTTTGCTTGGGTCCTCAGACTCCCAAAACCTCAGCATAAAGTTCTGTGAGTGAGTTATTAGGTGCGTAAGCGAGAGGAGCCACTCCTGCTTCCACCCCTTAATACTTAGACCTGTGCATTTTCTCTGTGGGTAAACAGCAACATATATTGGTGGCTGATTCAAAGTGTATGCTGCATCCTGTAAAACAGAACCCTAAACTTCAATGGTGTTGTCCCCCATCTGGTGCCATGAATAGGTCTTCAGTGTGCTGTTCTGTCTCACCATTCCTTCTGGCCTGCTGCTTCTCACAAGATAAAGATGGTCCATCCCATGGGTATGGGTGAGGCCCATTGCCTCACTTCTTTCACTGTGAAATGTGTTCCTTGATAGAAAGTAGTGTTGAGAAAACCATGACAGTCAGTAATGTATTTTGCAAGTTCATGGAGTGAGACAATAGCCTAGTATGGGGCATAATTTGCATCAGCTGGAAGGCATTAGCACCCTTGGGCCTGGAAGGACAAGGCAAGGGGGGGAAATCATGTTTCAGGGCCAAGGGAGAGCTAGAAACTCAGAAGAGGTATCTCCCTCCCTCACACCCTGGCAGGAGCTATTGCCCAGAGGGACACAACTATTGCCAGAGGCACAGCAAGGAAGTTGAGAGAAATGAGGAAAGCAACACTCCAACCTCCTTCTCCTGCTGCGCTTTGATCTCCAGCCAGTGACTCCCTTTGTCTGAACGCAAAGGGCAAAAGAGCTGTGTGGCTACTTCCCAGAGGGGTGGCACTCCCTGGGCCCAGAGCAGGGCAAAGAAAGGCACAGTGGGCTTGGGGTGGGGGTGGGGATCAACCCATGAAAGAAGAATTCAGGCAAAAGAGATATCGAAGGACATTCTTGTAACTTTGAAGTCCTAGGTAGAAAACTGAAGGGTTTAGGATCCCGATTAGTATGCTCATTTCTTCTTCGGAACTGGGAGTGAATGGCTGGCTGCATAGTTGCTGTGGAAACAGAAGACCTGAAGGGCCCTGCTCCCCCCTGGACAAACACCTGCAGATTGGCATGTGTGTCTCCCAAGGACTGTAGATATGACTGGCAGTGATATGCCAATCTGCATTAAGGTGATCACATTTTAGGAATAGAATTAAAATTTTGAAAAAAATCTTTAGGTTGGCAACTTGTCATTTTGGAAAGAACTCAAGCTCTGGAGTCTGACAGTTCTGTAATAAGGAGCCTTCAGTTTCCAAGGTGGAGAAGGGGCATAGTAACACCCACTTTGCAGGAATGGCAGAGTATGACATGAATCTAGAGTCTGGCGTGAAGCTAATGCTCAAGAATTTGTGGTGGTTAATAATAAAACTGCAATTCAAGCAAGGATGAGAAGGAAAATATACCCAAAGAAAATAGGATAATGATGTTATGAGATAGCACTGAGGTTCTAAAGGGCTACATCCCCCGTCTTTTATATCTCAGCATTGCTGGAACCAAGCCTGGGGTCCTTAGCAAGAGGCAACCACTCATGGCTGATAAATGAATAAAAATGACATAAGAACAATTCCAGCAGGGTAGGGGCCCCAAGGTCTGAGGCGGATGGCCACACATGGGACGGAACTAACAAACAAGCTAAACTTGGGGTTTTAATCTAAGGATACAAATATGATCTCACTCACATCTGTGGGATCTAGAGGAATGGAATTGAAGCTTAATATTGTTAGATAAGCCTGAGGTTGTTCAAAGTAAAACAGTTCATGGAGGGGATGTGCAGAGAGGCCCTACATATGAAGGTCTGAACACACCCAACTCTGAGAGTGAGCACCCCGGTAGAGAGGCCAGGCGAGAGCATTGCAGACTATTTGGGAGCAACCTCAGGGCCACTGGCTGGGGAGGCTGTGAACTGAGATTACCATAATAATAGCTAACATTTAATAACACTAATAAATAGTAAGCATCTAATATGTAAGTCACCTTTTCAGGTCCAATATTGATCCATAAGGTCAATCCTATCATTCGGATTTTACAGATTCAGAAATCAGGGCTCAGAGAAATTGACTTACCTACGGTAACACAGCAAACAAGTGGCAGAACCAGGATTTGAACCTGGGTCTTGTGAGTGTTGACTGTTGATCCTGGCCTCCTGGTACTCACCCCACGTGGTTCCCTACCCTGTTGTTTGTATGACCAATAGAATATGGTAGAAGTGATGGCATGGCACTTCCAAATCTAGATCATAAAAGACATAGTTTCTGCCCCTCTCTCTGGGATCACTTGCTCTGGGGAAGGCAGCCGCCATGTCATGAGAAACCCAGGTGGGGAGGAACTGAGGTCTCCTGCTAAGATACATTAGTGAGCTTCGAAGTCAATCCTCCAACACCAGCGAAGCCTTCAGATAACTGCAGTCCTTGCAATATTCTGTCCACGACCTCATGGAATACTGTAAGCCAGAACTAAACCACTGCCAAATTCCCAACCCACAGAAATGTTTGTTACATTAAGCCACTAAGTTTTTAGGCAATTCATGATGCAGAATAGATCACCAATATAATATTACGATATATTGTAATATATATATTACAATAGCAACATGATCTCAGAGGACTAATGTCTTTCTCAAAGTTTCTAATCTGGGCCTTGAGGGATGAGTAGGAGTTCACCTGGAAAGAAGAGTAAAGGGCACAGCATGTGCAACAGCTACAGGCTGTAGTTCAGCAATTGAGATTCTTTAAACAATGTGCTTCATCTGTGAGAAAAGTACATGCAAGAGGCAGAAAGAGATGGGCAGACAGGCTGCAGGGGCCAGATGATGGGGTGTTGTTTATGTCATGTTAAGATGTTTGGACCCTACACCGTAGGTAATAAGGAGCCATTAAACAATGACAAGAATGGGCCAAGGCGGTGAAGAGGACAGACTTTTTAAAAAAGAAATAAAACCATTGAGATGGATACTTGCTGGAAAGCTTATTGCACTAGGGGAAGATGCTGAGAGTATGGGCAGGGACGGTGGGGACAAAGAAGAGGGGAACAATACAGGGAATCAAATGGGCAGAAAAACTGTGGGTTCAGCACAGAGTGGGGGCAGGATGTGTGTGTGAGAGACAGACAGACAGAGACTGAGAGAGAAGCCCTGGCACAAGGGACACTGAATTGTTGGTACTTTTATTTTCAAGATAGAACAAGACCTGCAATGAACACATCAAAAGAATCTATGAGGAAAACCTTTTTAAAAAAGGATTTTTTTTTTCTTTTTGCACAGGGAGAAAGTTTAAGCTCTCCTCACTATGAGTTTTCAAGTGTAAAAGACATTTTCTTCCACGATGTTGAGAACCTCTGTGGAGTGCTGAGACCAGGACAAGAGGGGAGCGGGTCAGATGGCCACGAGAGAGCTCCAGCAGCCCGCCGGGACGAGGAGCGATCACTTCTGCAGTGTCTGGAAGGCTGTGCACACGCCAGGTGGCTCCTCCAGAACAGCCCTGGGAAGGGGGCAGGCGGGCGGGGGGCTCCCAGCTCTCTTTCCGCAGCTGGAGATCTGCGGGCAGATTAAGCTCTGTCTAATTGACCGGCTCCGGCTGGCGGCGCTCAGGGGAGAGGGGTCCACTCATCCGTCACCAGCATCACGTGGTTCTCCCTGCACTTCACAGTGTCCTCTTGTTATTTAAAGGGGTTTTTTTTTTTGTTTGGTTTTTTTTTGCCTTCTCAAGTTCCTTTGTCAACAGTCTCCAGGAAGAAGCCCAGGCTGCTGCCTGCAGAGGCGAATGCAGGCTCACGTTTTATTTGCGACTGCTTAATCATCGCCTTGATCACGGCTCAAGCGCTGCCTTTGTTTCCAAAAGGTTACGTGTGGGGGAACGTCCCTTTCTATGCTGAAATTAATAGGGAGGCAGAGATGAGTCCACTGATAAGCAGAACCTTAGAACTCCTCGAGAAAGAGCTCTGCTGGAGCGTGCGCGAGTGAGCCAGTAGGGAACTACAGAGCGTGGCGGCAGTTGTCGTCGCAGGTTAAGACAGTTCTACACATATTTTGACACCTCCGTGTACTCACTCCCCTGCCCCTGGGTCCCTAAGAGAGACTTAGCTACCAAGACAGGCGGTTCCCAAAAACCAGAAGCTTTGGGAAAAAACAGTGCGTTCAACAGAGGTGGTGGGGAAGGTGAAAACACAAGAGAAGGAAAAAAAAAAAAAATGAATCCATGCTTGATAAAAATTAAAAAAAAAAAAAATGAGAGGAAGGTAAGGGCTGTTCTCTCACGAGTGTTTCTATTTTGTTTTGTTTTTAAAATAGCACATATCACTCTGCATTTTATCTCGTCCATGTATTTGTGTTTGTTGTCCACGTCCTCTCCTAGAATGGACACTCCACGGGAGCGCGGCTGTCAGTCTCGCTCATGGCTGCACCTCCGGGCGCTCGGCGGACGTTTGCCGAATGAATGAGGGAGTGAATGAAGGCGACTCCGGGGGTGGACTCTCGGGAAGGCAGGCCTGGGCAAGCGTTCTCAGGGCCGGTCATCCTGACCGCAAAGCTGCAACGCGTCCGTTTCACTTTGTCACACAAAGCAGAGACTCATTTAGGGAAACGAGCATCCTTTAAGCTGCAGAACCGGGGGGCAGGTTGTTCACGCCTTACCCTGCTCCCCTCTCTAACTGCTTTCCAGCGACAGGGAGCTACGAGCCCCACCACGGAGGAGACCGGTATTCGGAGCAGGGGCTCCGGGGAGTAGGACAGCCTGGACAAGGACTCATCTTCCCGGTTTAGAAATAGTGGGGAAATCTCCAAGAGCCAAGGGGAGGTGGAAGAGTGTCTGATGTAGAGTGTACCTGTTTATAAGCTTCTCAGACAACTGGGTTTGTGCTTTAGAAAGGCAATAAAATGTGTTTCTCCTCCTTCCGCACCCCTTGTCCGCATGCTCTGCAGTGCTGGAACTCGGGCAGGTCTAGCTGCCTCATTCATTTATGAATTCATTTAGCCAAAGATTGCTGAGCACATACTTGGGCTGGAAACTGTGTCTCTGTGTCCTCAAGAGGTTTTGCCTTGTGGATTCCAAAAGCTTTTGTGATCTACTGGGTAAAACATTGTTTTCTAAGGGAAATCGCATTCCGATAGCTGAACAACATATTCAAATTACCTTGTGGAGCAGCAGGCATTCTTACATTGGGACTTGCCTGTATTGCCTTATACTGTTATGAACTGTTCCCCACCCCAGCTGGATACTCCTTGAAGACAGGCCTGGTTAATAATAATAATCCAATTATAATGGGCAAAAGATCTGAACAGCTATTTCTCAAAAGAAGACATACAAATGGCCAACAGGTACAAGAAAAAATGCTCAACATCACCAATCATCAGAGAAATGCAAAATCAAAACCACAGGGAGAAATCATCTCACCCCGGTTAAAATGGCTTGTATTAAAATGACAGGAAATAACAGATGCTGGTGAGGACATGGAGGAAGGGGAACCCTCGTGCACTTTTGGTGGGAAGGTAAATTAGTACAGGCACTATGGAGAACAGTACCAAGATTCCTCAAAAAACTAAAAATAGAGCTACCATATGATCCAGCAATCCCACTGCTGGATATATATCCAAAAGAAAGGAAATCAATATATCGAAGAGATACCTGCATTCCCATGGTTATTGCAGTATTACTCACAATAGCCAAAATATGGAACCAACATACGTGCCCATCAATGGATGAATGGATAAAGAAAATGCGGTACATACACACAATGGAATACTATTCAGCCATAAAAAAGAATGAAGTCCTGTCATTTGCAGCAACATGGATGGGACTGGAGACCATTATGTTAAGTGAAATAAGCTAAGCACAGAAAGACAAATATTGCAACTTCTCACTCATACGCAGGAGCTAAAAAAGTGGATCTCGTGAAGACAGAGAGTAGAATCGTGCTTACCAGATGCTGGAACGGATAGTGGGGAGCAAGGGATGAAGGAGAAAAAACAATATAAATGTATTTATTACCACTGTACACTTAAAAATGGTAAAGATGGTAAATTACATATGTATATTTCACCTCAATTTTAAAAAAAAAGAAGACAGGTCCAACCACTGCAGTAAATATTGCTAATCTGGGGGTCTAATTCTGCTGCTTTTGTGGTTGCTGCTTTATTCATTTGTTTATTTCTGCTGTTGCCTGTGAGATTGTTTCATAATTTTGGATTGTAGGTTGATGTTCAATGGAGTTTGACTGTAGGAATTTTATGCAGCTTGGGTTAAGACTGCCCTTTCAAAAAGGTTTTTGTATCTGCTTCTGACGGCCTTGTTATCGGCTCAGGACATTTCCTACATCGAACTATTGGGGATTACTCCCCACTCAGGCAGTGTACATTTGAACCTCAAATGCTTATACTTGTGGGTATAATCCTGTAGTTACAATTGGATGCTTGTTATAATTTCTCAGAAGAAACATATTTTTTCCTACCCAGAGCCCTTACAGGTGAGCAGAATTTTTCCAAATGTGCCCTTCAAAGGTGTTGGCTTTACACAGGCTTCTCAGTTTAATGCCTTGTTCCTGTTCTCGAATGAGTGATGAAACCCCGAATTGATAACCCTGCCCCAAAGGACAGCCAAAATATCAGATACCGCTGGCAACTTCTTTTATCAGCTTCCACTCCATTTTTAGACACTGAGCGGTTCCTTCCTTTTTCTTTTCCTTTTGTAAATTTCTTTTCCTTTTGAATATTTGTAAATTATTAGGAATTAATAGAAGCTCTAAAATCTCTCTACAACATCCCTATCTGCCAAACACATGCCTTCCTGTCTATTATAACTTTCAGGGCGCTCAGCAAAATCCATCCTCACACATGCTCCATATTGCTCTTATAGCCTTTTCTTATTTTACCAGAATTTTGATTTTAACTTTTTGGGTAGCAATCCTTGTTCTTATTTTTTAAAGTTTGGGGGGTTGTAAGGGGGGGTGTTCAGTTGCCTTGTATGTTTTTGATGGGACAGAGTCTCACTCTTTTGTCCTGGATAGAGTGCCGTGGCGTCACTACAGCTCAGTGCAACCTCCAACTCTGGGCTCTGAGTGATCCTTCTGCCTCAGCCTCCTGGGTAGCTGCAACTACAGGCCTACCCTGCAATGCTCGGCTGGGTTTTTTTTTTTTTTTTTTTTCCTTTTTTTTGGTAGAGACAGGGGAGGGGCAGGTCTCACTTTTGCTCAGTCTGGTCTTGAACTCCTGAGCTCAAGCAATCCTCCTGCCTTGGCCTCCCAGAGTGCTAGGATGAGGATTACAGGTGTGAGCCACCATGCCCGGCCCTTGTTAGTCTTTTTATATACAAATCAAGAGACAGAGCTATGCCACATGCCTGTTTTATTCGTTATTGGTTATATAAGTCTAGATATCTGACTCTATTAGTTATAACTCCAGGTGACAATGTGGATATAGATCCAAAATATGTTTCTGGGCAATCATAATAGAAATTTTTATGACCTTGGGACACACCTTCTCTCATTGTACTTGCAAATAGATGAATAGCCTGTTCTTGCTAGGACAGATGAAGAATGTTTACCTTTGTCAACATTTATTAGCAGAGTGCTATATGCAGCTATTCCTTTAATAAGACAGTAAATCTTCAGCAGGCTTTATAGGTTGTCTTTCATCCAAATACCTCAAAGAAACTTTGCTAACACTGTGTCATTATTAATCATCCAACGTGCCCAGGGAGGCAGGCGGTGGTTCTTTCAGGGAGAGGACCTGAGTGTCCAAGGTTTATGTGACTTCTAAGGGTCACACATAGGGTCAGGAAGAAGAGCTGGGCACCAAGCCCAAATTCCTGTCTCCCAGGCCAAAGACTCAGCCCCTCCCCCAGAGCTCTCTAAACATTTCCTTCTGATAAGAAAATGCCATTTGCCACCTTGATCTATTAAGCAGAGATGAACTCTGAACCCTTCTTCAATGACAGGGGCAAGCCAAGTTTTATTTTTGAAGTTACTTCAAGTCATAAAATGCTTGATTCACCGCATTAAATAATAACACTGAAATAAGTAAATAGCTTTGTAGTCGTAATGATAGCTTGGATTTAAACAGCGCCTGTGCCCGGGAAGGCTGCGCAGTTCACAGGCTTCTGAGGACCTTTGGTCTCTGTCTGCCGCCCCTCTTCTTAGCTTCAAATGTCTCTTTCTCATAGGTCTTTTCCCCACCGCCCCCCTGCCTTCACACACGCCCTTTTCCTTTCATCCAGGAGCTCTCCAGATAAAAGAAACTCCCTGCTTTAGCTGGATGTGAAGAAAGATGGCCAGGCCCTCTGGAAGAGGCTGTGGAATGCCATCCCTCGGGGATGCTCCAAGAGGCTTGTTAGGGATGAGTCAAGATCCCTTCTTGCTTGGAGGTAAAGGATCAGTGTTGCAAAGACCGATTAGAACTCATCAACGTTCAATTGTTTCTCTCAATGTCCCAGCCCTCCTCTATTTAGATCTGGGCCTTATAACCAGTTCTGGCCAACGAAATGAAAGGCAGTTGAGAATAGTGTTCTTCCTCCATCTCTCTCCTGACTTGCTGCAGTGACTTTCCAGGTCACATCTTCCAAGATGGTGCAGCTACAGGACAGAGAATGGCTGCCCATCTGACTCAGACTTTGCATGAGCAGGAAACAAACTTTTGTTGGGTTAAACCTCTGAGAGTTCTATTGTGGCAGCTGCTGTCAATTATCCTGACTAATACCAGGAGTGAAATATTGCCATAATAATAATAAAAAAAAAAAAACTAAGAGATATGGCATTAGCTTAGCAGTCAGGCTGGATAGACGGCAATCCATGATATGCAGTGACAAAAAGTTTAGTGAAGAGAGGCTTGCAATAACTTGGAAGGCAGATCATGAGCCAACTAAGTTTATAAGTCTAAGGCAGGGGCCAGCAAAGTTTCCTGTAAAAGAGCCAGTAAGTGAATATTCTCAGCTTTGTGGGCTATACAGGCTCTTTCACAACAACTACTTACCTCTTCCATTGTATTGTGAAAATAGCCAGACAATATGTAAATGAATGAACATGGCTGTGTTTAAATAAAACTTTATTTACAAAAACAGGGAACACTTTGGATTTGACCTATTGGCTGTTAATTGCTGACCTCTGGTCTAAGGAAAGAGTTTGTACAAAAATAAAAGTTAAGTTTGTGTTACTGTTGGCTGCATTTGACAGGGAATTAATATCAAGAGATAAGGCCCGGGCGTGGTGGCTCACGCCTGTAATCCTAGCACTCTGGGAGGCCGAGGTGGGCGGATCATTCTGAGCTCAGGAGTTCGAGACCAGCCTGAGCAAGAGTGAGACCCCATCTCTACCAAAAATAGAAAGAAAATTAATTGGACAGCTAAAAATATATATATAGAAAAAATCAGCCAGGCATGGTGGCGCATGCCTGTAGTCCCAGCTACTCGGGAGGCTGAGACAATAGGATTGCTCCAGCCCAGGAGTTTGAGGTTGCTGTGAGCTAGGCTGACGCCATGGCACTTGCCCCAGGCAAGAGAGTGAGACTCTGTCTCAAAAAAAATAAATAAAAAATAAATAAATAAAATCAAGAGATGAGTTCAGAAAGTATTGGCTGGTTTGCAAGCAGAAATTAAAGAGATAAATCAGAAATTTGGGTTCCCCACTTTCCATAATCTGTAAGTGGGCTAAGAGTGCCATGCAGCCCCCAATGCCCAATGTGGAGAAAGAGGATAAATGCATGTGGAGGAATCTTCTGGAGAGCAGAGGGATGGGGGAGTATATGTATATGTGTGTGGAGGGGGTTAATATTTAAATAAAGATCTGAAAAAAATGAGGGACAAGCCAGGTGAATATATTGGGGGAGAGCAGAATTACAGCAAGTGCAAAAGCCCTGGGGCAGGAATGTGCCTGGTACCTTCAAGGAACCACAAGACTGCCAATGTGGCTGGAGCAGAGGGAACAAGAGGTGGAGGGGGTGTTAAGAGAGAACATCAGAGAGGGAAGGCAGATGGGCATGGGGCAGTCTTGGAGGGTAATCACACAGGGCCTTGTAGGGAATTTGGAAGACGCTGGCTCTTATTCTGAACAAGTTGGGAAGCCAAGAGGGTACTGAGGTGGACAGGAACATGCTCTGACTTACATTTTTAAAAGGATCATTCTGGTGCTAGGCTGAGAAAAAAACAAAGTAGGGGAAGGGTGTACGCAGTAAGACCAGCCAGGAGTCTTTTGCAGGAATCCTAGCAAAAGATCATTCATTCATTTACACATTCATTCATTCACTGCACAAGCCACCTCCTAGGAAGACATTGCCAAGGATAGTGTTTCTCACATTATAAAGTGCCGTATCCACGTTATGAAAGAAAAGCATAATTGTTATACTGTGACAATATGTTGCTAGTTCTTGAAGAGCTAAAGGCTTAAAAATCATGAGAAAAGTTTTTATTTTTAACTTTTGAGGAAATTTTTAATAAAAATTTTTGGCTTATGAATTGGGGGAATGATAAATAATATGTTTAGAATCAGATGACATCTTTCTTATTTGCTATATTCTACAGTAAGACATTTTTAATATAAATCTCTCTTTCCTATCGGGAAGTTTGAGCTATTAACAAAATGCAATATATGATTCTGGATCGGACCCTGAGTTGGGAAAAAAATCCATAAAAGATATTATTGAAACAATTGGAAATATTGGAATATGGACTGTAGATGAGATAATAATGTTGTATCAATGTCAGATTTCCCGAATTTTATAACCGTAGTGTATTTAGACAAGAGAATAACATCCTTGCTCTTAGGAGATGTACACTGAAGCAATAAAGACAAAGGAGCGCACACACATAGAGAAGGGGCATGATGTACGTACCCTACCCTCAGCGGTTCAGAAACGAACATGCACAATACATGTATATGTACAAATATGTGTATATTTTATCTGTATATGTAAGCACGTATAGAGAGATTGATGTATGTGTATATATGTGTATATTTATGTACATGTATAAGAGAGATTATATATGTATATGAATGTGTGTATATATACAGGCAGGGATGTATATGTGTATTTACATATGTGTGTGTGTGTGTGTGTGTGTGTGTGTATATATATATATATATGAGAGAACAAATATGGCAAAATGTTACCAATTAGTGCTTCTGGATTCAGAGTCTACAGGAAAGCTGGGCACGGTGGCACGAGCCTGTAGTCCCAGCTACTCAGAAGCTGGGGTGGAAGGATCGCTTGAGCCCAGGAGTCTGAGACCAGCCTGGGCAACATAGCAAGAGATACATTTTTTTCTAAAAAAATTTTTTAAAATAAATAAATAGTTTTAAAAAGGGTCTACAGGGATGTCGTATGTATTATTTGCACAATTTCTCTGTCGAGTTTGAAATTTTTTTTTAAGACTTGAAAAGTTTTATCTATACTCCAAAATCCGTTTTCTTTTTAAATTAAGCTGGCTAAGCTGTAGGATCCCTTTTCCAAAGGAGGAAGTAGCAGCATTTCTACCCTGGAAGGACATCACCAATTGCACAGGAAAGGAAGTAGGATTCCGAGCCTTCTCTGCTGGAAAACTTCCTTTTCTAACCAGCAGCTGATACAACTTGTGTTCCCTGACTGGGCCCCAGGGTCTCTGATTCATCTCAATCACCTGGCATCACTAGTTCTCAAGCTTGGCTGCATGTTAGAATCACCTGAAAAGCTTGAAAAATGACTGAAGCTTGGGTTCTACCTCCAGAGATTCTGGTTTATTGAGTATGGGGCTGGGAGCTGGGGGCTGGGGGGAATGTGTGCCCTGGACATCAGGATTTTTAACAGCTCTCCAGGTGATTTTCCTGTGCACCCAATTTGGAGAAACACTGATCTGCACCATGTTACATCCTTTCTGAGCTGAGCTCAGAGCCTGCTGGTGTCCCAGGTGTGCCATTATCTTCCAGATCTCTGGTGTCATCCTTTACTGGAGGGAGCATCTCTCCTCTATTAACAGCTTTGCAGTCCCCATCAGGGGTGCGGGAGTACAGCGTGCTTGGCAGCGCCCATCCTGGAGCCATCTTCAAAACTACCTATTTGTTTCAGAGTTTCAATAGCCAAGCTCAGCACTAGGGGAGCGGTTGGAGTTTTGGGTGTTGCTGTGTGAAAGGGGCCTTCGGCAAGAGGGAGCAGAGTGGGAAAGAGCCCTGTGTTTGCAGAATCTTTTCTTGCAGTTGTCACCCCCGTTCTATCCTGATATCCTCCAACAGCCTGGGAAATCCAGGTGTCCCAAGAAACACTTGTCTGCATCCGAAATTGGCAATCAGAGGACTGGTCCCCGAGCACCACCCACAGAGTGGTCCTTCCTGCAGCTCAGATTTGCTCTTTGCTCTCTTCCCCTCTAAGTCACCCTCCTTCTACATTCTTCCAAAGAAAGCTATTTTCACCAGCCTTAGAATGCCGGTTCAGAACAGCCTCTGGAACCACAGAAGGCACCATATAGGTACTTTTCATCTCTGATCACCCTGCTCCCTGTTAAAAGATACGTTTTCAAAGCAAGGGGAGCAAGTTACTCATTCAAATGCTGTTAACAAATAACAGGACTTGGGTGTGTACCGGTAGTTACTCAGCTTTGACAATTTGCCTCGAAGAGTTAAAATTTCTGCTTCACTGGAAATTGGTGGGGGGTGGGCGGGGGGGCCTATGTGTTGTGTCCTTGTTTTCAGGCCCTGGAATTTTATGTCTGAGCTCCCTCCCCTGCATCTAAGCTGGAACAGGAGAGATCCAGCAGGAGATTGCAGGGGAGGGCAGGTTGGGGACAGTTCTGGGGCCCCCAGGTGTTTAGTTCCTGTGCCAGCATGTGGGGGCTACTCCCCCATCACCCACCGTGCCAGCAGACACCCGCCAAGACTTGCCGGAGCCCATGTCAGGGGAGCTGGCTTGTAAATTACTCTCTTGCTCATCATTCCCGGTTGGATGGAATCACAGAAGGCGGAGCGTGGAGGTGCAGCAGCCCAGGCTTCTGGTGGGGGGCTTTGGGGAGGGGCTGACGGTGCAGTGAGGACAAGCCACAGCCTCTCGGCAAACCCAGCCCAGAGCCTGCCGCTGTCTCACCACCATGCTGCCTCAAGGACAGCCTGAGCCGGAAGCCGGGAGACGGGCCCCTCTCCCGCTTCTGTTTTAATTATTGCTTTTTCTTTTAATAAATATTTTCTGGCATCCGGTACCATGAGAAGTGGGGACAACAATATCCTCCAGGGAGACTGCATCCAGTAAGCTCCGGGGCCTGTGGGCAGAGCGCTGGGGAGAAAAGGGGACGTGTAGAATGAAGCTTAAACCCAAAGAGGGTGTGGGGAGGAGGAGGGAAAAGAGGCCGAAGGAGAGAGGACAGGAAGACAAGAGTCAAGGGTGAGGTTCTCAAGTTCTCCTTTTCTGGTGCTGAGAGTAGCAGGCTCCCCTGGGGGAAATTCAGTCCCACCCTGGACTTGACCTCCTCAGGCTCCCCAGCCTGCCCCAGGCCACCCACCGACAGGGACTCATAAATTATAGCTTGAGAGCGAATGCATTCAAGACCAACCCAGTGCTTTACATATCTTCCCTTGGAATCTACTGCAGAAGCCAGTCCTTAGCTCCCTGTGATCCTACAGCTTGGCTTTTTCTGCATAAATCCCCTTTCAAATTTCTTGTCTTGGATGCGGTTGACATTGATCGACATTTTTGTGATAATAGTTTAATTAATGCGTCATCTATTAATTTTTACACCCAGCCTCATTCCAAAAGGAACTGGAGGCCGCTTCTGAAGTTCCAATGTGGTAACAACTTTGGTAAGTCTGGCGTGCTGCCCCGCTTCACAAATACCTGTGTCCACACCCATATCCAATGTAGATGATCTTTCTAGTTTAATTGTAAAACAACACTCAAAGCACCTTTGAAACCTGGCTCCAAGTTTTAAAATATGTGCAGTGGACTTAACATCCAAAGACACTTCAGACAGTATCGGGCATCCTGGTCTTGTGGATGACAGTCTCCTGCATCTCAGAGCTGTTTGAGACATCCTGGTTTTCCCCAAAAGTATGACCCTCCCAGCATGACACCGATCCTTATGCTGGAGTTTGGATTCAGAATTTGGGACGGCCAGAAATGTGACCTTCTTAAGTTTCTTTCCTTTGTTAGGTGCAGAGAAAAAAAAGAGTTACAAATGCCCTAATGGAGAGAGGTGTTTTGTTCAAACTGGAGAAGCAGGGGAGTTTGGAGGAGGGAGAATTTTCCTTCCTTTGAGGAACCCCTGCAGCACCCCAGATCTTCCCAATGCAGGCCCCTTCCCAGCCAGACCTGCATCCCATCCCACAGGGAGTCACTTGATCCCAGCTCCGACTGCAATCCTTTGCTAGAAGGCCTCTTGGCCAGAGCCCAGCTCAGCAGGGAAGGGCCCAACTTTGTCCTTGGGGGCTTCTGTAGGACAGCCCACCCTCAGGGGCTCCCACGCTGTGGGAACCTGGCAGTTGCCTCTTCCCCATTCTCAGAGGGTGCTTTCGGGGGTTGCAACAGGACGTACTTCTCTGCTACCTCTGTGAAACCTGAGAAAGTCTATGTGCAGCTACACCCAGGAATAAGGAGCAAGCTCTTCTCTTTCTGCCAGTGACTTTGGCAAGAGCTAGTCTCTCCTCAGCCCAAGGGGAGCACAGAAAGGGCATTTTACTCATTTTTGTTGTCGTTTATGAAGTTAAAATGTATACCTATCTTCTGAAACATCTGAAGGGCTTTTGTAGCGCACGACGGCAGGAGAAGGTATTTCAACATGAAATGAAGCAGCCTCCTTAGCGGGAGCAGAATGCTGCTTTCCCAACACCAGAGCAGGGAGGAGGGCAGTAACAGAAGAGTGTCCCTGTCAACACTTGGCATCTGCCATCTCATTCATTTTTCACAACGCTATATGGTAAATGTTGTCACCACCATTTTACAAAGACATTGAAGCTCAAAGGCTGGAATAAATTGCCCAAAGATCCACAGCTAGAATCTGGATGTGAACCCAGGCTAGGCAGAGCCCTCTGCCTTCGCCACTGCGCAGTACCCTTCCTCTCCCGTCCCCACCCTTCCTCCCCAGTCTACGGCAAAGCAAAGGACAAACGGACTACGTGGATCTCACCCCTCAGGTGGGCTGAGTAGCACAGTGTTTGTTTTGTTTGAGTTGTGAATGCCCATTAATCAGGCAAGTACTGCCTCTTACGTCTGATCTGCTTCTCACACCAGTTTTGCCTGGTCCTGGTGTGCACTCGGGTTCGCAGTGCCTTGACTACACCATTTCCACCGAACATGAACAATTTCAGCTCCTTCTTGCTTGGACATCGGTATGCTGCAGGGCTGCCTAGGAGGCTAGGAAGTCCTCTAAGTAGCTTCTAAATTTAACCCATTTATATCGAAGTGTTACGAGCTGATTGGAAATGTAGGAAAGTGCTCACCAAAGACAGTTTTCATCAAGCTCAATCAACACTGAGCCTCTTCTTAGAACAACAGGGCCTCGGGAAAGAGCAGAGTAGGCCGTTGGATTATTCTGACAACAATGACTAAGGTTTACATAGTCCTTTGCTTGATGAAAGACACAATTCCAGATCACAGGCGTTCAGTGGATGCAAGTTTTCCTGTTTGTAGGAGTCCACCGTGCCTTGGAGAGGGCTGGGGCACAGCCCTAGGGATTGTTGTGTCAAACAAGAATTCCACCCTGCAAAGCAAAGGCAAGACAAAATGTCGTTTTCCTTTTTAATCTTTTAAAAAAGGCGAACGGGACTTGTGGAAAGAGCATGCCTTTTAGAATCTAGGTGTGCCAGGATTCAAATCCATGTTTTCCCACTTCATAGCTGTGTGACCTTGGACAAGTTACATCACGTTACATTTTTTAGTCCAGTTTCCTCAGCAGGAAAACGCAGATGAAAATACAGACCTCGCTGGGTGCTCTAAGGATTAGAGACAATATGTGGAACACCCCGTGCTGGACACCCTGGAAGACTCTTCTTAATAGGTCCATTATTGGGAGCACCACGGCACATGGCACTGCACATCCTGGCCACAGGCTTGTGCAGCAGGTCTTCGAATAACGTCCTTTTGTTCACCACCGTTTCATTATAACGTTGATGAGAAAAATATTGATTCCCAGCCGGGGTCACTGTCCGTGTGGAGTTTGCATTTTCTCCCCATGTCCGGGTGGGTTTTTTCTGGGGACTCCAGTTTCCTCCCTCATCCCGAAGCTGTGCACGTTAGGTGAATTGGTGTGTCTCCATGGTCCCAGTGTGAGCGTGAGTGTGGGTGCGCCCTGCAAGGGAATGGCCTCCTGTCCAGGGCTGGTCCCTCCCTCTTGTGCCCTGAGCTGCCACAATGGGCTCTCGCCATCTGCAACCGTGAACAGGAGTAAGCAGGTAAATAGTTATCTTCCTATTCATCTTTCTTAAATGTATAGCTCACATTTATTTCCGTGTTTAATATTAGAAGCGTTTGGGGTCTTTAGAAGTCTGGGGATGTTTTTGTGATCAGAAGTATGCTGTGGGAACTTAACTCTTGTTTCTATCAATTAGCCTGTGGTCAAATGGGTTCTGCTACATGTCGTTTCCCTGAAAGTCACAGTTTCAAAGAACCCACCGACCAAGTTAAGCGAGCAGCGGCTGTGCTGTCAAGACCAAAGAAACTGCCCTAATGGATGGACAGGCTTCGCAAGGGTAGCAAGTGCCACACAGCCCCTCGCCTGAGGTGGGGCTCAGGACGGTCAGATTTCTGGTTTTCGATGATTAAAAACAAGCAGATAAACAACCGCCAGCCCTGCCCCCCACCTCCTCTGTCCCCCGCCTTCCCGCACAGAAACAGCCAGAAAAGCCCCCTTCAAACCCCAGCCGCTTGGGCGAGACGCCCTCGAGTGGCAGTTTGCTGCCCCCTGCTGTCCCTGCGGAGAACTGCCTGGGAGGAGGCTTTGGGCAGCGCGGCCAGACTGAAAACATCTGACACGCAGCGGTGCCCAAGAGGGAGGTAGGACCCGGACCAGCCACATAATACGAGGGATCCTGTGACAAGTGAAAGTGTGGGGCACCTTGTTAAAAAATGTGTTAAGAATTTCAAGACAGCAAACAAAGCTGTGGGCACTGCGGATGGCAGCCTTTGCTCCTCAGGACCCGCTCCTGACGTTCAGCTTCTGGGTCCATGCATAGCCTCAGTAGTTCCAGGACGGAATTCAAGTTTAGTAGAGTAAGTCTGGGGAGGGGAGCTGCAGGTACGTCCTCCCCTAATAAGCCAGACTGCGGGGAATACGTTTCTCGCGGCTGTGATGCAGTTGCAGCACAAATCTCCTCTCTTTTCCACTTACTTACTATTGGAGTTGGAGGGATTAAAAAAAAAATAGTGCTCCTTGTCCTGGCTTTGGGAACCACTCCCGACTCAGGAGTTAGAGATTAAAATATCACTTTATTACAGAATAGGCTTCTTTAGAGAGCAGAGCTTACCTATGACAGAAGAGCGCTAAAATTCACCCCCAAATCCCGCCGGGAGAGATCCACCCAAATGAGAATGGGGGCCGACTGCTGTCCCCCACTAAGCAGGTAATGCAGCACATGTCCGTGGGGGGAGTGAGGAGCAGAGCGAGATTCCAGGAGGATTTAGGGAAAAATCCCCAGATCCCTCCCTGTGGTGAGCAGTGGGGAGCAAGTGTCCCCCCACCTGGTGTTGGTCAGGAGCTGGCTAGGAAAAGAGACTCCGCCCCGAGTATTTACAACAAAGGGAATCTGGTGCAGGGAATTGGTGGAGAGGATGAGCAGTGAAAGCTCAAGACTAGCAGGAGTAAAAAGTCACTCCTACGTTTAGGACAAAGAAGCGAAGGGATTCCCAGATCCCCAGGCCAGATCCCCGGTAGGAGCTGGAACCATTGAGGGTCCCTCTGCCAGGAGCTGGAGCCGTGAAGGAAACACAGCTGCTGCTGGAGACGCCACCTGAGATGGAGAGGGAGGGGGCAATGCCTTGGCTTCTCCTTTCTTCCCACCCTCAATCTCCTGCCAGAACCTTCCATTGGCCACGCTCAGCCAAAAGGCAGCTGACACGGGAGCCTGGAGAAGACAGGCAACAGGGGTCAGTTTCTCTGCATCCCAGAGGAGGAGTCAGGCAAGGAGTGGATATGAGCACAGAAGATCCAGAGCTCTGCCCTCACGGTGACACAAGCAAAGGGCTCCCACCGCTTGGTGGATAAAACGTAAACTCCTCTCCGTGCCTTGCAAGGTCTTTCACGGGCCCAGACCACGTTACGAACCACCCTTCCTGCCACTCCCTGTTTCTGGCACTGTCAGGTTATTTCACACTTCCCGGCCCTTAGTCTGGCTTCCTCTCCCTTGAACGCCCGTGGCCACGTCATCCGGGCTCTCGTTTTCCTCCTGCCTTCTCTCTTCTCTCTCATTTCTTCTCTACCCTGCATTCTTCTCTCTGCTCCATTTTTCTCCTTTTTCTTTCCCCTCTCTTCTTCTTCTCCTTTCTTACCCATTTTTCCCATTTTCTTTCCTTCCTTCCCTCTTTCTTTTCTACCTATTAACGACTAGATTGAAGCCAAGGTCTTTATGTGTGTTAGTTGTTTTTGCTTTCTAGTAAATATTTCTTTAAAACCAACTGCTAAAACGTAAGGTAACCACCGACACCTCATCCCTGCCTCTACACCTAGGAAGCCCCATATCCAGATGTACCAATAAAACCAATCCAAATTTTCTTTACCAAGCCACTAGATGTCATATTGATTTCACAGCAGAATTGGGAAGCCCACACAAGAGCTCAAAACTTGCAAAAAGAAAAAAAAGAAGAAGAAGAAGAAAAGAAGCATCTAAATACTCCAAAAAAGAAAAAAGGCATCTTACTATTTGCCTTAACACATCATTGTCAGACTTCTGCTTACAGTAATGACTGGATATGATTTTACTAGGTGGACATAGTACAAAATGCAACTACCAAAACCACTGGAGAGCAAACAGTGCAGGCGGATTCTGGTGGGAAGACCATGCACAAAGGACAGATGTTACAGGAAGGGAGCTCCCCATTTCTGCTGTTTTTAGCACTGGGGAAGGCACAGTCAGTGTTGTGTGAGCCAGCGTTGGTGCTGGGGGAAAAACAACTATCTCCTTAGTGCGTGAAATCGAGGCAACGACAGCTGCCAAAGGGAAAAGAGAAAATTCTGGAAGACAAGGAGCCAGAGAAGGGATCCTCAAATTCTATCTGCTTCCACCTTTGGCTGACTCCAAACCAGGGACACACAAAGCAAACACAAAGCATCTCAGCTAAAAACAAAAAAGTCTGAAAGAGTTTGGAGATGTTGCCCATGGAACAATTTGCATTTAGAGTTCAATCGAGAAAAATACCTCCTAAAACAAAAGAAATAACACTTATTGGAGAAAAATATCAGAATGTAGAGCCTCCACAAATTATCATTTGTAACGTGTGCAATCCAAAGTTACCCAACGTATGAGGAACTAGAAAAAGTGGGACCCATTCTCAAGGGAAAAGACAGTCATCCAGGACCAACTGCAAGATGACCCAGATGTTGCAATCAGCCAAAAATTTTAAAGCAGCTGTATAACTATTCTCATGACTTAACACCTACCAATTACATTACATTTAATGGTGACGGTCTGGATTCATTCCTCCTGAGAATAAAAACAAGGCATGGGTACCCACTCTCACACCTTCTGGCGGATTTTGCACTGAGGTCCTAGCCAGTTCAATAAGGAAAACGAAAAAAGAAATAAAAGGCATACACATTGGAAAGGGAAAATGTATTATACAATAGAGTCACACATACTCAGCAGGTTTGGGGGAAAGCTGTGGACATTTATGAGGGGAGTCGAGTGCATGTACAATGAGTAAACAGTCTAAATTCGCAGATGACAAGGTCATATAACACTTTAAAAAAGCAACTAGAACTAATACATGAATTTACCAAGATTACAGGACACAAAATCAATATGCGAAAGTCAACTGAATTTCTGTATATTTACAATGAACAATTCAAAATGGAATTTTTGAAAACTTCATTTACAGTAGCTTCCAAAATACTTTTTTAAAAAGAGATTGACAGAAGCAACCCAAGTGTCCATCCACACATGAATGAATAAACAAAATGTAGTACATAAATATAATGGAATATCATTTAGCCTTAAAAAGAAAAAGATATTCTGACACATACTACAACATGGATGAACCTTGAGGATATTATGCTAAGTGAACTAAACCAGTCACCAAAGCACAAATCCTGCATGGTTCTATATATATGAAGTACCTAGAGTAGTCAAATTCATAAAGATAGAAAGTAGAATGGTCGTTGCCAGGGGCTGGGGTAAGAAGGGAGTGGGGAGTTACTTTTTAATGAGTATAGAGTTTTAGCTTTGCAAGACAAAAAGAGCTGGATGTATGGTAATGATGATTGCACAACAATATAAATGTACTTAATACCACTGAACTGTACACTTAAAAATGGCTAAGGTAGTAAGTTTTATGTTATGTGTTATGTGTATTTTACCATAATTTTTTTAAAAAGGTTTCAAGTTGGACTTTAAAATGTCAGGCAATATAAAAGTATTTATGTTTAAAACTTAATTTAAGAAATAATTGACAAAGGTATTCTAAAATTTGTATGGTTAGACAAAGGACCTAGAATAGCAAAAACAATGTTAAGAAAGAAGAACAAGATTGGAAGACCTGAACTACCAAAATTTGAGACTTACAATCAAGACATAATCATCACGACAGTATACTGTTGGCAAAAGGATAGACATATAGATCAGTGGAACAGAATAGGAAGTTTATTTATTTATTTTATTAATTTATTTATTTTTTGAGACAGAGTCTCGCTCTGTTGCCTGGGCTAGAGTGCCGTGGCTTCAGCCTAGCTCACAGCAACCTCCAACCTGGGCTCAAACGATCCTCCTGCCTCAGCCTCCTGAGTAGCTGGGACTACAGGCATGCACCACCACGCCCAGCTAATTTTTTGTTTCTACTTTTTTAGTTGCCTGGTTGATTTTTTCTGTTTTTAGTAGAGATGGGGTCTCTTGCTGAGGCTGGTCTTGAACTCCAGACTTCAAGTGATCCTCCCTCCTAGGTCTCCCAGAGTGCTAGGATTACAGGTGTGAGCCACTGTGCCCAGCCTGAATAAGAAGTTTAAAAATACACCTACGCTTTCATGGTCAATTGATTTTCAATAATGGTGTTAAGGTAATTTAATGGGGAAAGGATAGTCTTTTCAATAAATAGTGCTAGGACAACTGGAGATACACACACACACACACACACACAGATGTATCCATTATATACATATATTTTATATATATATATAATGTAAGGTATATATATAAAATTTCAACCCCTATTTCATATTGTCATCTAAAAGACCAGGAAGGCTACATAGTAGAAAGAAGAGCGTTATTGGTGATAGCAGTTTGCAAACTCGGAAGAGGCAGTCTCTGGCATACACCAAAGGTACTCTCTCTTCAAAGAGGGAAAGAGCAGTTTGGTTTTTTATGCTTCACAGGCCTGTATTACACAACAGGGTCACAAATATTCAGCAGGTTTGGGTGGGGGAAGCTACAAATGTTTATAAGGGGAGTCTAGTGCATGTAAAATGAGTAAACATACATGTAACATACATCCCATGTTCACTTTGGGGTACAGTTTTGGCATTAAAATGAGGTGAAATTCAGCTTTTTATGTCAAAAGGTGTACATTCTCTGTAAGTTGGCTAAAATTGGCTTAAGGTGTGCAACTGCTTACCAGGGAAGAATGTTTATAAGGTCAGCCCTCTGTCCAATCAGAGTTGTAGGGGTCTGGGTTGTAAATTAGAATTAGGAAGGGGGTTTGATAATTTGCCCAGTAGCTCCCATTGTTAGGGACTTTAGCAAGAGTGTGGTTTTTCTTGTAGCTGTAGGAATTTAGGAAGTTGCCATCCCAGCTAAGGCCTGAACCTTTGACCCATAAGTAACTTTTGTTTCCTTAACCTTAGGGCCCATCTTAGTTGATAAATAGGCATTTATTTTGGTCTCTTAGATCACAATATCATATCATATGGTATACATATATCAATCCAAAAGTTTAAATCAATTGTAGACCTAAATGTAATAACTAAAACTATAAGACTTCTAGAAGAAAGCCTAGGAAAATAATCTTGTGGCACTGGATCAGGCAATTATTTCTTAAACAGGGCACAAAAAGTACAAATCACACAAGAAAAAATATAAAATAGCTTCATCAGGATTAAAAGCTTTTGCTCCTCAAGTAACAGAGTTGAGAAAAAAAGACAAGCCACAGATTGGGAGAAAATATTGGCCAAACATCTATGTGAGAAAAGTTTTCTACCCAGATCATATAAAGAACTCTTAAAATACAACAATAAAAAGAAATATATAATAAATAATGGGCAAAAGATATGAGCAATCACTTCATAAAAGAAGATATATTAATAGCCAATACACACATGAAAAGATGCTCAACTTCACTAATCATTCAATGAAGTTCAAATTAAAACCACAATAAGATATCATTACATATCCACTAGAATGGCTAAATTAAGGACATTAATTCCATGGAACTCTCATGCATTGCTGGAAGCAATGGAAAGCAGTACAATCAGGCTGGAAAACAGAGTGACAATGTCTTTCCTAGAAAATTAGAGATACACTTACCAATCTCCCTCCTAGAGAAATGGAAACTTATGTTCTCACAAAGACTTGTACATAAATGCTCATAGCAGCATTATTCATCACAGACAAAATTTGGAAATAACCCAAATGTCCATCAACTGGTGGATAGATACATTTTGGTATAGCTATACTATGGGATACTACTCAGCTGTCAAAAGGAATTAATTATTATCACATAAAACATTATGGATAAATTTCAGACATGTTAAGAGAAAGGAGTCAAACAGGAAGGACTGCATGCTGTATGAGTCTATTTATATGCAATTCTAGAAAAGGCAATATTACAGGGACAGAAAACATACCAGTGCCTACCTGAGGCTGGGAGTCCGGGGAGGGGATTGGTTGTATAGGGGTAAAGAGAAAGCTTCCTCTTCCCTCTGAAAGTTTTCTGAAAATCACCAGCAAGAGGCAGATTAATAGGGGAAAAGGCATACACATTTATTTAATGCACCCATGGAGCCTTCAGAATGAAGACTTGACCCTCCAGTGGGGTGCATCTTGAGGTTACAGAAAGAATGGGGGTTTGGATCCTGACAAAACAGGTTGTGGGATGGGGGGCAGGGCAAGGGTGCGGAGGAGTTCTGTTGAGAGGCAATAAATGATTACCAGGGAAAATGCATGGATCTGGGAACAGACATTAATTTCTAAACAGTTCTCTTTGGAATTTGAATGAGTCTGAAAACACATTATCTTATAAAAGGGTGTGTTCAGACGTGGTTACATTCTTGGTCGCCTTTTCTGTAATGGATAATGAGATAACAGGGAGGGGAAGAAAAAACAGTTATTCTCCTTGGTGGGTCTGGATCTTAGGCAGATAAAGGTCTACGCTAAGGGAAAGATAGTGTGTGGGGGGCATAGGAGGCAGAAGGTCAGAGATACCCCGACGCTTCTTCAGTTCAGTGTATGAAAGCACTATATTTTGGGGTATCAGTTTCTGAGCCCCAGCAATTGCAAAGGGGCATGGGAGGCTTTTGGGAGGTGATGGATACGTTATATATCTTGATTGTGGTGATGGTTACATGACTGTATACAGTTGCCCAAATCCATCAGATTATATACTTAAAATGAATGTATTTTACTGTATTATACATTATACCTCAATAAGGCCAGAGAAAAAGTAAACAACAACAACAAAATCACAGCCAATGGGCTCTTCTTCATGGCTACAAGATACTGGACCCGTATTTTCAAGTGTCCTTTGTACTCGTATCATGATCCATTATATAAATAAATCATAATTTATTGTTTAATTCTACTGTTGCTGAGCATTTACAATGTTTCTATATTCTTTCTTTTCTGATTGGACCAATGGGGGCAATAAATGTACATATTTTTGGAGTACATGTGATATTTGATACATTCATACAATGTATAATGATCAAATTAAGATAATTGAGATATCCATCACATTAAACATTTATCATTTCTCTATTCTGGGAACATTTGAATTATTCTGGTATGTTGTTTTGCAACCAGCAACATGCTAAACTTACTTCCAGATTCTAGCAATATATCTGTATATTCTTTTGGACTTTCCACATATACAAGCTTATCACCTAAGAATAATGACAGATTGGATTATCATCGTTATGTATTGGCGTTTTTGTTTTGTTTTTTTTTTTCCTTTTGTTTTGTTCTGTTTTGCCTTACTACATTGTCTTGAACATGTTGAGCAGATGTGGTAAGCATAGGCATTCTTGTCTCATTCCCAAAATCAAAAGACATATTTTCACTGTTACCTTCTTAAATTTTTTTTTTTTTTGGTAGATACCCTTTACTGGTTCAGATCAGCTTCTTCTAGCCCTAATTTGCCAAGAAGTCTAAAAAATATCATGAGTAGACATTGTTGTTTAGGCTTAAACAATAAGCATTTATTTCTCACAGTTCTGGAGGTGGAGAGGTCCAGGATCAAGGTGCTGGCAGATTCCACATCTGTTGAGCACGTCTTCCTGGTTTGCAGATGGTCTCCTTCTTGCTGTATCCTCACATGGTGGAGACAGAGGGAGGACTCTGTTCTCTTCTTCTTATAAGGGTACTAATCCCATCATAGGGTCCCCATCCTCATGACCTCATCTAATCCTAATTACCTTCCAAAAGCTCTCCCTTCAAATATCATCACATTGGGCATTAGAGCTTCAACATTCGAATTTGTTGGGAAGGCGGGGGAAGGGAAGGACACAAATAGTCCATAGCAGACATTAAATTTATTTAGACGCATCTGTCTTCATCTATAGAGATGATCTATGATTTTTCTCCTTTCATCTGTTAATGTGAATTACATGGGTTGACTTTCTAATGTTAAATCAACCTTGCATTCCTGGAATCAACCCCATTTTGCCATCATGCATTATGCTTTATATATCATACACTGTTACACTCAATATTGCTAATATTTTGTCAATTTTATGGTCATGAGATTAGCCTATAATTTTCCTTTTTCGCATTGTCCTTGTTGATATGCTAGCCTTATCAGATAAATGTCTCTTTTGACTTACTGTGAAGTGGCAGTCAATACAGTAACGCCTCACATCACATTGAGTTGGATTTCCTTTGCTTTACTTCCACATTTCTCTCATTTGTACTGCCCTGAACTTAAATCTCCCAAATAAAGTGTTAACATCTTAATCCTTGCCTCAGGCTCTGCTTTCTAAAAGACCTAAGTTAAGACTAGAATTGTCTCATTTGTTCTATACATTAGAATATTTTATGCAACACTGCAGAATTTTGTTGTTGTTGTTTTTTTTTAGAGACAAGATCTTGCTCTGTTGCCCAGGCTCGAGTATAGTGGTGTGATCATAGCTCACCTCAAACTCCTGGGCTCAAATGATCCTCCCACCTCAGCCTCCCCAGCAGCTAGGACTACAGGCAGGCACCACCACACCTGGCTATTTTATTTTTGGGGTAGAGACAGGGTCTTGCTATGTTGCCTGGGCTGGTCTTGAACTCCTGGGCTCAAGTGATCCTCCCACCTTGGCCTCCCAAAGTACTGGAATTATAAGCATGAGCCACTGTATCTGGCCTGATTTTGTTATTTTAAAGTTTGATAGAGCTTGTAAACCATACAGGCCTGGGTTTTTCTGTGTAAAAATATTGAAAACTGTTCCATTTTAATGATTTTTAGACTATTCAGTTTTTCTACATCTTCATGAGACAATTTTCATAAGTTAGTTTTCTAAGATCTCACCATTTTATTTATACTTACAAACTAGTATAGTTTATAATAGTATACTTTTATTATCTATTTTATTATATTTTTATTAATATCTATAGGGTCTGTAGTGATGCTCCTGTTTCATTCCTATTATTGTTGTTTTGGTTCTCTCTCTCTCTCATTTTTCACTCTTGCCAGGGTTTTATAGATTTTATTAGTATATTTTAAGAACCAACTTTTGACTTTGTTTACATCTATTGTATTTGTTTTCTATTTCCTTAGTTTGCTCTTTATTAGTTTGGTGTCATGTGTGTTTATTTTGTTCTTTTAACTTCATGTATTGAATGCCTATCTCATTTTTAAGTCTCTTCTTTTCTAATATGAATGTTTCTAAGCATGTCAGTCTATATGTTTTCTAAATACTGCCTTAGCTGCATCCCACATATTATATTTTAATAGGTAGTGTTTCTTTAATATACAACTTTAAATATTTCTTAATTTCCCCAACTTCTTTTTCTCATGAATTAGAAATGTGTTTCTTAATCCCCAAATATATGGAGCTTTTCCTATGTATAATGACTTCTCTCTTAATTGCATGTGGTCAGAGAATACTGTATTTATTGTAGTGAGCCTCTGAAATATATTCAGACTTGCTCAATTTGCAAGTATATAGTTTTCATATTATACTGTATGTGAAAAATATGAATTTGACAAATTTTAGGATATAGTATACACACACAGCACACATGTACATATTTGCATATGTATATTATTTCAAATTTTCTACGTATCTCTGGTATTTCCTTCATTAATTACTGAGAGATGTTCATTTGATTAGTATGATTTTGGATTTTTTTTTTTTTTTTTTGCCGTTCTCTCATTTTTGTCTCATATCTTTTATGGCAATTTTATTATGTGCATACCAATTTACAATTATTTTACTTCATGGTGAATTTAACCTTTTATCACATGAGGCAACATCTTTATCTCTACTTTTTTTTTTTTTTGAGAGACTCACTCTGTCGCCCCAGCTAGAGTGCGGTGGCGTCATCATAGCTCACTGCACCCTCAAACTCCTGGGCTCAAGCCATTCTCCTGCCTCAGCCTCTGGAGTAGCTAGGACTACAGGTGCATGCCACTACACCCAGCTACATTTTCTATTTTTAGTACAGTCAGGGGGTCTTGCTCTTGTTCAGACTGGTCTCAAACTCCTGAGCTCAGGTGATCCTCCCATCTTGGCCTCCCAGAGTGCTAAGACTACAGGCATGAGCCACCATGCCTGGCCCTTCATCTCTATTAATGCTCCCAAATAAACTTTGTACTTGAGTCTCTTTTCAGGGTCTCCTTTTGGGGAGAATCTAAATTAAGACAGTTTTCCCCTTGGTATGTTGTAGCACCACAATAACTAAGATGGACACCTGTGGTGAATTGGTATTGGGTCCATGAGAAAGGAAATGCACTGATTTATGCAATCTCTAGCGTGACAGAGAGGTGGGGGTGGTGCTAATTATAAGGATTATGGAATAGGTTGGTTGTTGCTAAGCATAATCAGTGCAAGGATTGAAGAAAGTGTCATGCTCAACTCAGGGCAGGGTGTAAAAGAACTCCCTGGAAGCATTTGAAGTGACCCTCAGCTCATGTAGCTGGAGGACAGACTGTGCTAAAAATCAAGCCAGAAAGTACAAATAAAACTGAATTGACAGCTCTTGCAAGTCTCCTGTTAAAGATGGGGACTAATAGGCGAAGTGTGCGCCCCTGAAACGTGGCGTGGGGACATTGGGGTGGAAATGCTGAGAACTCTGAACCTCAGATTCCTCTGAACCCTCCCGGCCAGCAGCCATCCCTGCCTGGAGACCACGTCCAGGCCTCCACCGAAATGGACATCTTCCAAGATGAAGTGCTTGTCTCCCCAATATCTGGCCCACCTCCTCTCATTGCTTCTAGACCAATTACAAGGGTAAAGCCTCAGCATGGTCCAATTGGGGAAGCTGGGTCCTTGCTTCAGGAAAAGAGCTACAGGATTTGGCTAGTCTACTCTTCTCAGCAGGAATTGGGAGAACGTGTCTGGGAATAAGTCTTGAGGACATGAAACTGGCTAGATTAGGAAAGTTTATCAGTACGTGGGATGATGCTCTTCTACAATTTGGGATTTAATCTCCTGTTGGAAACCTGGAGCTGATCCTGGTGTACTGCTGGACAGCTCCTGGAAGCCCGAGGAAACAATGTCTAGAGTAAATGAAATGGAGGTGCAGCCTTGGCAGAGTACTGAGGCAGTATTCCTGGGATGGATTTATAATTTAAGACCAGAACACCCACTACCTATGTGCCAAAGCCACTCCCTTCCCTAAAATGACATTGAATGCACTAGTGAGCCCCAACACCCTTGAGAAATGTGGTGGCTTGCAGGCCGGGGTTGACAGTGGGCAATACTGATATGGAATTGGTTTCCCTGTGAGAATACAGATGACAGGATTCTGGAACACCAGAGGCCAGGTGGCAGCACTTAGCTGTCAGAGGCAGCTGGCGTAACAGGCAGCAAGCAATGGCAGCCAAGGCGTGCATTCCTGCAGGAATCTGTGGAGGTGGCTAAGTAGACCTGGCAAGAGAGGGACAAGAAAGATGGACAGCCATCAGAGGTGCTGCTTGTCTTGATTACAAAGTGCCAAGATCAGGTGAGCAGCTGGTCAGCTGCTGCAATAAAAAAATCATTACTCACCCACCGTTTCCAGACCTAAGCCTATTGTCAGATCCATAGACCCCTGATAAGAGGGCAGGCTGGGGCATTTAAGGAAGGATACTATGATGCCACATGAGGGCATCAAAGGGACCCATACCCATTTGCCAGAATATCTACACACCTAGGAAAGGGAAACATGAACATCTTTTTAGGACTAGTGGATGTAGAACCTTGTTGTTTGGCTTAAGATGGGGGTTGGTAAGTTTTTGTTTTTTGGTAAAGAGCCAGATAGTAATTATTTTAGGTTTTGTGGGTTATAGGGTCCTTTTACAATTAATCAACTCTGCTTTTGTAGTGTGAAAGCAGCCACAGACAATAAATAATAGTAGCTATGTGCCAATAAAACTTTATTTACAAAAACAGGCCAGATTTGACCCCATGGACCATAGTTTCCTGACCTCTTGCCTTGGACATGGTCAATTCTCACAAAATTCCATGTGTACTTGAAAATAGTGTATAGAATCCAATTGCTGGGTTCATTATTTTGTATTTTGTAAATTAGAAAGGCATATTATGTTGTTCAAATCCTCTATATCTGACTTTTTTGTCTGCTTTATCTATAACTGAATGAGCTTAGTTGTTTAAAAACCTCTCGCTATGGTCATTTGTCAAATTTTGCTTTACACAATTTGAAGCTCTTGTTATTAGGTGCATACAAGCTTAGCATCTTTACCCTTCCTTGTTAATTATAATAAAACTTGCATTATCTTGAAGTAATACTCATTAAACTCTAGTAGTAATTTTTGCCTTGAGCTATACTAGTCTGAGATTAATGTAGCTGTATCAGCTTTATTTTGGTTAGTGTTTTGATAGTGTATATATATATATATATATATATTTTTTCAATCTTTCTGTGCCTTTATACGTTAGTTGGTTCCTTACCAGTAACCCAGAGCACAAATCATTAATCTGAGCTTCTTGGAAACCAAAGCACATGGGAGGGCTGGGCGTGGTGGCTCACACCTGTAATCCTAGCACTCTGGGAGGCCGAGGCGGGTGGATTACTTGAGGTCAGGAGTTCGAGACCAGCCTGAGCAAGAGTGAGACCCCCGTCTCTACTAAAAATACAAAGAAATTAGCTGGACAACTAAAAATATATACAAAAAATTAGCCAGGCATGGTGGCACATGCCTGTAGTCCCAGCTACTCAGGAGGCTGAGGCAGGAGGATTGCTTGAGCCCAGGAATTTGAGGGTGCTGTCAGCTAGGCTGACACCATGGCACTCTAGCCCAGGCAACAGAGCGAGACTGTGTCTCAGGAAAAGAAAAAAAAGCACATGGGAGAAGATTTACTGAAAAGATGCAGCTAAGTCATCAGCAGCCTATGTGCTAATTGTGATGACCTAAATAAGCTTGACGCAGGGTCATCGAACAACAAGGGAGGCTTTGAAGGCAGTTTTACCAACTCTAAGGCTTCAGAGGCTTACCCGACACTGTGTATTTTCACTGGAATTGTATCAGTTGCTCACACTGATTATCCAACCACAATAGCTAATTTGGCTTTCAATAAGTAGTAGCGGTTCTTGTTAGTACCCCGAAGCCGTAAGGCAAGAACTGACCAGAGGTTTGCAGCAAAGTTGCTTGTTCTCTGATTTTACCACAAGCCTTTACTTACCCTCCCTTTTGCTGCTCTATTCACTTTACTCAGTGATGTTAGTTTACCCAATCTTTTGCTGATCTCAATGCGACTGGAACCCCAGGCGCTAACGAAGGATGTTTCTGGTGCACTGCAGTGCCTTGTTCTGAAAGAGGGGGTAGAAAATGCCATATGAGGAGTGGCAGAACCAGAACTGCAAGGGAAACGGCTTTTCTACCTTTAAATTCTTGCCACCTACCAACTTTTATGGACTTAACAAGGGCCTGCAATTTCTCTGGGCCTCAATTTCCTTATTGCAAAACTGTAAATGATTCCTCTCTTTTTCCAGAGTATGTGGGTTAAAGGAAATGGTGAAAGTGCCTGGCACGTCAAAGGACTTCCACAGGTCCCTTCCCTGGGCTCTGAGCAGCTCACTGGACGACAGCATTCCTCCTCCCAAACAGCAGCTTGCGGAAAACTCTCTTTCCAAAGGGGCAGGCAAGTTATTCCTTTGTTCATGCTCCACCCCAGTGCTTCTATGGGATCAGGCAAGCTTTACCTTAGAATTTCAAAGAAATAGGGAGAAGCAAGACCCTTTGAGGTCTAGTTCACAAATCGAAGAATCCCAAGGTACTTTCAGTCTTGCTGTCAGAACTCCAAGGTCATTATTGTTTAAGAAAGCTCTTTTTCCCCAAGCCAGATTTCTCTGCTAGCCTCGAGCCACTTCCATAGTGCAGTGAGCCAAAATGCAGGGGCCAGGAGTCCAGGTTTAAATGTCAGGGCGATCTTATTTAAGGCTTCACCCCTTACTAGCAAGGACTTTGGATGAGCTATCCTTTCTGTTTGGGGGAATAATGTCATTGGGACTACAGTGAAAATTAAAGGATACAGTGTATATGCATTGTACTAACACACTTGGCACAGTGCCCAGTACACAGAATCCAAGCTTTTTGTTACGCATATGTGCTGCATACACCTGAATCATGAACCCCACGGTAATATAGAGGACAGAGGTCAGGGGGTTACAGCTTAGTGTGCAATCCAGCTACTGAGTGCAGAAGCACCATGCAGGCAGGAACCATGCTGTATTTATCGCTGCACCCCTCCTCTGCTCTATCCTGGGCTCCTGGCACGTGCCTTGCCAAGTTGGGTTAACAACAAATGCTCAACGGCTGGGTCTGTGTGCTAAGGCCCTGTTATGGCACCAGTGAACATGGGACTTGGCTTCTCAGGGTAAGTCTGGGATCCACAGACAAGCTGTTCTGCAAAATTTATGTTGATTTTGATGAAGCACTAAAGAGAGAGAGAGACAGGCAGACTGACGGACTGACTTGTGGGTGCTTTTAAGAAACCCTGTTAGATATAGTACCAAAAGTTCCAATTATTGAGCTTAGGGGACACTTCAAAAGATCAAGGCTTCCACCTTCTTTACTCTGTCCTCCATATCCTCACCCACAATGTAGAAAGCACATTTCATTCTGAACAGCACACACTTTTGCAGATAAAAAAGGTGACCCACACTTTCATTTTCTTTATTTTTCATTGATACCGTATGAATACAAAGTTTCTAGAAAGCTACAAAATATCTACCACTTTATCAAGAAGGCATCAAAATGTGTCACTTTGCAAAGACATGAAAACACCTGCAGGAACTGACACAAAAATAGCATTTTTAGAGTGATGAAATAATTGCACTTAACTGTCATGGATATTAAAGTTATCACACATATGTACCGCGAAAGCTAGAATACATTTTTTTTTTTTTACAAAGCACTTTATAAAAAAATTCTCTGCACACAAACCCTATAATTTTCATATAACTATCATACTAAAGATAAATTCACTTTAAAGCCAACACTTAGAACATTTTTAAACAAAAAGGTACCAGTACCTAAACACAGACGTTAACAAATACAAGAATACTGTACTGCCAAGAGGTTTAACCAAATGCCTTTTGAAAGTTTCTGCAAATAGGTTAAGAAAAACGTGAGAATTTGCACACCCCCACCCCCATCTCTCCAATCTGCCCAAGAGGAACCCAATTACCCAGAGGCAGGTTCCACAGCCCACTCCCAGCAGCAGTACAATATCAAAGGAACCACTGACCAGATGAACGCTTACATCACGAGCCCATTTTATACACACGACAGGAAGACACAGACTGTGAGAATCCCATTAAGTTACTTAGAATGTGAACAAACACACATGGCAAAAACCAATTTACATAAAATTTAAGCATATTAAAGAATTAAAGGCTATTCAGGTTTCTTTTTTAAATGTTACAAAATTTTTTTTTGTCATTTTTCAGGCACGTACTGTTTTTGTTTTTACTTTTTTTTTTTTCCTTGTCTGCAGTCATAAGCCTACTGAAAAGGCCCACAGAAGTAAATCTTTCAAGGAGGTAACAGGGAGATGTATTTTTTTTTTTTTAAAGAAGTGCAGTTAACATCTAATTTACAGTGAAACTAATCACAAAAAATGACTAATGGAAAAAAAAAAAAAATCAGAGACTGGTTTCCAAACTGATTTACACCTAGATTCTGTCAGCCTCTCTTACAGACAGGGGAAGGGGAAACAGTCTCATCATGGAGGGCGGACACAAGAGTGAACCTGGGCAAGGTGGAATCTAATGGAAGCTGACCCCAAATAATGACAAACGAGAGGGAACGGAAATGCCGTCTCAAATACTAAAATGATGTAGTGTGGCTTATGAGTGATTCCATGCAAATTCACAGAGTAAAAATGAGTTACGGCTTGGGAAGTAGGACAATAAATACAAATATTTCATCTTATTGAAACGGTGCATGACTTCAGTGAAACTACCCTTTGCGATGCAATACATTTTAAACACAAAACCTTCATTCATAACGACAGAAGCAATGAGTTTATGAGCGGAAACTACCCACTGTCAAACAAAGCACAGTAACAGCTGAAAAGAGAAGCAAGAAAACAAGCATTGGACTACTTTCTTCCAAGCTGTGGTATAGCACTGGCGGGGAAGGACTGGGAATTCGAGCAGCTAACCAGAACTTGGGGGCTGAGACTACTTCCTTTTCACTTGATTGTTTTTGTTTGTTTGCAGAAGTTTCTATAAATGCTCACGACTTGGAGTGGATAGAAATCACTCCTGAAACTTCAGAGCCCAGAGAGGGTATTCTTAAAGACACCAGGTAGAGACAGACAGAACGTATGTGTTAAGAGTACAGAGCTAACTTTCAAAGATGCCTGACATTATTTTTAAGTCTATATTAGCGAACAATTTTTTTTTTCTCCTGGCTTCTTTTTGGCTGGTTTTTTTTTGTTTTTTTTTTTGCCTCCTTGTCCTTTTCACTTCTCTTCCTTACCTCTATGAGTTCTCCCAATTTATACAAGGTTTTGACAAAAGCCAATACGGACTTTAAAGAGATGCCCCCTTGAGGGCTGGAAAACGCCGAATTGTGAATGGTGCTCTTTGGAGGTTTTCTCATAGCACATTCATACACAACACTCGGAGTCCACGTGTTTGCCCTAAGAAGAACACTTCAATTGTGATGACCCTAACTCACTTTTGTTCTGCACTGTCATCTCAGTTTGAGGCTTCCAACTTTCAAAGTGGTATCACTGTGTAAACCAGATTAAGTGCGCACTGTCATCTGAATGGAAAAGAAAGTCTCCACGGAGACTGGACACGAACACATGGAGAAGAAGAAAGCTGCAATTATCTGTCCACTGGCCGAGAGTCTGTTGTTTGTGCGGAAGCTCCCTCACGCAGATGCAGGGCAGGGTGACAAGATGAAACGACACGCCAGATCACTGGCACACACAAACACAACAGTTTCCGGGGTCCCTCCTGCTGCAGTGTGCTACGGGCGAGTGGTGGTGGGGGCCCCACTGACAGGCACACTAGCAGCAGGCGGGGACCACGTCGTGCTCTTGTGAACAGAGGCCTGTGGCTGGTTACTCATCCCGGTAAACCAAAGGCATTACGGTGATCTCAAAATATTTTTGGTCTCTCTACAAATTATCGTATTATGGCAGCACTTTTCTAAGCTGGAATCTCAAACCAAAGGCACTTTCATGCTAGAGTGCAGAAGATTCACAAATAGCTAAGTATTTGGTCATGAATTTAAAAGGCAACATTAAAAGTACAATTTGCTTTTCATAGTAAACTACGAAGTTGCAACCTTCTGTTTTGGTATACACATTTCAGAGTGTGGTCAAAGAACTGACTTGTGTTCAGTTTCAAATTTTAGACCAAGAAGTCAGTTTCCTATAGAACTAGAGAAAAAAATGGGCTTAAAAAACAAAAAAATGAAAACGATTTTTGCTTGTTCTGTTTCGAACAGTGGGCCAATCCGTAAATGAACATGAGGAATTGCTGTAAGAAAAGGCTGGCGGCACGACTAAGGTATTACTAAGGCACTGCTTACTGGAACGCTTTGGCAGCTCTGAATTGAAAACTTCCTAAAAAAGTAACAGTAGTAAGAGAAATGCTTCCAGCTTACAAAAGGGCTCACAGTTCCGAGGCAGCCTTTTGCACTGCATACCCTACATGCAACATCTTGAAGATTTAAGGCTTTTCAGAAATGACATGTGCAGGGCTTTGCCACAGAAACATCAACATAAAGAAATAAGCAATGCAGACATATCCTCCTAATGTCACAGGTGTGAACACCAACAGACAGAATTAGTTCTACCCTTCGTTAGTTCAGGTATAGTGTACCAGAGCATATACAAAATTATACAGTATGTACCTGGTTTATAAAATTGACTGTCATCTCGTGATTTAAATAATTTACCATTGTACAAAAACAACTGCTAAAGCCACCACAGTATTGAAACCTAAAGACGACTTGGGTTTAAAAGTCATTTGGGGACTTTTAACACCAAGTGCTTGGAATGGGGGGCTGTTTTTTGGCTGGTGTGAGTGCAGGACTTTGCTGCTGGGATGCTTAGCAAATAGAAATTTGACTCGGAGCCTGTGGCAGGTGAATTGTCCCCGGAGTAAGTCAAAAGGCTCATCAGCTGTCCTGTGTGTGTGTGGATGCCTCCGACGGCTACTGTCAGTGATACTGCAGCCTGGGGAGCGGCATCGGGGTGATGCTGCGCCTCAGCACAGGGGTCCTGAATCTCCCACTTCTGAACAGACCCTGTCCACACATTCTTAGGGATCATTTAAGCAAAGAGCACCGAAGAACAGCCTCTACCAGGAGAGGCCGAGGATTAAAGTGGAACTCTAGGAAAGTCCTCACTAACCAGTGGGGTGATTTGGACAAGTCACCTCCCCTGTAGGTCTCAAGTGTCTTGTCTACAAAAGGAAGGAGAGTAGATTGTGCTCTCTTTCAGATCAAGAAAGGAAAGCTCTATGAGCCCTCTTCTGGAACTGATCCCTCACGCTCCTCCGCCCCTAAAGATGAAATGTTCCAGAGGTTTCAATGCATTCTACAAATAGCACTGACTATAAGGCAGGAAGTGGAAGCAGCCCAGAGGAAGTATACTGAAACGACTAAGGGTTTGATAATGACACCCATGAGCTCGTGAGAAATAACGAAAATTGCTGGGATTTTATCTTTCTTTTACCCCAGCAAACTAAGGGATGAAGATCAAATCAGAGACACTCTTCAAACAGGTGTGATTACAGGGATGATGGTGACCAGCTGTTCCCAACTTCCCCAGGGAAGAGCGAAAGAATACTTGTAAGAGAGGTTGTTGTGAAACAGAAGTTCTGAAACAGTAAGAAACGTGGACAAGGGTCGCAGAGAGAAGCTTTCACAGGGTGAAGTAGAAGGGAAAACAATTTCAAATATGGCAATTGTGACCTCTATGATCTACAGCGGTGGTTCTCAGCTGGGGGTGATTTTGCACCCCATGGGATGTCTGGCAATGTCTAGAGACACTTCGGGTTGTGAAAACTGGAGGAAGGGGTGCGGGGGTGGGTACTAGTAAACCTCCCACGGTGCCCAGGACAAGCCCTGCACAACAAAGATCTGGTCCAAAATGTCAACAGCGTCAAGGTTGAGAAACCCTGGTCTTAGGTAGCTCGGACATTCTAGGATTTTAGGACATGTTCTGAAGAACTCCCGGTTTTAATTTCAGTTTCTCACTATGATGGAAATGAATGCCAACAGACCAGAGCCCAATTCTTCAGTGCCTCCCTGTTTAGGCTGTGGAAAATTTGGCCTCCAAACTCTGCAGTGGGAGCATGAGATGGCCTGGAAACAAACCTGGGTCCGCGGGAGACAGAGCACCTGAAAGAAAGTAGTGAGGACAGGACTCTAGGAAGGCTTTTTTATGCCGGATGTGGTGGCTCATGCCTGTAATCCCAGAACTCTGGGAGGCTTAGGCAGGAAGATTGCTTGAGGCAAGGAGTTGGAGACCAGCCTGGGCAACATGGTGAGACCCCATCTCTACAAAAAAAAATTAGCTGAGCATGGTGGCACACACTTGTAGTCCCAGCTACTCAGGAGGCTGAGCCAGGAGGATCACTTGAGCCCAGAAGTTTGAGGTTGCAGTGAGCTGTGATGCTGCACTCCAGCCAGCCTGGGCAATAGAGCAAGACATTATGTCAAAAAGAAAAAAAAAAACAAAACTTTTAAGACATAGGGAGAAGACTGCCATAGAGAATGAGGGACCAAAAAGAGACTCGGATGAGGTGCCATGATGCCAATCCCACCCAAGGATCTAATTTGGGAGAGAAAAGAGAGGCCCAAGAGTGTGGGGTAACTGGAGTGGTGGTTAAGACAGGGAAACTATCTGTCCTGAAGAAAGCTTTAGAAGAACAAGAAATAAACTTCTAAAAATCTTAGAAATGTTTTAAGAGCAAAAAGTAATCCTCAAAGGTTGACCAAGTAAACCCACAAAGCTCAACTACAAAGGCATTCAGGAGGAGGGTGTGGGAGGTGAAGCATCCAAGGGCCCAGCTGACCCTGCAACGTCAGCAGACTGGGGTGTGCCCTTCTCTGTCACCAACAGAGTTGTCCTCTAGCTGGTCTTCTAGGGTCCCAGACTTTTTGTGCTTTGAAAAGGAAATCCCAAGCGCTCACCTTGCAGCGTCAAAGAGCCCCATTCCCCAGTGGGAACATGAACCAGATAATCTCTCCCCCAAAGTTCTGGGATGGCCTGGCTTTTAGCCATCTGTAGCCAGTCTTACAGTCCTGGTCCTGGGAGGGAATGGGGGTTCCCTTGAGGAAAGATGCAGGAAATAGGGGCAAAAGAAACATCCCCAGGAGGGGGTCCAACACCAGTCATTATAAATGTGATGACCATGAAAGAAGCCACAAGCCAGATGCAGGGTGGACAACAGGGGCAATCCTTCGAAGGCTGGCCTGGAACCAGGAGGGAAGAGTCGCACTGTCCTACTAGTTTAGGTACGGGGTGGGCATTCATTCCAGATGGGGAAGGTTTTGCACACTCTCCTCTGGTCTTCCCAGTGACTGGTGATGCATGTGGGAGAGGTTGGGTTTAGTCCAGTGCTTTTCTGTTTGCCACAAACTAGCCACACCCTCATGCTCATAACCACAAGATACTGACCAGTGTACAAGCCGGGTCAAAGCCGGTGGTGGGACAGGGAAGGGGGTGTATAAGTTACTTGGATGTGGTCAAACAAAGTTTTTATTTCCTGGTTTGGTAAAAAAAAAAAAAAAAAAAAAATCTTGACATGTTTTACAGGTTACAAAACTTATTTCATGTTCTATTGTGTTAGCATATTCCTACCACTTATAATAACAACATTTTCCTCTGGGAAGTTGGAGGGGCAGCCCCCTGTTCCCTCCCAGAGGAAACTCTTATGGAGATAACCCAAGACATGTGGCCACATCAAACCAACTCTGCCTGGGTGATGCTTTGGAATATTTGGATTGCAAAGTTGAATCTCTCCCAGAAAGAGAAGCTTCCAACTGAGCCTGTTTGAAAAGGTCAAAGATAGACAATTGGGCCTGCTAAAACTAAGTCAAACAAGTACTGTGATTTACTGAGAGATGTTAAGGAAATAGATGTCTTTAGAGAGGATATATCTAAGTCTATAGACACAGATTGGGATATACATACATGTCAGCACCTAAGCAAATTGAGTGACACTAAATAGATATTCCATAAATGTGTTGAATAACTATATATGTATATGTGATGTATATATACACATATAGTTATAGCATGGTTAGTATGCACATCGGGTCACCAGAAATAAAGAAGTTATCCACAGGCTGGTGAGGATGCTTGCAATTTTCTAAGGAGCAGAGATGCTGAAGCTGATGAGCCTTTTACTTCTGGTCAATGAAATTTTCTCCCAGCCACAGGATTCTGTATATTTTGCATCTCACAGTGCAGTATTCATGCCAATTTTAAAATTTTGTTATTAAATTTCAGTGGTTCAAATATTTACTCATCTTAATAAAAAAATTTGGCTGTCCATAATAAAATATAACTGCACACACAAGACTATAAACATTGTAAGTTTAGATTTTTCAGTATTTATCTACTTATTGCAAAAAGAGCCATTTTTTTCATTAAATAATCAATCATCACATTAGTACAATACAATTTTATATTTTTAAATATACTATATATGTTAAGGATAAGGGGTGAAGTTTTCTTCCTTTGTAATACCTGTTCAAGAGTTTAATGGATTAGGAGATTAGTTTTAACCTTGAGGAAAAAAGTACAAATTTGTCTCATTAGGATATTTCTACCAAGCATTTCTTAAGGCTATAGTTTAACATTTGGTTTCAAAAAGAAAGAAAGGTTTCATTTAAAAAATAATTTAGTGAATTACATTCTTTCATAACTTCCACCCTAATTAGTTACAAAGATAAGTCTAAAGATTCTTAGTTTTGCGTACTAATTTACATTTATATTTAAAGATTAATTTTACTTGTATCTTAAAACAAGAATTTTATGTTGGAAAAAAGAGAACTAAATACATTTGTATAAAGGCTGTAAATGTCCCATGGCAAATGCTCTGTCTCAATATTTCCTACCACAAATAGAAACAGGGCTCTGCAGAGAGAGACTTGGGTTGTTAAGGTTCATCTTTCCCGAGGAATTGTGGGCTGCAGATCTGAAGAACACACAGAAACAACTCAATTTCTCTTTTTACAACTGTACCAGAACTTCACAGCTACAATGGTAGTATGAACACATGAAAAAATGACTTCACTCAAACAGGATTTAGAAAAGTTGGGGTGACCTCGGGGGCCAGGGCACCACCCTGTGTGGTGAGGTTTACAGTCAGTCGTTCAAGAGAGAGTGTGTGTGTGCGCACATATGTGTATGTATATACAGATATCTATATATATAAATAACCATGTTCAGTCCTTTACAAGCCTGTAAATATGATGTTGTGCTCCATGTTCACTATTTGAAACTTCAAATACACAGGCCATGCAGAGGAGAGTTTCTTGTGTATCCCTGTTTGTTACCACCTGTTAAGATAAAAAAAAAAGGTACATATATTTAACACCGCTCAGTTGAAAACATATTCCATCTGTGCATGATGACTATAATTTAATTGGAGAGGAACAGTCTTAAGTCCAGTAGAGATCTGCTCAGCCTTACTCTGAGTCCTCTCAAACTTCTGGCCTCAAGTGATCCTCCCGCCTTGGCCTCCCAAAGTGCTGGGATTAGAGATGTGAGCCACTGCACCTGGCCGGTCTATGTCCTTTAACACAAATTCAGAACACCACAGGTACAACTTGAATCCCTTCCAAGCTTGTTTACTATATATAAGACAGACCTTGTAGATAGAATCTCACCGATAATCTGAGCCCAAGAAGAGACCACAAAAATAAGTACAGTTTGTGTTTTTGGTCTTGGGGTTTTCTTTGGATTTCTTTAAAACAAAGAATTTTCTATAATTCTGTCCTACAAGACAATCATTTATCCCAGGAAATTATCTTCTTTTAAAATTTATTTTTAATTGACAAATAATAATGACACATATTTCTGGAATACAATGAGATGTTATGACCCATGTATACGTTATGGAACGGTTAAATGAGGTTACTCAAAATATCCATCACTTCACATACTTATTTCTTCGTGGTGAGAACACTTAAAATCTACTCTTTTTCCCATCCTAAACTTTTGCTAAATTTTCTTTCGCAACAGCCCACGACAGACATCAGCTCCAGCAGTGCCGGCGCTCAGCAGAATATGGGCCAGGGAAAGGAACAGTGGCACAGGTCAAGTCATGCCAAGTGACAATTCTTCTCACTGATACAGGCTTTGCCTTTCAAAACGTCTTCTGAAATACTCATCCGTTGCCTTCTATCCAACTCCTCTTCCTCCGCCTTCTCAGCTTCCCTGCAGATCCGGAGCTTTCTGGCCCCAATCACCGCAGCTCCCTCCCGCCAGACCCTGCCTCCCTCCCTCTCCTCATGCTGGTCTCTGTTTCCCAAGCCACTCTCGGAGGGAACTTTCTAAAAGCAAATCTAATCAAATTACTCAAAACGCTTCAATGACTCTATTATTTCTGTGTCTGATCAAGCCAGAGCAGCATCTGAAAACATTTTGAATGTGAGAGCCTCGTTCCGTAGGCCTGAAGAATAAAGTCTCACAGTACTTTTGATCTCCCCTCAAGCCACGTTGGACGGTCTGCAAGCACAAACCGAGGTGCATGACTTTTTTAACATCCACCTCATCCGGTGGAATATAAGTTCCTGAGGAACAGGGACCAGGTTTCCCAGCAACTAGTTTAGGGCATGGCACTCAGTAGCCATTTAATAAATATTTGCTGAATGAATGAAATTCACATTAACACAGCCAATGCATGTTGAGGGCTTACGACAGCTACTCGGTATTAGAGGCTTTACACAGATCGTCTCTGAGTGCGTGCTTTTATGACTCCCCTTTGACAGAGAAGGAGCGGAGGGGTCAACTGCTGCCTATGCACCTGGCAGGTATCTCTCAACTGCTTCTTCCTCAGGAGGCCTTCTTCAGGCTTTCCCAGAATTAGGTCAAATCCTCCTGCTCTACGCTCTCTTGGTACTGCGTCCCCCCGCCGGACAGCTGGAGTGCCCGTTTGCATTCATTTTGTGATGATGTGATGAATGCCTGCCTCCCTCGCCAGACCCAGGAGGGCGGCCACCTGTCTCGTTCACTACGACACCCCAGCAGCTAGTATCTCAGCATGCAACCATGACGTGCCCCTTTTCTTGGCTGTCTGCTCACCCATCGAGGCCACGGCCCTGAGAATCCCGCCCCGCTCACCGTGTACTTCAGCATACCGGATTCCCAAGTACACCACGGCCCTCATTCCCTTACAAAGGTTTATTTTGCCTCTTCTGCCCTGAAGGGCCGTGAGCTACTGTGCGTCAGGCATTGTGTTTTATTTACATTGCATCCCAGCAGTGACTCTCCCTAGTTTAGCTGAATGAATTAAAACATTCTTAATGATAACCTCGAGGTAGAGGGTGAAGACCTGAGCATCTTGTTTATAAAGGACGCAAAACTGTGGTCTAAAGACTTTACGTGACCTGCCCAAGGGCTTAAAGTAGAGTTGAGTCTTAAACCCAAGTCTTCTGATTTGATGACCGTAAGTGTCTTTTCTATCAACTCAAGTCTTAATTTATGTCTATCATTGGCTCTGTGACCTCGGGTAGACCTAACATTCCTTATCTATAAAATGGGAATAAAAATGACCTCACAGTTTTGCTGTGAGAATTCCATAATAGAACATTTAAAAAGATTCTAGTACAGTGCCTAGAACCTCTGCAATCTATTCTACCTTCTCACAAACTTCCTCTAAAGAATATACAGCAGGCCCTCCAATACCCACAGGTTTTACATCTGTGGATTCAACCAACTGTGCATTGAAAATATTTAGGGAATACAAACCAATAAAAAATACAAGTTTTATAAATAATACAGTATAACAACTATTTACATAGCATTGACATTGTATTAGGTATTATATAAGTAATCTAGAGATGACTGAAAGTATATGGGAGGATGTGTGTGTCACATGCAAATACTATGCCATTTTAAATAAGGGACCTGAACATCTGACTTGAGTGGATTTGGGTGTTCTCAGGGGGTCCTAGGACGAATCTCCAAGGATACTGAAGGACAACTGTATCAGGCTTCATGATTGAGATTCAAAACGAGAAAAGAAAAAAAAATTTCTATTAGCCTGTATGTCTAAACATAACCTCAAAAGACAACAGAAATACTTGGCACAGGGTTTAATTGCTGCCTTCCCAGTTCTGTTGCCATCACCAGGGCCTGACAACTACAGGTTCAGCTCAATTCCTAAGCCATCCTGATGAAACTGGATAACCTAGTTTACCAGCCAGTGCAGTCTGGAATTGGTCTTGATGACACAGGCTTTGCATCTGATGTACCTAGTAAAATATCTTCAACCTTGTCCAACATGTGGCCACGTCCCTACACTCCTACTCCTGTGAAGAGCTGAAAAGTACAACTTCTCCTGTTGATCAGTTAGATGATTTTATTTTCATAATTCAGGAGTGCCAGCTTAATTTCAGGTTTTCTAAAGTTAAAATATTATTTCTAGCATTTATTTATTTCTAGCTATTAATTCTTCAAGAAATTTACTTGGTTGTTTAATGACACATTTTGAAATTAATCTAATCTGAAACGTTCTCTGGATGGCTGTATTGGTTGAAGTCACACGTTCCAAGGGAACGTTACTGATATATAGTGACGTTTTGCTTAATGATGAGGATACTTTCTGAGAAATGTGTCATTAGGTGATCTTCTTGTTGTACAAACATCATAGAATATACTGACTTATCCCTAGTTGGTCTAGCCTGCTACACACCTAGGCTATAGGGTCTAGTCTATTGCTCCTGGGCTACAAACCTATATAGCATATGCTACTGCAGCGAATACTGTAGGCAACTACAACTCAAGGATACATTTGTGTGTATCTAAACATAGAAAAAGTACGGTAAAAATATGGTATGAAAGAAAAAAATGGTACTTGCCGGACTGGACAATGCTCTGGCTAAGTTAGTGAGTAGTGAAGTCCTAGTCCAAGGCCTAGGACTTACTGTACACTACTGTAGACTTTATAAATACTGTACGCTTAGGTTATACTAAATTTATTTTTAAAAAAGTAATTGTGTTACTACATGATGACCACAACATCACTAGGTGATAGGAACTTTTCAGCTCCATTAGAATCCATCATGTATGTGGTCCATCCTTGCCAAAACGTCGTTATGTGGTGCATGACTGTAGTTACACGGGCTTTGTGGGTAATGGGTGCTTTAACACTTTTCCAAGCCATATTTATAGCAGCTGTGCCCTGCGAGGTAGAGTTTTAGGGACTAGGACATATTCCTTCGCATGCAGAAAACAGATTCAGAAATGCCTTTTAAGAAAACCTCCCAGAGAGGTAGGGTGGCCACCCACTCAGGGTTTTGGTTAATTCCTGAGGTAACTTAAAGTCCACAAGAAGATGCCACACTCACCTTCTACTCATCTGAGCACTAAGGCGATGCATCTGTTCTTAAATAGCAACAGAAAATACCCAGATGACAAGAACCTGCTGTCCACCAGCGCTGTAAACCTTGAACTGCTCAATTTTCACCAAAGGACCATCAGAAAAAACAGTACTAATGAATAGTTATTAAGGAACATTCATTACAAACTTTCCCCCAGATTACTGGTTTCTAAATTTTAGAGGGACATGGGCACATCTGAGAACGCATGGAGATTCTCTCCCTGGAATAAATAAAAATGATATGCAAGATGATCTGTTTGCCGGCTGTAGCTAGCACGTGTCTGTGAACTCAGACTCCCTGCAGCTCACCTGCCAATCCCCTACAGCAGTGGGTCTCAACCTGACTGCACTAGAACTACCTGGGGAGCTTTAAACATAAACGAAAAACATGAGGCTGGGCCCCATTCCAGGGGTTCTGATTTTATTCACATGTGGTAGGGGCTAGGACTCACTGCTTAAAAGCTTCCTGGATGAATATAATATGCAGAGGGTTTTTACTTTTTACACTTTTTTTTTTTTTAAAGTGGTGTACAAGAGCTGGCTCCTACTGGCTCATGAAAGTTACCATGAAATATTAAGAAATTTCATGAGTTGAACAACCATAGGTAGCTTGAAATTGCCCATGGAGGGCATATTTATACCATGGAAACAGTCAAAGGGTATAAACCAGGGGTTTTGGGGAATTGGGAAAGAGCCTTTTTTTTTTTTTTTTTAAACCAGCACACCACTGATTGAGAACCATTGTCCCAATGGAACAACAACAAAAAAAACTAGGTAAAGAATTCCTGCTCTAAGTATTCCAGTTCTTAATGCTACTGCAAAGAGTAATAAAGTAGACTTTCAGAGGGCTGGGTATTTGGCCACAATATAGCCTCGCTGCCCCTTTTAGCAAGATTGTTTCTACCAAGCTGTGTTTTGGCTTTTTTTTTTTCAGTTTAATCAAAGAATGTTATTTTTAAAAAACGAGACTTACAAAACCCATTATTGCATATTTTATATTTTGAGGATGACACTGTTCCTAATAATCTTCCCAAGTCCCCAAATGAAGCTCCTAGGAGAAATTTGTTTTAAAGTTAAATATCAGGGAAACACACACGCACACAGCCTTGTCCAGGGGTACCGGTGCGTTCCCCCACTGCAGACCTTGAACACTATTGTTTTTCTTTTCCTTCAGCTGCCCATTAAGTTTTAACCAGATTTTTCAGCCTATGAGGAACATTTGCTTCCCTAGGTCCTGGTCACTGCATTCTATTATAATTTATAGTTCTCCTGGTACTAAGGGCTTATATTTTCCTATCTTAATGCATGCTACTTCTCATAAGGCCTTGCGAATCCTTCATGAAATGAGTCAAGGTATGTTTGAAGTATGAACCTACTGACTCAGCTTTTGCCTCGTTTATGATTTGTACACCACGCTGCTGCTGAGACTCAAACTTGGCTAACATTGGAATTATCTGGGGAACTTGAAAAAACACATGCACCGAGGTCCTGTGCACAGAGATCCTCATTCAATGGATCTAAGCTGCAGTCTGGGTGTCAGGATTTTTTAGAAAGTTCTCCAGGTCTTCCTACTCTGCAGCCAGTCTTGAGACCTTCCGTGCCCTAAGGACGCTGTCAAGTCGATGCTGACTGACCACTGGGGCCCAACCCGACAGCCTGGCACGTTCCCTCAGCCCAGGCGCTGGTTCCTCCCAGGCCCACTAGGAAAGAGATGAAACGGTTACCAATAAAATTGTGAAGTTTTCCAAAACACTGTTCATCATATATTTCTCTGGTAAGTGTTTGAGCTTGTGGATGAAGTTGATCATGTATTCACACATCGGGGAGCGGTTTATTCGGTATACAAATCGGCCATTCTCAAACCTTGCATACTCCGTCTGTGAGGAAAAAAGGATTTGAGCATTTTTACACTTTTGACTTCAAAATACATGAGACTGATATTACTGCCTATGAAAGCATTTTCCTTTTTCAACATGAATCATCTGCTATCTGCTACACTGTGCATGTAGTTTACTTAGTTAAAAAAATCCTATTCTCCAAACTTACACAGAATCCATTATTTTTCTGGATATAAAAATAGTTGGAAAGATGACAGCTTTAAAGAAGAGTTTGATAGATCCTTTTAGCAAAGGTCAGAAAAAAATATAACAGCCTTAGCGATTCTTTACCTGGAGGAGATCTGTGGGAGCGGGCCCCAACAAGCTACAATTCTTCAAAGAGTCCAAAGAAAATCCCTCTTTACTGAGATAAAGCCACACAGGCTAAAAAACCAATACAGCTAATTTCTCTACTTTAGAAAAAAGTCGGTTATTTCACACTGATCATAAGCCCCTGAATGAGGGAGGGAGGAAATACTATTAACAGTATATGCACAGTTTGAAGATCCCATTGAAATACTCAGAAATAAGAAACACACTCCTAGATAACTTTGGATCAAAAGGAATTAGGAAGGAAATTACAAACGATCTAAAAGAACAATGAAAAAAAGTACATCAAAACTTAGGGGACACAATGAAGCTATACTTGAAGGAAACTTAATGAAACCACCTCATGTCTTTATCATTAAAGATGAAAAATTACAGAACTAAATACACATCTTAAAAAATTAAAAAGATACCACAAAATAAGCCAAAACCACCAAGAAACCAAAGGAAACCAGGAATAGGATATTAATAAAGATAAAAGCTCAAATCAATGAAATAGAAATTTAAAATGTAGAATTTTAAAACTGGTTCTTTAGAAAGACAAAATAAAATAAACCTCTCACACACTTAAAAGGAGAAGAAAGAAAAGAGGCTAAGCCACAATTATAGGAGATTAGAAGATATATTAGAGATTACTTCATATAACTCTAAGGCAAAAAAAAAAAAAAAAAAAAAAGAGGCTAAGAAAACCTAGTGGGTAGAGACGCTTTCCCAGAAAAATACAAATTGCTAATTCTGAACCAAAAAGAAGTGGAAAACGTCAATAGATTAATTACTGTGGAAATGATCAGAACTAGAAAGTTGTTTAGCAATCACCATCAGAAAAGGTAGAGACTACAAAGGCTCCACAATGTCAGAGAGAAGGAATAAGTTCAAGAGATGTACTGTACAACGTAGTGACTAGGGTTTGTAACAATGTTGCTAAGAGAAGATTGAAGTGTTCTCACCACAAAGAAGTATGTGAGGTAATACATAAGTCAATTAGCTCAATTTAGCCATTCCAAAATGTACATATTTCAAAGCATTATGTTGCACACAGTAAAAACATAACATTTTTATTTGCCCATTAAAAAACAAATAAATAATAGATGCTAAAAAAAAGGTATAAAAACCAAATAGTTTAGAGGTAAGTTTTACGTAACTTTTAAAGAATGGTTACTTCCAATGTTATTTAAACTATGGTAGGCCCCAGAAAAAGTAAATATCCCAATTATTTTCATGAAATTAATGCACATTCAATACTGAAATTTGACAAAAAGATTATAAAAATGTATAGATTAGTATCAATTATGAAACGTGCAAATTCTAAGTAAAATACCAGCAAATGGAACCCAGTAATGTATTGGATATAGGACTTTTTCAGGAAGGCTGTGGTGGTTCATACACGGGAAATGTATTAGCTTGTTATGCCAACAAATTGGAGAAAAATCATATAGCGAGAGTTATTGAAAAGGCATTTGATAAAATACTGCAGCTATCACTATTAAAAATCCCGAAATAGGAATAGAAAGCACTTAAACGAGTAATAAGACCATTTATAAAAATCAACAATAAATATAATCCTAAATGGCAAACCTCCAAAAGTATTTCTCCTAACATCAGTAATACACAGGATAGCTACCACTGTTATTTCTTTATACAACTGTGTTGAACGTTTTAGCAAATGAAAAGAGAGGAGAAAAAACTGGCATAAACAATGGGAAAGAAGGATAAAATATGGCTTTCTTTTTTTTTTTTTTGCTGCCACTAAGATTATATACTTAGAAAACCCAAGAATCTAGAGAAAAAATTTTGCTAAGATGGCTGTATTGAAGATAGATATGCAAAATCCAAGAGCTTTTTTCTCTTCTAGTATTTAGATTCTAGAAATGGGACATTACAAATTACATAATATTTAGAAACATATTTAACAAGAAACGGACAAATCTATATGATGAAAACTATAAAACCTCATTAAAATAACAAAATGAAATGGAAATGTAAATAGGTTCTTGCTTGGAAAGATTTAATATCAATAACCTATCAACTTTTTCTAAAAAATAACATATGAATCTAACACAATTACAATTAGATTGCTCAAACAAGGTTTTTGCTTTTTCTTTACATCTTTAAATGATTATTTGGAAGAATAAATGCTGGTTAGTAGCTAAGAAAATATATGAAAAAGAATAACCGTGAGATCAACTTGTCTCACCAGATATCAGAACACACTATAAACACATTGTAATCAAATCAACTTGGTATTGGGCTATATAGAGAAAATTGAGGGTGGAATAGAACAGACCCCAGAAACAGCTCCCAGAATATATGGTAACTTAACGGGGACAAATCTGTTCAAGTGGAAAAAGATGAATCATTTAACAAACGGCTTTGACACAAATGCCCACCTATTTGGAAGAAAATATAAGCAGCCTACCATTTCACACCACACGCAGACACACATTCTAAAGGGATGAAAGGCTTAAATGTAAGCTTCACCTGCCACACACACCAGTTCTCCATGAAAATTCCTGGGATTTTAGGGGTCAAAAGCAACCTCTCCCTGCTCCCTGAACTCGCAGAGAGCTTTGGGTGTGTCATCTGAAGACACATAAAGAATTATTTGAAATCTGGGAAACTGGGTAACCTGTCTGGTTCATCTTTTGCCACACGTGCCCGTCCAGGCAGGGAATGCCATCTACAGAGAACATCCCTGACAACACTGCCTAACACGCACCTTCCACGCTCCCACCACCCACAGGTAACTTTGCTGCCTCCTGCTTAGAGGAGACGGTGGTCCATCTGCTTCCGGGTCTTCCAGCCCTGGAACCTTCTCCTGGGGCCTCCCAGATATGTATTGAGACACCTCCCCTCCTCCCTAGTCTCCCTCTTACTCACCCCAGGGCTGGCTGCTGCTCCCCAAATTTAATCCATACTCCTGTGCTCTTGCCATTCCCTCTCTGCAGCTAGTTCTCCTTGCCACAGCTTTAACTACCCTTAATGCTTAGGGTTCCCAATTGGTATTTCCAGTCTTTACCTATTGCCCAAATTCTAGTCCTGCATCTACAATCATCGCCTCCTGAACGCCTTATTTCCTCATCCCTGCCAGTGGCAGTACTGTCCTTCCAAGCATAAAATGCAAATGTGACCCGTGGCTCTTCCTCCTCTTTAATCTTTAATATCCAGTTGGTTTCTAAGTTCCACTCAAAATGTCGTACTGGATTCCCAGGGCCACCATTTTAGTAAAGCTCCCAACCCCTAAGCTCCAACTGACCATCTAAGTCAACTCCCCACACCCTTCTCTGCCAGCACAACCTTCCTTAGCAACACCCTCACAAATCCCATGCTTTGCACTCGGAAAGTGAAGACAGCCTGCAGCACATCAAATCCTCATTGCTTAGCCCAGGGTCTGCTCCCTCTCTCCCCCCCCAGTGCATCCTCTCTCACTCCTCAATGCGAAGTCTTTGTGCAGTCAGACTGGGCTCCTGGACCTGAGAGGCCCAGGAGCCCAGCGAATAACAAGTCCTCACTGAACACATCCCGACTGGGTGATGGGTGAGAGACACTGGAGAATACAAGCCTTTTTAAAGGGAATGCCAGCTGCAAACATTCACACGAAGCAGCTCACCCTGATCAAACATACGTTTTCTAAAAGTGAGGGAAGCATAAAATATAAAAGGCATAAAGATATTTGATCCTAATACATGAAATACGTTTATAATAATTATAACGAAGGGAGTAGAAATGTGTTAGGTGTTAGGGTTTTAGAAGGCAGGTGCCCATCAGTTGAACAGCACCTTGACTGTTATCTACAATGCCTGGGAGCGCCCTTGACCTGGGGTGGGGTGGGCAGGGCACCCCACGAGGCCTCACACAGGTGCACAGCACTGGCTGGGCAGGGCAGAGCCGACTTCAGACTCAGAGAGGGCTGGCACGGGACTTCCTGCTTGCTTTCTTTCATGTCTTTCCAAATCATTTTGCCTTTTTTCGAAGTAATAGGAAAAAGAAGTGGGAGGAAGGCGGGGGAGGAAGGAGGAGACATCCAAAAAGTACAACTCTCTGCCCCAATGAAGGTTTAAAGGAAGACAATGGTCTGCCCTGGAATGAAGATTCTGGTACACAGAAGCCAACTTACCTCTACTTTTTCTACTACTTGCTTCCCAAAAGAGCAAACTTTGGTGGAGCAGGTGACTGTCATATTTTCGGAACTCTCGTACTGACTGGTTACACCATAAAAAGCCCCGGCATCATCTTGAATATTGCAGTTTAAATCAGCCTGTTGGAAAGGAAATGGAGGTGGGAGTTATTCTCTCATCCCAGGGCGCCAAGCAGTAACCATCAGGGTAAGACCTCTATGCCGGGGAGGGGAGGAGAGGGCTGGCTTGGGGCGGTGGCTTGGTGAACAAGTTCCATGCCCATCAGTCATTTTTTGAAGAGGGTGCTAATTTAGGCGGTCTTCCCTTGAACTGACATGCTACATGCATCGATTTCCTTTTACTTTCCTGCATTCAGTATCAGAATAATACCGTGCCCTTGCAATGAAAGATCCACAAGGTCTTTGAAATATGTGCAGAAAACAGGATGTGAATTAGATTCATATTCGCTAACCTTTAGAGATATTTAAAATAACAGGGGACTCTGCAACTGACTAGCCATTTGTCAGATAAGTAAAAACAGAAACTTCACTGTTTCTGTTACAAAATAACAGCATCCAGAGGGGAAATAGTTCCTATTAAAGACTGGCTTACAAAGCTGCTAAATAATTAACACAAATTGCCACTCATTTAACACATTTATTAAGTACCTACAATGGGAGGCTCATGCTAGATATTATACAGGACTTGGTTACAACCTAATATGGGAGACAGAGACATAAAATAATTATCATTCAGAGAGGAAACAAGTACCACGTCAAAGGTACTCAGAGTTCCAACAATGGAAGGCATTACTGTCAACCAGGGGTCCTAGGTAGGGATACTGAAGATTGGCAAACACAGAGAAGGCTGGGCTGGGGTAACAGTGCAGGCAGAAGCCTGGGAGAAGTGAGTTTGGAAATGTAACTTGAGCCCAGGTCCAGGAGGACTAAATAAGGGGCGTGGATTGCATCCTCTAAGAAATGGGGACTCCTTGAAAGTTTTGGTGCCAGGAAGTGATGTGATTAGCGCTGTGCTTCAGGACACACTGTCCATTGCAGAAGGTGGCTGCTGCGGTGTTTGGGTCACTGCTATGATCTGAACATGTCCCCCAAAGTTCATGTGTTGGAAACTGAATCTGCAATGCAACAGTGTTGCAAGGTGGGGCCTTTTTGGGAGGTGTTCAGGTGTGGAGGGCTCTGCCCTCATGAATGGTTTCATGCAGCTATAAAAAGGGTTTTTGGGAGTCAGTTGGCTTTCTCTTCCCACCCCCTCCCCCACTTCTGCCTTCTATCATGGGATGACGCAGAGCAAGGCCTCACCAGATGCTGGTGCCTGGATCTTTGACTTCCCAGCCTCTAGAAATGTGACAAATACATTCTGTTCTTTATAAATTACCCAGTCTGTGGTATTCTGTTATAGCGACACAACACAGACTAAGATACTCACGGATTAACGGTTCCCCCTTCCCTCAAGAATCTACGGACCCCCTACTGCAGATCAGTTGAGGTGCTTAGCGGCGGGAATGAAAGTGTGAGCAAAAGTGGAGCCAGTTCCTGCTCTTGTGGGGCTTGATTCAGTGGGGAAGATACCACAGCAGAGACAAGTCCCACTGTGAGAGGTACAGGGGCACACGCGATCAAGTCACAGTGGGGAGTGGGCCCCCAGGGGCCTGGGATGCTTCTGATGATGATGCAGCAGGGATACAAAGAAAGAAGACATGGAATATTCCTTAAGCGAGACTAAGGGTGTTCAAAGGGCGCACTAAAGAGACAGCAAGGGAGAGAGGACGGCAGGAGAGCTGGGGAGGTGGGAGGGTTTGGTCTCATATCCTGAGACTGAAGGACGCAGGAGGGACAAGCAGACAGGACTGACACAGCGACGGGGCACGATCAGATCTGCATTCCAAAAAGGCACCGCTCACCACAGCTCAGAGAAGACTCCGGAAGGGAGCAGAGTGAGTGCAGGTGGCTATCGGGAGGCCACACGGCATCGAAATGAGAGGTGATAGTATGTGGGCTGGTGTGGTGGCTGCTAAGCCAGAAGTGGGTGTCCAGTGTGACTTTACATTTTGTGAGGTTTGGCACACCTTGCCTAATTTCAACTCCTCGACAGGTGCTAACCACCGTGAAGACCTGAGTTATCCTATATATTTTTCAGTAAGGACCTGCATTTGAATCTCCTTCTTGAATTGAGTATCAGGAAAATATCCATCTCCTTAGCCAAAACTTCCTATTTTCTGCCTGCAAATAAAGAAAACCCATATTCTCTATATTCCCCCTTTCACCTTATGTGCCAAGAAATCCCAAGCTAAATTCAGTGCTCAGCTCCAGTAATTAACCTGTCCCAGGTGCTTCTAATAGTGACTAACAGCCAGGGCCCAGCTCCTTTTACTGGTTTCCAATCTGCTTTAACTTGTACTTGTCCGGTTTTATATTATTCATAAATCTAGTAAGCTTTCTCACATTTTGCTGTTTGGATTTTATAGGGTACAAATCATAAATAAATAAAAATGCCCAGGTGTGCATTTTGCTCACATTCAAGGGTTTAACATTTGGCTCCACAAAAGAGCAGCTTAGCAGGAAATGATGCGTGTCTTTCCCTAGCCGAGATCTGCATCTGAGCTACCCAAGGCTGAAGAGGCCCCTGGGTCCAACTGAGCTGCAGCCTCCAGGGGAGAAAGGCTACCAATCCCTCCTCGCACACGGGAGCCCGAACACTGAATGACCATCAAGCTTTCCACAGGGCAGTTGTTAACCTACAAGAACTGCCACTGTCTTGTTTTGCTTCCGCCTCGAAATACACTGCTTTGAAAAGTGGCTCAGGTGTTTTATGGTGGTGGGATTAATGCCCTTACTATTATGATGTAGCTTGTGCTAAAAAGTTTCAGTTTTTAAAAAGTAAAAACATGCATGTGGGCCAGGCGCAATGGCTCACGCCTGTAATCCTAGCACTCTGGGAGGCCGAGGTGGGTGGATCGCTCAAGGTCAGGAGTTCGAGACCAGCCTGAGCAAGAGCAAGACTCTGTCTCCACTAAAAAAAATAGAAAGAAATGATCTGGACAACTAAAAAAATATATATAAAAAATTAGCCAGGCATGGTGGCACATGCCTGTAGTCCCAGCTACTTGAGAGGCTGAGGCAGAAGGATCGCTTGAGCCCAGGAGTTTGAGGTTGCTGCAAGCTAGGCTGACGCCACGGCACTCTAGCCTGGGCAACAGAGCAAGACTCTGTCTCAAAAAAAAAAAAAAAAAAAAAAAATGCACGTGGTAAGTAAAGGGGAAAAAAATCAAACTGTAAAAAGGGCATGAACCCACGAACTTGCCAGCCTCCCCAGAGGTGGCATCATTTTTAAACCGCCCCTCTCCTTTATTTGACAAAATTATTTTCAGGAATAATCATAGGGAACCAGTGTTATCCATTTCTCAAACATCCTTTTAGGATATTTAGCATTTAGATATTTAAGCATGTACATTTCCTCCTTTTCTGAATGGAAAGTAGCAAACTACATTCACTCTTCTAAACCTTACTTTTAAAAAATATATATACACATCTTAGAACTCATAGGACTGATACAGATTAGTATAATAAAGAACCATTTAAAATAATGAACAGTCACACTTTCTAGTGGCCGCATACTATTTCATTGCACAGATATGCCATAATTTAATACACGCTCTATTGGTGAACATTTAGGATGCTTCCCAATAAATTGCAATAGGAAGTTTATGTTGCAGAAAAGGTGCAGTAGACATTATTTTTATTTTCAACTTCAAAAAATTTCCAGCTTTGAAAAACAGTGGTCACATGCTATGAATAAACTGTGAGCTAATATTGTAACCCAAACTAGTTATTTGTATTACTAGTTATTATTGCTAATAACTAGTTATTAGTATGTAATCAAGTTGTTTTAAAAGACTGGTGAATAATCAAAAGCAGTACGAAAAGTCAAGCACAGTGGTGCATGCCTATAGTCCCAGCTACTTGGGAGGCTGAGACTGGAGGATTGCTTGAGCCCAGGAGTTCAAGACCAGCCTGGGCAACATAGCAAGACCCCATCTCTAAAAGGAAAAAAAAAGCAGTCTGGTGTTTTTGGTGTACAGAGTGGAGTGTGGGATGGAACACAGGCAAATTAGCAACTGGGGGGAGGCTGTCAATGGGAGAGTAAATATGTTATTTTAAAAAAATTGTCAATCTCAACTAACTTAAATTTTACAAAATAATCTGTCAATATATACAATTTTAAAACATTAACCAAGCTATAAACATGGTATTCACCATAATTCGATGTTAGCAAAATTGCTGAAAATGTTCACAACTGTTGTGTTTCCATCTACATGAGGTTCTACGTTTAAGCCGCACTGGTGAAAGCAGCTGCCCCATAGCAGGGGCACATCTAGCGGATTTGACGACTAGAGTGGATCATTTTTAAGACTCCCTTCCTTTATTTGACAGAATTATTTTCAGGAATAATCAGCATTCTATTTCAGCTATTTAAAATTTTAAACACAAAAACTCCAAAAGCAGAAATGGAGAACGACAGGATTGAAGTAACTTAAGTTCTGTTTCCTCTTCTTCACGATCACTATGCCGTTGCTCATTTACAAATCTGTTTGACCACTGGAAGCAGCAGCACATTCGCCCTGCACCTGAACAAGTTCAAACAATTCCAAACAAGTAAGAACTTACTCTGGAAATGAATACTAGGCTGAGTCCATATGTGTTACTGAAGAAGTAATGTAATGGATAATTAATATGTGTGCTAATTAGAAGCATATATATGTTGTAAACACGTACATATGATATAAAAATTCAACACTAACTCTGCCAATTATTTAGGACTTAGGCCAACAAAAGATTTTTTAAATTTTCTCCATTATCTTTTGTTTAGAACTATGGGCACATGGTGACAATAAAAAGGAACTGATTTTTAGGTGGTTTTGCCATTGTTTGTAAATTCTCTACAGACAAGCAACCTCCTTACTGCCTGCACCTGGGGCAGACCAGGCCCATCGCCTCACCTTAGGCTTTACCACCTTAGAACTCCCCAGATAATTTTAATATAGTTTTAATTTGGAATAGATCTGAAGTTATAATATGAAATATCAAAAATGAAGTTATTAAAGACTACCCATCTACCCTTAGGAAGCATCTCAACAAATAAGTTTTAATGTTGTTAATGTTCTTATAAAAAATTAAAATATTACATTCAGAGAAGTGCACAAATTGGAAGTTTACAGCTTGATTAATTTTCACCAAGTCGACCCAGCACCAAGATGAAGAAACAGAACCGAACCCCACCCCCAATAGCCTCCCTTCCAGTCACAATCGCCCCCACACCTCACCACGGTGTCCATGATCCTACAACATTACACATGACCTTTGTCCGGTGTTTTTGAATTTTAAACAAGTATAATCATATAGCATTTAAATCCCTTTTTAGTTTTGTTTGCTCAGGATTTTGTAAGATTCAACCATCTTGTGTGTAATTCATTCATCCTTATTACTGTAGAATATTCTATTGAATGGAAAATGCCACAATCTATCCATTCCATTAACGATGTTTCCACATTGGACCTATTATGAAGACTGCTACTATGAACATTCTTGGATGTGCTTTTTAGCATTCATTTAGATAGAGGCACAGATAGTTTCTGGATTATCTTGTTTTAAGAGTTTGAGAAAATTTTATATTTAACTATTAGTGTAAATTTAATAGGTTAGATTTTAAAAGGCTTCTCAACTAACAGTAAATAACTACTTTGCTACTATACCTGCAAAAGGAACAGGGAAAACAATCATATAGCCGCCTAACCATATCACAGCTGCTCTTCAGGAATTTTCTAGGAGGAGGTATTGATGCGAAAGATAATTATCTGTCAGCTGATGGTATTATGGCTATTCTAGAAAAAAATACAGTCACTGAACTCCCACGAAGCAAAGGTAATATCAAAGAAAGAATGCTGGCATTAAATCAACAACAAAGGAGGCAAAGTCTGTAATGAGTCTGGGATTCGCCACTGAGTTCATTACCCACCCTACTGACACATCCCCACAACCCAACTAGAAACTCTGGGGGGAAAGCAAAGCAATTTCATGTAGTTCTGAAAGCAAGAAAATGAGTAAAAAATGTACTGCTATCAGAGATTCAAACTATTTCTGCCTGATCAGCTTTTATCTGACCACAGGATATTTCCTAAAAGCAAATAAATACAAAAATCCAAGAAACAGCTAAAATCCAGCAACCTTATCTTCCCAATAAATTCCAAAGTCAAACCATATCCTATCCTCTGGGCACAAGCTAGCCAAAAAAACAGTTGGTCATGGTTCTGCTGTGTTAAAAAACAAAACTTGGCTGGGGAGGGCAAGTCTGGGGAACCAGGCCCTTCTAATTCTCCCAGTTTGCTCTAGAAACAGAGCCCCTAAGTACGAACCGAGTTCAGAGGCCTCCTCGCCCTCCCACCCCCTTTCCACAGCATCCTGACCTGCACTGCCTTATGGCCAAGGATTTTCAGACACAGGAAAATCATTACTTCAATAACGTTGCTGGACAGTCTTAACTATTAAACAGTTCTTTTTCCTGTTGTATTTGTTTTCTCTGCTGCTATAACAAATTACCACAAGTTTAGTGGCTTAAAACAATACAAATTTATTATCTTACACCCCTGTAGGTCAAAAATCCAACTTGGGTCTGTCTCTGCAGGCTAAGATGGAGATACTGGCAGGGCTGTACTTCTTCCTGGAGGCCCTGCGGAGGGATCTGTTTCCTTGCTTCTTCCCGCTTCTGAGACCATCCACCGTCCCTGTCCCGGAGCCCCTTCCTCCATCTGCCGAGTCAGCAACACCAGCTGAGTCCTTCTCATACTTCCAGCTGTTTTCTCTCTCGATGTCTTCTTTTGCCTCCCTCTTCCACTTCTAAGGAAGCCTGAGACTACACACTGGGCCCATTTGGATAATCCAAGACATTCTCCCTACCTGCTGGTTCCAACTTTAATTCCTCTTTGCCTTGTAATGTAACATATTCACAGATATGAATATAGATGTGGACATCTTTGGGGAGCTATGATTCTGCCTATTACACCTGGTAAGTTGAAATTAGCTCCCCTGTAACTTCCACCCAGAACTTCCGGTGTCCCAGACCTAAGAAAATTCTCTTTCATCTCCCTCTGATCTCACCTTTCCACTCCTCCTCCTCCCCGACAAGGTTCTTCAGGTTCTGCTCGGTTCCCAGGACTTGAACTCTACATTTACTTTTATTAAACTTCATCCCAGTCTCAGACCTCCCTTATCACCTCCTCCCAGACACCTGACTGAGCACGAACAGCACAGGTGAGGGATTTGGAATTACCTCTTTGGGTCTCACTTTTCTCATCTTTAACCACAGAGAAAGCAACTCATTTCCAAAGGCCACTGAGGTGATGTGAGAAGATAATGCATATGAAATTCACCTGCAAACTATAATATGCCATACAAATGACAGCTGTTAACAACACCCATAATCAGTCCTGGTAACTTGATTTGAAATACCAAGACAGAGATGAAGACAGAGCCTCAAGTCACATCTACAGAGACCTTCCCCCAATGTAGACAATGGTTTGTAATCAATAAACATGATAAGGCTGGGCGCGGTGGCTCACGCCTGTAATCCTAGCACTCTGGGAGGCCGAGGTGGGTGGATCGTTTGAGCTCAGCAGTTTGAGACCAGCCTGACCAAGAGTGAGACCCTGTCTCTACCAAAAATAGAAAGAAATTAATGGGACAGCTAAAAATATATAGAAAAAAAATTAGCCGGGCATGGTGACGCATACCTGTAGTCCCAGCTAGTCAGGAGGCTGAGGCAGGAGGATCACTTGAGCCCAGGAGTTTGAGGTTGCTGTGAGCTAGGCTGATGCCATGGCACTCACTCTAGCCAGGGCCACAGAGTGAGACTCTGTCTCAAAAATAAATAAATAAATAAAATAAACATGATAAAGACGGTCACCAAGGAGCCAGTTTTGGCCCCAATCCACATTTGTCAGGGGTGTGGCACAGATGCAACATTGGCTTTTCCAAACAGAAAAATCAGGATTTTTTTCTGATTTATGAGTTTATGACAAGTCTTAAGTATTGGGTATAACAGCTCAAACAGATACAAAATTACCATCTATGGCATAAAGGCATGACTAGAGATGTTATGAAATTCTTTCTGGAAATAAAAAAAGCCATTATTACTACATGTGTATTGAATTAATTAAAGACTTTAAGGTCTCTTTGTAGGCAAGTCCTGCAAAACAATGTAAGGTCAAAGCAAAAGAAGGTATCAGCGGCAAGCAAAGGAAGCCGACTGCATCGGAAAGCAAAGAAACAAAAATCCTCTTTGGGTAAATATTAAAAATGCAACAGGCTTCAAATAATGATCCCATTTCATGGGTCAGGAAAAATGAGGCCTCGCCCAGGTACATGGGATCCAAATTCCTCTGAGGGAAGGGCTGGGCCAGGGGAGAGAGTGGATCATCCCTGCAAGACCTCAGGCCTCCTGAGACCCGGCTGCAGGGACAGACAATCAGGAAGTGAAGGCCACCACTGTGCAGCGAAGGATGTGAGCGAGCAGCATCTGGCTGAAGCCAACTGCTGGGTCCCAGGCTTCACTGGGGAAAAGCTTGCTGGAACAAGGGAAGCAGATAAGCCCCTAAGTAGGGGGAGGGAAGGTGCCTGGGGTCAGGGGTACGCTGTGAACACTCTCTTCCTCCCCAGAGGGCTTAGGGACAGAATAACTTGGTCACAAAAAAATGAAAACATCAAGAGGACTGTCCCCAACCAGCGGCAGGCAAACAGGCACTGATGGCCGCAAGGAGATGCTGGCGCTTTAAAACACCACTTTGAACCTCTCCTCTTCATCCTCTCTAAGCAATGATCAAAGGACCAAGATTTCAAATTGTGAAGCAATTTTTTCCAATGGTAGCATCTGGCTCCTTGGCAGGCGGCACTGGGAGCTGGGCCTTGTTGTGGGCGGCCGTCCAGGCTTGCCACACGGTGAGGCTCGGCCAGGCAGGGCACTGCATGGCCTCGCAGCTGCTCCCGCAGGCGCCAAAGGACAATCGTCCCGCAGAAGTGCCCCTAGAGGCAGTGCCCAGCTGGGGGGTCTGGAGAAAGCTGGCTGCTCCCAAATCCTCCTTGCTCATCTAATTTGCATGCATCTGCATCCTGGCCAACACCCCAGAAGCCAACCCCACTGGCATTCAAAGGCCTGGGGTGGGGAACTGGGATGACCAAGACCCCAGCGAGGCAGCCTGCATTTGGAGAGAGTGAAGGAGCTGCCTGCCCTCAGGGAAGGGGGTCTTGGAGTGTGTGCACTCAGGGGCCTAGTGCCCTGCCCAACCCAAGGGCAACAGCAGCTGTAGCTCGCCAGCCACAGCTGTTTTAAATAATAATAGGAATAAACTCAGCCGCTGCTCTTCAAGTTACTTCTCACTAATTATGGCATATATTTACATCTACAAAATAGAAGATTTTTAAAAACACCACCAAGAGCCCCTTTATTGTGCAGATTGGCACCCCTATTTGAATTTCATAAACATTTAGTACTTCAAAGAGTCTTAAGAGCTTGCTCTAATTACAATACCCACTAGTTGAAAGGCTGCCTGTTTGCATTGCAAATTCCTACAAATACCAGCATTCATTAAAAAAAAAATTCAATTAATATCACCCACACAACTTCAGGTAATCGCCACTGGCAACTTCACACTGTGGCTGGGATGAAAGAGTCAGGGTCTCAACCCCAACGACACAGCAGCTGCACAAGCCAGCTCTTTCCAAGGGAGGCAGTTAATGAGTACTGGGCGCCCAGCTGAGCGGGCCCAACGCTCATGCCCCTCAGGTGTGTGAACTCTGGCCCAGCCACAGCCCACTCCCAGGAAACAGAGCCGGTTTTTTTTCTGGTTTGGAGTTTCTGTTCTTGAAAAGTCTTTCACAGAACAACCACCCCAAAGCAACGAATATATGTAGTCAACTAACAAGCGTAGGGTTGCCAGACAAAATACAGGGCACTCAGTTAAATTTGCGTGTCAAATAAACAAGAAATGACTCTGTGTGTGTGTGTGTGTGTGTGTGTGTGTGTGTGTGTATGTATATTTCTCCCAAATATTGCATAGGACGTATGTACATACACTTTTGGGATTCAGTTCAAATGCCGTGTCTTTGTGGGGCCTTCCAGAATGTTCTGTGGCAAAAAGGGTCCACCTCTGTGCTGCCACAGCAAAGCTCTGTCCACAGTCTCAGCATTCCCTGCCTGTGTGTCTGCCAGCATCTGCCGTCCCTCACCAGACCCTGAGCCCTCAAGGCAGAACCTCTTCCTCACGTCTGTCTCCCCAGCTCTCTAGAAGCAACGCTGAGTTCAGTGAATGTTTGCTAAATGACTTTCTAGTGATGGGATGGCCGGGAAAAGCTTCTGGGTGAGTCTCTTGAGGTCTCTTCCTCCTTCCAGATATTCCTTGAGGATGATTCCTCAAACAAACTATCAGGTGTTAATACGAGCTGGCTAAATGGCAGAGTGCCCAATGTGTAGCAATTTCTTTAGGACTATTTACCAAATTAAATAACTTTCCAGCCAACTAACTAAAAAAAAAAGAACAAACTTGAAAATCTATTATATGCATTGTACTGCTGAACAAACAAAGGCTACAGAGAAAAGAATCCCTGTTCCCTCCGGGAGGCCCACAAAGAAGTTAGGACACAGGCTGGGGAAGCAGGAAGGAAGCAGGGCTGGGCAGCTGCCTACTCAGAAAGCACTAACAAGCTCCAGATATTTGTCTTGAGAAATTAAACCAAAATGGGTGGATGTGCAAATTTAGTGATTCCCTATTCCTGAGGAATCAAGTAGGGCCTGCCTATCAACAGATGATTTTTCAAAAAATAGACTGTGGGTGAAGATAATCATATAACCATAGTCTACCTGAAGAAATTTTAACATCTATTAGCCCCACAAGAATCCCTGAATAAGGTGATATTTCTTGCCAATCTTTCTTCTATTGAAATCATTCCATCAGTTAATATTGTTCAATTAACTTCAAAACTTAACATTTTTAAAATTTTTTTTTTGAGACAGAGTCTTGCTCTGACACACTGCTAGAGTGCAGTGGCATCATCATAGCTCACTGCAACCTCAAACTCCTGGGCTCAAGTGATCCTCCTGCCTCAGCCTCCCGAGTAGCTGGGACTACAGGCACGTGCCATGACACCGGGCTAATTTCTGTTTTTAGTAGAGATGGAGTCTCACTCTTGCTCAGGCTGGTCTCTTTAACTCCTGAGCTGAAGCAATCCTCCCGCCTTGGCCTCCCAGAGTGCTAGGCGTGAGCCACTGCGCCTGGCCAAAACTTAACACATTTTGAGATGACACAGAAGTAGAGAAAAATGGAAAACTTATTGAGCTGAAAGGCTCCTTCTTACTGATAGCAGTTCGAAACATGTGGGGAGCAAATGATTCCATATTGCTAATCCCTGTTCCATGAATAGCAACAGGGACATTTGGTTCCAAATGATAGACTCAAGTCTACAATTCCAACCTAAATCATGCAGAATCCAATTAGAAACAGGCTGAAACTCCAAAGTGGGGGGAGGGTCCATTCTGCCAGTTTACATATGCAACCGGTTTCATCTCCTTAAATGAAGCCCAGTTGTTTTATTTACAGCGGCTGTCATTTTAGTGGAACAAATGTGATTTCATTTCTACCAAGATAAAAGCATCTTATAAAGGCTGCCCTCTTTCCAGATAACTTGCGTGCCCTTTCTCTGTTTTATAAAATCTTCTCACATCTGTGTGGTTAGTAAAACTAACCTTGCTTTTTCTCCTTTAAAAATAAGAAAGTAAATTACGTGACTATGAACATATTGTTAATTGTTTACGCTGAATGATCATAATTCCAAGAATTTTAAAAAGCAAAACATTATTCATGACTATAGGATAACATCATATAGCCTGGTTCTAAGCTATGACTAATTTAATAATGTTTTGGGGGAGAAAAGAAATACTAAATATATATTAAAAAATGTTATAACCTGACAATAGGATACGAATCCATACAATTTCATTTTCATTATTTTACTATTCCAAGCAAAGTGTAAGACTAAGCATTTATCGTACTAAAGATTATTATGAATATAGTGTTTGGCTGTAAGGTTCATGAATAGCATATTAAAAGCATGCAGCTTTCTTTAGACCACTGTTCCCAATCTTGACATTCTTGAGCACTAATAGGACAGAGAGTGGAATTTTGAGGCCCCTCCAAAGATATAAGTTTCAACTGCATTTCTTATTTGGTTAAATCCATAATTTTGTTTCCTTAAGTAAACCTCACATGGCTGGAAATTAACTCCTTTTGACAGTCATCTGCAAGTTGTACTTGGGTTTTGTCCTTCGGGATACACGACTGAATCACATCCACCTCTCCTGGCTCTGGAAATTCTATGATCAATTCCCAAGACTGTTGGCATTTTCTTTATGTTATATTAATTGCACTGTCCGCCGTATCACAGGCAACCCATCTACCTGAATCTCAATGCTGCAATGCGGCATGGCTCTGTCCTCTCATGGGTGGACATCCTCCCTTCTTGGGGCCTACACGGCACCCGATTGGCGTTTTATAAGGAAAAAAGCAGTATGGTCATCTGCCAGTGACAAATGTTTGCCTCACAACAAATCTGGTTCCAAAATTCCTCTTCAATCATAACAACAATTTCAGTGCTGTATCAACGTGTAATTTTCTGAGACATTTTAATTAGGGATCCAAATTTAAGCTAAAATTCAATGGTTTGTGGTACTGTCAGTGCAAATAACTCAACTAAGGGGACAAGGGAATGGAAAGATGTTGTCTACACTGGCCAGGGTCAGGCAGTAATAACCACATAACAACTTACTCCTCTGCCCAGTGGTGGGCAAGGTGCTTACGATGTCAACTGTAAGTGGCACCCAATTTTAGGACTGTCAAAATGGGAACAAATGTATATCTCAGAATTGAGGGGATATGGTATGTTTAACCTTAGTAGTCGTTTCTACAGAGAATGAGGAAGAATTAGACTATTGACTCATGCCACCAAATGGATGAGCCTTGAAAACATTATGGTAAGTGAAAGAAGCCAGATGCAAAAGACAATGCACCGCATGATTCCATTTACGTGAAATGTCCAGAAAGGCAAATCTGTGCAGACAGAAAGTAGATTAGGGGTTGTCTGGGACATAGGAATTGACTACAAATGGGCACAGAGGATCTTTCCGGACTGACAGAAACATTCTAAAATTTGATTGTAGTATGGTTATACGATTCTGTAAATTTTTCTAAAAATCATTAAATTGTATATTTAGCATGAGTGAACTTTATGGAATGTAAGTTATACCTGAATAAGGCTCTTAAAAAAAGATTTTGCTGGGCAAGGTGGCGCGTGCCTGTGGTCCCAGCTACTCAGGAAGCTGAGGCAGGAGGATCGCTTGAGCCCAGGAGTTCGAGGCTGTAGTGCAGTGAGCTAGGATTATGTCACTGCCCTCCAGCCTGGGCGACAGAGAGAGACCTCAGTGGCTCTTGGGTGTCCCACACCACCAAGGCATGAGAGATTATAAGGCTTACATGGAAGGGGCACCCATGCTTCCTTGATGCTGCCATTCGTTTGTGTTTGGGGGCCTCAGTCCCAAGATGCCAGTCGGTCTTCCACCCCGAAACCGGGGCAGTGACTGCTACTTGGTTCACTGCCATCCCATTCACCTCCAAGTGTCAACTGGCAAAGAGCTGAGATGCCCATGTCTTGGGTTTATGTACAGGGAGTTTAGATAGTACACAGCATTTCTTCCACAGCAAACCCCTCACTGATGTAGCCCGACAGAGTCCAGGCCAGGGGTGGCAGCCATTTTTACAGCCTGGAGACTTTGGGTACTTTAAGAGGAAAAAGGGAGAAGAAGAAAGGGACTAGGTCTAGGGTATCTGTTGTAATTTACTCAATTCACATGAAAATAAGAAAACCTGCTCAGCAAATTGCTGATCCAAAAGGTATTTCAAAGGGAGTAGTATTAAACCTACTTATAAACACCCACTGGAAACACCCAGTGAAATCCCAGGACAGATATTCTACACGTGTAACCCATTCATACTAAGTCATTAGAGGAAGCCGGTGAATTTTCAAATTGTAAACCCGATTTAAATTGCCCTCCCTCTTTTATTTTAACATAGTTACAATCGAATTTCTTTACAAAGTTTAAGTTCCTAACAACAATCTGAAGGAGTGATGTTTTTCTATCACATTCATAGAAGTGCTCAATCTTAATTCTGCAAATCTTAATAAACTCAGAATAATTGTTTCTAAATTCGCACATCTCACACCAGCCACCATACACTAAACATCTGCAATCTAGACCTCATCATTTGGGGATTCATAACTGAAGGACCCCATCACTGAAAGCATTTATTAAAATCATCTACTGAGTAAAACAGGGGCAATTTTGGAAGCAAAACCAAAAAAACTTTCTAAGCACTCTCTATACCACTTTGTATTCAAACAATATGCTAATTATCAGAAATCTTATCATTAAAAATTACTGTTTAATTTGAAAGTACTGAAAATGATTTCTTGACATATCCTATAATTTCTAATTAGCTTTTAATTAACTTGGATAAAAACCTCTTTTATAGCCTTTAAAATAGTGGCTTTCACATTTTTTGATCAAAGGATCCTTTTTAAACTCTTAAAAATTATTGCTGTACCAGACAGTCTGACCCTGACCTAAGGTAAATTCCCAGAAGTCTTTCCTGGGTTTCGAATTTGTAATAAGAGGTGTGAGCATTTTAGCAGCAGTTTGATGATCACATATGATACTGCAAACAGGACAAAAAAACAAAACAAAACAAAACAAAACCACTGAGGACACTTAAAGAGCTTTTGTTTATTGTAGGTTCTATCTATCTATATATCTTTAGTAAAAATTAAAACTGAAAAAAAATTTAAATGTTAATTACCTCATTTTAAAAAATAAGCTCATTACATATTAATATGTATCTTTTCAAAAAACTAAACATGCTTGTGTTTTTAAAAAATTAGTAAGAAGGGTAGTGCTGTTTTACATGTTGCAGTAGGCTCTTCAGATATTTGCAGTCATTTTTCTTTGATACTACATCAAAACTCAACGAGTGGTAGCAGTTTCTTAAAGGTTAGTTGGAATGTAGACTCTGAAATCACATCGATAAACTTTTCCAACTCTGCTATATTAAAATCTATTGGTCTATCTAACACAGTATCAAATCACATTTGCTAGTGGATCTCATCAGAAAAGTCTTTAAATATTGGTAAGTTGTCGAGTTCACTGAGGTAGATACAAATTTCCCAAAATCTTAATTTTCATTTGAAAGCTCAAATTTTATCTTTGGCAACAAATAATGTCTTTCATTTTTCTTGATATGACAGGCTCACTGTGTTGATTTTCAAAGTGCACTCTAGATTCAAGATATAATAAAACTTATAAAGGGCATTCTTGGCTTTACTGATTCTTTTTTTAAAAACTGCGTGTGCATTTGAGTAGCAGAACTACTGCTTTGCATACTAAGGCATCAGCAGTTTTACCCCGTTGCTTTCACACCACCAGTGTGAATGTAAGCATAGTGCAAAAGGCAAATCATGTCTCATGTCTCATTATAAATACATGTCTCATGTATTTATAATGAAATAATTTTGACCCTGTCAACCCATTAAAAGGATACCAAGGAACCCCTAGGGGTTCACAGGCCACATTTTGAAAATTGTTGTGTTACCATAACTGATGCCCCAACTGCCATTCAAATCGCTAAAAGGCAGGCATCTATTTAGAAAAGGAAAGTGACTGCTACTGCCTTTTCAGGTGTATTACTGATCCATCAACCATTAATATAATTAGAAGGCTACTACTTCTGGCCAGGTTTCAATATGGAAGTACAAAAAATGAAATCTAGTTACCAAGGAAGGATAAAAAAACTATATAAACTAAACTTAATATGTAAATTTCCCCCCCCCCCAGGGAATCTAAAACATGAATTTTCTTTAATTTATCCACTTGCTCCCATATTTGCTGTGCTTTTATGTGTAGGTGCTTGCTTGATACAGAGATACGGAGAGCCTTAGGGTGACAGATCCTGTGGCCAGGGTTCACAGGGTGCTAAGCAGCCAGGAAAAGAGCAGAGGCATTCAAGTCAGACAGATCTCATTTTAAGTTCCAGGGACCTAATCTACGTGTCGCTTGTCCTCTGTGATCTCTGAGCCTGTATTCTTAGTTGGATATGGGGCAAATTCCACTTAAAACTGAGAGGACTAGTTGAAATGCACATAAAACATTTAGTTCAGCTCCCAGCCCACACCAGACATTCAATAAATGGAAGCCACTGTATGCATAAGGTCTCCTAGAGGCGGTCAGAGTCCAGAGGGGAGGGGATACACATCCAAATAATCATGACACAGCATGGGAGCTGATTAACCACAAAATACAATGGGAGTAAAAGAAAAAAATCAAGGGTCTGCTTAAATGAGGAAGGTGCTGTAACAGAGGAGCCACTGTCTCAAGGAAGAAAGGTGGGTGCAGTGGTACAGGAGGAAAGAAAAAGAAAGAGCATCAGGTATGCAAGGTGGGCAGAGACTGAACTGGTGGAGCCAAGGGGGTCTGGCAGAACCCAAGAGAAAAACACCTGGAACCAGGCCACTTAGGGCCTTTAATGCCATGCTAAGGGGCACAAACATTTAAAGCAATTTTTACATTATTATTATTGTACAGACTGAGGAATTATAAACTCTCAGTGCTAGCAGGTTATCTGGTCTTCTGCCATCCCTCTATCCTCCTAATACACACACACTATACTTACCCCTTGCTCTGACCCATTAGCCATCCCCCAGCCCAGGCTTACTAGTGGACAAGGAAGGAGTCCTCTCAGAGGCTGCAGAACATCAGCAAAGCTCCAACAGCCAGGAGGAATTTGCCCATGTTGTTTCAAACCATGAATGAAGTACATACGGGTTGAGTATACCTTATCTGAAATGCTTGAGATCGGAAGTGTTCCGGATTTCAGATTTTTTTTGGATTTTAGGATGTAGTTTTGTGTCGTTTACCAACGGGACACTTCCTGAGAAATGCAGTTAGGTAATTTCGTCATTGTGCAAATGTCACAGCGTGTACTTACACAAACCTAGATGGTCTAGCCTACTACACACCTAGGCTATATGGTACAGCCTATTGCTCCTAGGCTACAAACCTATACAGCATGTTACTGTACTGAGTACTGTAGACAATTGTAACAACGGTCAGTATTTGTATACTCAAACATAGAAAAGTTATAGTAAAAATATGTTATTATCGTCTTATGGGAACGCTATCCTATATGCAGTCTGTTGACTGAAATGGCATTACATGGCACATCACTATATTTGCATCGTACCTACTGGCTCAATAGGTATAATCTGAAAATCTAAAGTCTAAGATGCTCCAATGAGCATTTCCTTTGAGCATCATGTCAGTGATCAAAAAGTTTCAGGGCATTTCGAATTTCAGATTTTCAGATTAGTGATACTCAATCTGTACTGGGCAAAGCCGTGTTACACCCTCTCGAAATCTTGAGGCGTGTAACTTTATCTTCACCCCAGCCCCAGGTCCTATGCTCCAGTGGAATTTATACGTTGCTTTGTTTAATGGGGTGACGAGAAACAGTAAAGAGGTATCAGTCCCCTCCCTGTTTTCCACTGTGACGCTTGTCATCTCTAGTCATGAGCCACTGCATGAGTGAGCCCCGAAGCCCAAAGAGGCCCCCCATCTCTCTTGCCCTTTGGCAGGGACAGTGAATGCCATCTGGATACAGCGTGTTCATGCACGAGGCCAGCATGAGGACAGCAATCCTGTGATCCCTTGGTAATTCTGTAAAGGAAAGACAGGTGCAGTCCGCGTAAATCCACGGCCAGCTGCGCCGCACTGCACTCACGTAAGAGATGTGACCATTAGACAATAACCATGGAAATCACAACAATGTCTTACTCACCCAGAATTTTACGAGGAAGAAGGCATTTTGAGGGCCCTTTCCAAACAGTTCCTTTAAGCCACCTTTCTTTTCAGGAAATTTGTCATAAATCTGACGAATGTCCACTGATTCGAGCAATGGGTCACTGTAAGAATGGTTGGCATGCCCAATGTGCACGAAGAGGTGTTTGTTGTACTGTAAGAAGAAATCAACAGAAACATTTCCATTACAAACCCTTTGATCAAGCTGGAATCATCCATCTTGAACTGGATAAAGAGCAGTAAGTCTAGAAATTCCAGAATTAGGCCTTGAATGGCCTGCGGTCTCTGTCTTTGAAAAAATGAATATGTTAAGAAAAGCCGTTATAACTCAAGGTTAAAACGATCATTGTCTTTGATTGACAAGGGCACATATTTTCCCAAATGGCTAAAAAAGGCTTTTTGTACACGTAGTAATAAACGACAGCTCAGGATGCCCAACTACCAAACCAAGAAACAACCGTTACCCAATTTCACTCGGCTCAGCTGAAAATGACAGCAACACTCTTTGGAGCCATTTCTTACAGTGTAAGCCCAGTAAGATATATGTGGGTAGTTAGCTAACATCGTCCCCTATAAGGCACTCCTTGCCCCAGCTCCCCTAGCAACAGTGTGGATGCAGTGGTCTGAGCAATGGTACCCACTTCCTTCTTCCAGCAAGAGTAGAGTGCTGAGTCTCTTTGTCACCAGTCACCTTAGTAACCAACCCGAAACTTCTGTGTAAGAGCTGGTCAACATGCGGTTGCCAGTATAAAACTAGGATCAGGGTATAGATCATGGAGAAGATCTATAAGGTCATATGTGGCCAGTGAAAAAGAACACAGGTCACTTACTCACAAAAAAAAAAAACAACAAACAAATAAAAAATCCCAAACCACATTAAGTCATTTAACTTGCAAAGGACACCCATTCTTCCTCTTGCTTTGGTATAAGACATGGTAAAACTGTAGCACAAAGGAGCATATCCCCACCAACAATTTTCAGCTCAGTCTGCATTGGAATCACTAACGAGCATTTAAAAATCACTATTGCCTGGGCACAAACCAGACTAAACTGGAATCTCTGATAATGAGGCCAGCCATCAGTAATTTTTAAAGCTGGAAACATAACACACCAAAACTGTGGGATGATGACTAGTGACGTTGACCAATTTTAACCTACAGAATGGGAGAAAATATTCACAAGCTATACATTCGATAAAGGGCTAATAACCAGAATCTACAGATGAACGAAAGCAAACCAACAAGAAAAAAAAAAAAAATCAAACAACCCCATTAAAAAGTGGGCAAAAGACATGAACAGAAACTTTTCAAAAGAAGACAGACAAATGGCCAAGAAACACAGTGATATCTTTATCAAGTCTTCAACAACTCAAAAAGGTATCAGGTGATGTGAAAAAGAGAAACCTATCAAGCTCTTATGTGGACCCAGCTACATGGATTAGCTGGCTGGTGGATTTCAGATAAGACTGAGAACCTGTCAACTACTATAGAAAAGGGTATGCTTGTGCTAGATTAAAAAAAAAAAAGGTAAAAAGTGAAAGCCACTGTGTTAGGGAGGCGAGACGATGGGTATGCAGGAATGCCTCTGGTCTTTAATTTTCTCAAATGTTGTCACCTCATCTTTTCAATTATATGCAAACAAAAGCCCATGGAAATGTATGACGCACAGTCCTGGCTGCTAAGGAGCTTCCAGTCTGATTAATGGCAAAAGGAGAACAAATAACACAGGCAAAGTTCGGGGCACAGACACTGGTATAGACGCAATCAGTTTGAAAAGATGAATGTGGGTTCATCCCTCATGTCCGGCTCCTCTGTTCAGTCTCTGGTTACCCACCATTACAGAAGCTGAGGGCAAAAAGCAATGTTCCTTCATTATCCAGACAACTAACTGGACGTCTTTGTGTCCATCCATCTAACCCTCATTAATGACCTCTGCTTGCAGCTAGCTCCCAGCCCTACCCAGTTCTGGGAGGTACCATTTCTGTAGCTCTAGTGTCTTCTGCAGGCAGTGCGTTTATGGGAAAGAATGGAATGCAAGCAGAGCCTGGGGGCCCCCATGAACTCCATCTGAGTCTTCCAGCTGGGCTCCTCACCCTGCCTCGCCAGCTGCCCACGGGCCAGGCCAGAGCTAGGGAGAAGTTAAGAAGCTGGGAAACTTGAAGTCTTTTTGCTCTTGACATCGAGATGCCCCTGCATTGTACTGTTGGAAACACGGACCACAGCCCTGACCTCTGCAGGTCTAGAGGTAGGAAGGTGAACAGAGGGTAAACTTCACCACGTGTAGATGGCAGCCATGAAGGTACAGCTGAAAAGCAAGGGCTGAGGGCAAAGCACAAAAATTCTGGAGCCAGGTGCAAACCTGAAATCTCAAGCCTTCTCCTGTGCAGAATGGGGATATATATTAACAATACATGTTACACAGCACCATCACAGAAGGTGCCTGGCATAGGGCCTGGCATATAAAAAGTGTTCAATAAATCGTAGCTGCTAAGATTACTATAGTTATGGTTTATTATCATGTGAGATTAACTAGATCCTGGGGTAGAAGCAAAAAACCGTTCCTACTTTAGCTATCCCTCCTGCCTAGCAAAGAAAAAATAAACACAGATAGCCAAGAGCTGGAAGCAAGTTGTAGAGCCGTGTGACTGTTCAAATCCTTGATTATGGCCCACTCACCACTGGCTGCCCAGGGTGTGGGCCCCTCACCCGTCCATGCCGGGAGAACTTGTGTCCGCTCAACGCTGTGAGCAATAGGCTTTTTATATATCTGACCTCAGGTAATCCCTGCCTCATGATGACACTGTAGGTGGATCTCATTTAAATCATTTTACAGATGAGGAAATGGAAGCTTAGAGATGGCTTGCCTGGGGTCACGCATCCAGGAATAGTCCTGGAGTTAAGAATAAAACTTGGATCTGTCAACACCACAGCCCTTGCTTGCATTTGCTGCAAACATCAGCCACACTGTCTTCCAGAAGAAAATGCCTAAGCCCTTCTTTTTCTAAAAGTTGATTTGAGAAAGGGGGGGAAAAAAAAAGCTAAATAGCATTTTCAAAGGTCCATGAAACTAAATTAAAATTCAGGAAAAACATAATGATTCACAAATGCATCAGATAGAGTCCTCAAAGGTTTCTATTTTGAGGAAGTTACCTCTGTGCCCAAGTGGCTGAATAGAGAAGGGGCTGGCTGTCTTGGTCAAAGGAAATCGGCACTGCCTCGCCAAGGCTGGTGACTTGAAACTGAACCCTGACCGTTGGCATCTGAGTGGCTTTACTCCTGCCAAGAGGTGGTGACTTTGTTTCTAAGAATACAAAGGACTACAGAAGGTGTCCTGGAGACCACAGCACTGAAACAAACAGGCCTCCCTGTCTCCTTAATTCAACCTGAGTAGGTCAGGAATCCATCCGCCCCTACATCCAAAAGGCTGAAAAGAAAAAAAACCACCTGATATGTTCGGGTTCAAGTTTTAATAAAATTAAAACTCTAAAAACCATTAGGTGAGGCTCTAACCACTTCCCATCTGTCAGTTCTCCTTATAAGGGAAGAAGGCTAGGGTGGATTCCTTATTTGTCTCCCTCTTTCCCAAATAAATCCCATCTTCTCTCCACTGGTGGTGGTTTCCCTAAAACTAAAGATGGCACAAAAACAAAAAAGCAGCAATTCTATTCCACAGGGCAGAAAACAAATACACACACAAAAAAACCAAAACCCAAGTATCTGAGGCAATATATGAGTGGAAACAGGGCAAATGTCAGTGAGTTACGTATCCCAAGCTCAAGATTACATTTCTTCAATATCCCAAACAGAGGTTCTTTGACTCATCCAGAAAAAGTCCCCAAGGTGTTCAGCAGAGGCACGCACAACTGATCATCAACATACCAAGGGCAACGACAGAAAAGCTAGTCACCCTGCATATCTCTTTTATGGATTTTAGTAGAACAAACCAACATACCTATCACCCATTATATGCCAGGCACTATGCTAGGCACAGGGAATACATGAGCTAACAACACAAAGTGCCTGTCTTTGCAGAATCTACAGTGCCCGTATGGACCTAGCTTACTGCCTCTATAGCTAGAATCATGTTGCCCAAATAAATATATGTTCCCTTAGTTCCTTCAGAGAAGAGCAGGATAGAGACAGTCAACGCCATCTCTCCTGCACATCACATGAATTAAATCAGCATTTACCTGCTCTTCGTAAAAGAATGACCTTATTCTCCAGCATTAAACACACAGTATTATTCACTGGCAAGGAGAAAATATTAATATGTGGAATTCACCTAGAAAATGACAATGAAGAGTTCTGCAAGTCTAACACTAAGTCATCTATGACATGTGAGAGTAGAATACACTCTCAGAAACATAAGGTTTCAGAACATCGACCTTCCTGGCAGCTTTTCTCAGGGAGCCATCTACAGGGGGATATGTTCTTACAAAATGAGGGAGTAAACCCAAAAAAGAGGGAGATGGGGCCTAACACAGAAGAAAGGGAAAGAAACTAGCTGGGTCTACAGCTGGCCGCTGACCTTGACAGCAACCAGTCCAGAGTGGACGTGGAGCTGAGGACTCCTGGAGGGATCTCACTGGAGGAGAATGGGCCTGAGAAATGCTCTGATTTACCTACCATCTGGAGAAGGGCGTTAGAGTTCTGTTAGAAACTTTGAGGATGAATTTGTGTAGTTGTGTAAAAACTGAACAAATAAAAAAAAGAGGCAACCACATACCTCTTTGTAAATTTTTGTAAAAGTTTTGCAATTAAGAAAATGGTTCTAACATTTACATTAACCATGCTGTGTGCAAAATTTATACATTTTTATAGTATAAACACTGAATGGTAATTTAAAAAATTGTGATATAACCACACTGGGGGGATAGAAGGAAGAGTGGGGGGTGGAGAAGAAGTAAATGCTAAATTTAGAGAGCTGCATCTCAGTCTTCATGCTGAGAAATCATTAGATGATGCCTAAAACCGATGGAACAAGATCTACAGTATAAGTATGTTATTTAGAAATGTAGAGATAAATATACAAAGAAATGGCTGAAAAGGCTGCAAGCAACTATCCCTAAGGAGTGGGAGGTGAGGCAACACGAAGCAGCAGAATACTGCGTTTCCCATGGGCCCTGTGGTTCAATTTGGCTTATACATGATACACATATATTACTTGATTAAATTAAACAAACAGCCACTCAAAGACTATCTCAAAACACCATGGAGTTTTTTTGAGACAGAGAAAGAACTACAAACGCAAACAAAAAATATTACCTCAGGATATTTATTCTATGAGTTTTTTGGCCGCAAGTTCCCTGGTCTCTAAAGGAACTCGGGTCAGACTGCAAAGCTTTCTTACAGCTCCAACATTCAGGACAGCTGGACAGGAGCTGGGATGCTAGCCTGCACGTAGGGCTCACCAAAAAGACAGACGGTGCGCAAGCAGAACTCCACCTGGATCGAGAAAGCCCCACAACACCTCACACAATCTTACTATGTGGACTTCGGACCTGGGGAAATGCCCGTTTTCTCTCTGCTGCTACGATCTCTCCAGGTATTCCTCACGGCAGTTGCGAACAGTGACAAAAGTGAACGCAATCCTAGAAACTCAACACGTTAACTTGTGAAGGGTCACTGAGACGCCCTGGAGGTTTAACAACGGGATCCTTCTCCCCCAAAGCACGCGACGAGGCCACTTTCTTCCCTGGTCCCTGACTGTCCTTTTCTCTTTGCTGCTTAGGGAGCCTGCACAGAGGTGGGAGGAGACACCGGCCCGCGGGGTCACACGGGACCTGGGTTTGAACGCGGGCACCAGCACCACTTCCCAGCCGAGTCATCCCAGAGAGGCCATTTCGCCCTCCCTGCGCAGTTTCCACACCCGCAGTGCGGGAATAATAAAACCACCTACTTCGCAGGACTGTCAAGCATATTAAATGAGACAATGCGCACAAAATACACAACACTGTGCCTAACATGTAATTTGTTGTTTTGTTATTATTTCCTTGAATAATCATGATGGTTCTTTACCTCGGATGAGATAATTTGAAATCAATGCTATCCCTCTGATAGCAACAAATCAGAAATACTACAGTGTAAAGCAGAAAGGATGGGCGGGAACGTCTCAGACACACCAGGGTGAGTCCTACTGTTCTGATACTGTCCTCCGTGCAGAACACAGGGTGGCCCACGTAGGGGCCTTGCGTGATCTGGGCCCCGCATTCCCGCAGGCGTGCAGTGCCCTCCCCAGACGCCTGCTTCCTGACCCCTTCTGGAGCACGCAAAGTCTGTCCTCAAAAGTGGGGCGGGGCAGCCTGGGAGCTTGCCCATCCATCACTGCAGATGAGACAAACTGGAACAGAACAACTTCCAAAAGTGGTCACTGGGTATTTACTTTCCTTCCTTTTCCCTTTTTTAAAGGACTGCTAATATGTTCTATGCTAGAGACATCTGATGAGGCAGTTCAATTTTTGTGGAAAAGGCAGGCAAGGCCCCCCCAAATCTGCTAGTCCTCAGCACCTGCGAAGCACCCTCAGACACACCCAGCGCTGCACTGCGCCATCTGACCTGAAGATGGCAGTCTTCTCCTAAACTTGCTCCAAAAATTCCAAGTATTTGAAGAACGTCGTGAAACCTTGAAAAATGACTACTGTCAAATAATACCAAGAGAAAAATTATAATCCACTTAGGAATTTAAAGAAACCAAGACAAATAACTCATGTCAAAGGATGCTAATGCACAAGTTGGAACAGAACAAGGACAAACCACCTACATTTATTTCCCGTCACGTTCCTGCCGGGACTGTCTGTCCAGTCACCCGTGGGCAGCCTGGCAGCCTGTGATAGCCCCTGGACCCTGCAGGGACAGGGAGGGCAGAGAAGCCAAGCCAGGAAAGTGAGCTACATATTCAGCCGGGGGCTTGCCCGTGTCCAGTGCTCCCGCCTGGGAGAAAGTGAATCTGAACTGAGCTCGCTCCACAGCTAACTGCTCAGGGCACCAGCCCTGTTCTGGCCACCTGGCCCCTAGGTGCCCTTCATCCCTTGCCCCGTGCTCTGCCCAGAAGAGCCATCATTGCGAACAAGGAGCAAGTCAGTCCTTCCTTCTAGGACCTCACACTGGGATGCACCCTCCCCACCTCCGACTTCTGCCACCATCTCCACAGGGGCTGCTGCTGTCTTAGAAAAGAGTGTCTGCCCCGCAGAAGTGCAGCTGAGAGGCCCACCAGCTGAGAGAGCAACTGGGAAGGCAGGCGGGCAAGGGCGCCGACCTGCCAAGGAGAGCAGATGGAGCCTGGCTGGGTCCCTATGAAACGTCTATAAAACCCGGATTTCCAGATGCTTTCAATTGCCTCCTCCCCAAATGGTAATGCAGAAAGAGGATGAGGACCTGGAGCAGCTCGGAGACACTGAGCATACACCACCTAGCAGGAGAAGACGGGCCGCTGCTGCGGGAGGGTGCGCGCTGGGGGCCGATGGCCTTGTGGCAGCTCCACGCCCACCCGCAATGGCAGACATTCCGTCTCCCATGCCCTACTAGAAGACCATGCTTGGGAAAACAGAAAAACCTGGAAGAAGCACCAAAACTGGGCACAGACAACCATCAGACTAGCTGTAGTGTTCCTCCAAAGACCTGGAAGGCTAAGTGGACTTTCTGAACACTTATTCTAAGCATGTGATGGGCACATTAATGACACATGGGTTAGAATCTAGGCTCTGCTGTTTTGGAGCTGTGGGGCCTGAGGCAAGTTGCTTAACCTTTCTGGGCCTTAGCTTCCTCATCTGAACACAGGGATGACTGCTGGCCTGTCTTCATGGGTCAATGTGAAAGTTCTGTGCAGGCCACAGAGAGCAGCATAGATGCTGGTGTGCTGGTTTACTATAATGAGATCCACATGTAAGCCCTGAACTAGGGGAGAGAAGGAGCCTCTTTTCAGAAGGACCAGAAACTAGATCTGCCCAAACAGCCATTCCCCACCCAAACACGTAGCAACTGCCCCAGCAGCCACTGCAGGGCTCGGAAGCTTCTCCAGAGACATCCCGCCCTTCTCCACCCTGCCCAGGATACAGACAATCCAGAACTGAAACTTGCTTCTTATTTCTCTAATCTAATCCCCGTACACAACCACCCTCTCTTCCTTCTTCCCCAGCCTCATCAATGTCTTATTTCCTTAGAGCTGCTCTGGTCACTTTTTCCAAACCAAGTCAGCACCTGTGGTCTGACAAAGGAATTCTCGTTGATCTGTGAATTTAGCTTTTGAAAGAAGCCATAAAGATATGAAATTAAATCACCTTGGGCCCACATATGACCTACTGCCTTCATGGAAAAGAATCAGGTTATCTGTGCAGGGTATGTCCGCAGACCTTCAGCGCAGGCTGGACCAGAGGCCTTTCCCTAGCTGGGGGAGAGCTCTAGCTAGCCCCTCCAGGTTATGCAGACTGCTGATGCCCACCCCACCCAGGAGGCCCCAGGCTTCTGGGCAGTTCCAGCCACTGAGAAATAAAGACAAGGGGCCAGGCAGCAAACTCCCTGCTTCCCAGCTGAGGTGCTGCCACAGCCAAAGCTGCGGCCACTATTCACAAACCCTCTCCTCTCCTGGAGCCCAGCTCAGCATCCCTGCTTTCCTCTTTCTCCAAATGTCCGTCTGTGGACTGAGAACATGCCCTGCCCTCCTCACTCCCCCAGGTAGTGGGGTCAACATCATTCTCTCATACAGAGAGAGAACGCATAGGAAAGCACTTCGTAAATTGTAAGATCTCCCTGAATGATGGTTGTTGTGGTTACTTTACCACAAATTCCTCAAGCTGTTGGCTTTTGATTTGGACAAAGTTCAAACAGCCAACCCTGCCATCTATTAGCCAGGTCCTAGGCTAAGTTACTTCAACTCTCTAAACTGCTCTGTTTCCAAACAATACTTATTATTATTATTACTCTATTACTACTACTACTACTACTATGACTACTGGAGACAGTCTTGTTCTGTTGACCAGCCTGGAGTACAGTGGCACAATCATAGCTCGCTGTAGCCTCAAAGTCCTGGGCTCAAGCCATCCTCAGCCTCCTGAGTAGCTGGGACTACAGCTGTGTGCCACCACGCCTGGCTAATTTTGTAATTTTTTTGTAGTGACGGGGTCTTGCTATGTTGCCCAGGTCAGTCTTGAACTACTGGCCTCAAGTGATCCTGCCACCTCAGCCTCCCAATGTGTTGGGATTACAGCCATGAGCCACTGCACCTGACCCCAATACCCACTTCAACAAGTTTATTCTGAGGATGGAAAGACAGAGCATTATCACCAAGGCAGTTCTTAGCAATTCTGCTTCCTCCTTGGATCCATGACTTCAAATTATATCAGCATCCTCAGTCTCAAAAGCTCAGTCATTTCCATCTATCCTCTTCCTCTCACAGCTAATTAACCCTCATGGCTTTTTAATTTTATCTCCACAACATCTCTTCCCTCTGCCACGCCCGACCAGAAGCCCTCAGCCACTGCCCCTGCCCTGGTTTGGTCCTTGTCATGCATCGCCTGGACCAAGAGCATGTTTCCCTGGCTCCAGCCCATCCTCCCGCCTGCTGCAGCCATCATCTTCCGGAAGCACACACTGGATGACATCCTCTCTTTAAAACGGGACATGGAGTGGGAGAATATACATTCATATCACACTGTATACACATAAAGATCGCTACAAAAAGTCACAAGAAAGTAGTGACTATGGTTATCTACTTAGGGGTGGGACAGGAATTAGAAGGAAGGGAAATCTCCCATTATTTTATGCTTATAATTTTCAACCACATGAATTTATAAAATTAATTAATTTAAAAAATTAATTTAGAAATATTCTGGTTCCTACCTGAATTTTAATAGAGTCCAGTCACCTGTTGAGCACAAGCTCCCAACCCTGGTCCCTGTCCAGCTCTGTGGCCTGATTTCCCATTACATTACTATAAGACATTTGGGTTCAAAACACATTTGTGGGGTGCTCGATATGTCCAGAGACATTACTAAATGTAATTATCACCGTGAGAGAATAATTCTATTATGCCAACTTTATAGACTGAAAACTGAGGCTGAGCTGGGAAGCAATTTGCCCATAATCTCACACATCAGTCAGCCCTCTCCACTGGGAGATGAAGCCACCAGAGCATGATAGAAGATGCATTCTAAAGTACAAGTGGGAACATTGTTTGCTTCTCTCACTCCTTGCCCCAAACCCTGAGAAGAATCACAGAACCGTGGGTTGGAAAAGGAACTCAGAGAAAACCCAGCCCAACTTTCTACCCAACGTGAAGGGGGCTGCAACATTCAGCCTTGCTTGGGGAGCTCGTACTTTGGAGGCAGCTGTTTCTGTTTTTGAATAATGTCTTTATTCCTTCAGAAGTACAGTGAAGTGGTTAAGAACAGAGAGTGGAGCCAAACCTTGGCGCGGTCACCACTCTTGGCAGTGGATCTTGATAATGTTACTTAACACTTCTGAGCCACAGTTCCTTGACTTCCAGACTGGACATAATAACAGTACCTGTGTCAAAATGCTTGGCATAGAGCACTTATGATACAGCACGTAAGTGTTGGTGACGATCATTATTGCTGTATTATATAAAGGAGTTTCCTATGTTGAGCTGAAATGTGCCTTCCCTATTCAGGTTTGTTCCTGTTCCATATCACAGCACTTTTCTTTTTCTTCCACAAGACAGTGCTTCTGCAAAATCTAAAAAGAATCTGAAGAGAATAACCTCCCTGCCTCTCCCTGTCCATCCCAAAGTCTCTCCTCCAGTTGTGCAACTCTGGCCTGAGCAAACCCTTCCTGTGCTCTCTCCCTGCTTACGGCTGCTGCTCATGGTGAGGTCCAGGCCATGCTAGGTGTCAAGACACACAGCCATGCCTGAGAAGTCTCAGCAGGGGGGACTTGCCAGCCGTGGAGAGGGATGTGGCTCGCTGTGGGGGCTGAAGGAACCAGTCGTGGCCCAGGATTGGAGTAGGGGAACCACCCCAGACTTTATTAGGAAAACCACTCCCGGTGCACATACAGGATTCAGCTGACAGCTCGGCAAGGACAGGTTTTCATCTGTGTAAAGCAGCAGCTGCCTAACTTGGCCTCCAGAAACCAGGCCCTGATTTCAAGCCTTTTTAAATAGCCCACCCTGGGTGGAGGATCTTGCACTTAACACTTGAAGTCCTTTGACATGCAACATTGAAATCATGCAGAAAGTATATTTCCAAGCATTACTAACCACTTCTAAAATAGTCCTTGTTTTTTATACTCTTCCTTCCTTTCTTCGCCCTCTGCTGTTTTTCTCTTAGCTTTTAGCAGAGCCAAAGGTAACAGAGGGACTGACTTGCTGGTTCTCCACCAACATAAACAACTACCAACTAGGGAAGCTGCCGTCTGCTTCGCACGTGATGCAGAGACAGCAGGGGGCGTGCCCCCCCTGACTATTCTCCCATTAGCTCCTCACAGCCTTGGGCTACGAAAACAGACTACTCATCAGATACAAATGGACCATACAGCCTTTTGGTCACAATCTCAGGATGTACAGTCAGCAGACCTGGATCTGAATCCCATTTCCAATGTCAGATGGCTGTGAAACACTAGGCAAGCTACTTCATGAGGATTGAATAAGATAATGCACAGTGTTGGCACATAAAAAATGTCTAATAAATGTCGACCTTCACTGCTACTGGTACCACTACTGCTAGGAGTGGTGGAGTGGTAAAGAATTCTTAAGTGGCAGAAAGAGTGACCTGTGGTGAGTCATGGTGAAATTTACCAAAGAGTAAATTTCAAGAATTGTTGGTTGTAAGGAAGACAACCCTAGAATGAGGAGGGGGCAAACCAGGTTCTTCTCTTGGCTTTGTCGCTACCTAAGTATGCAGTCATATCTCATCTCCTCTTAGGAGATGGTACAGGCAGACATATTGAGGTTCAAAGCCTGCTGTAGCTAGCAGCAAGACAGGAAGATTGTAAGACAGCAATCTCTCCAAGCATCCTCTCTAGAAGGGAACAGAACTATCTACCTCATACAGCTGCTATCTTAAGGTAAGGATTAAAGAAATCACTAATGAAAAATAGCTAGCACTGCATCTGGCTACTTAATTTCTTTGTTTGTTTTCGTCAGCACTACGTATAAGTTCTCTTTTCTATTAACAATATCTTACAACCTCATGATTCCAATAAGCCTAAGCCCTTACAAAGTAGGGTAAATGTCTGTACATATCTGCATGTAGCAAAGACTTGGAGAATCCAAATGCAAAGTTTAATCTGCTTAGGGCTCTTTAATTATTGGTCACGTTGTTGGTTTCCTTAATATTTAATATTTGATGTTAAATTTTAAGCATAGCATACTCGAACTTATTAAAATGTACCAGCTGAATTTATTTTAGAAGGCTTAATTTTCCTATCATTGGAACAAAATGTAGTAAAATTACAGAATCCTTCTGAGAAGGCTTTTGGTCTTATGAGCCAAAGAAGCCATACACATGGTACAAATTTTTCAGTGTAACCTTAGCCCTGAAGTACCATTACATCTTGATTGTAACAGCATCTTGTGTTTGCCCGATAAAGCACACGTTATATAATTTGAGAGGCTAGTGCTTGAGACATTGTCAAATGCTTTGAATACTTTTCTTAATTCTCCCCCATTTCAATTCCTCAACCACCATTTCTTGCCTCTAGCACAAGAAGTATTCTTTAGGCCTTCACATTTCCACACTTCTAGAGGCTGAGAGGTGACGTCAAATACACAACCTATTCACACCCTGCCACGTGTTCATTTGTATACACTAAACTCATTTGTGTTTAACCGAAAAGCGAGTGTTCACATTAATAACATGAGAATATCAGATGTGACATCAGCAATGAAGACTGAGGTTAAACAAAATAATTTCACAAAAGTGACAGAGCTCTGGTTGACGATATGTAGTGGGTATCATTTACTATCATATTACAAGCCAGAAACATCAACATATATGTTAGGGGGTATTATTATTTTCTAAAATTATGCATTTTTAATCTAAAGAGCCAGTAACTTTTAATTGTGAGGAAGGACCATGAGTCCGCGTGAGCACTTGGCTTCCCCTGACACGGTGCACATATAGTTGTTTGGGAGGTTCTTGTTTGTCTTCTCCAACAGTGTGGACTTCGTAAGAACTTAGTTTCACTCACCACTGAATCCCTAACTCATGTGTGTCAGGTAACAGCGGCTGGCACGGAGTAGGGGCTCAACGGGTACTTATTGAATGAATCCTCGTCTCTCCCATCCCCAACTGATATCCCCTAAAATATAATTATTTTCTCAAAGAGTCCAAGGGTATTGACTCATACCAGGCCTTCCATTTATTTCAGGGTCTTTGAAGTCACAGGCTGGGGTCTAATCTATGCAGCCAAGCTTTTTAATTCAACAGCAATCCGCCAAATCCAGTTGAACCATTATTATGTGTAATCCTAAACATACATAAAACATATGTGTGTGTGTGTGTGTGTGTATAGCCTCTACTCAGGGGACCTGGTGGGCCCTGGCTTTCCTAAAATAGTCACCAATCTCATTTACTGCTATATATACTTCAGATCCATCACCTCTGGAATATTCTTCCCTCTTATTCCTTCCCCACCAGTCTTCCACCTCTCAGCGTAAGGGTTACTTCCTCAAGGAACCCTGCCCCGTTCCCTGTTCCCTCATCCACGGCACTCAGTATTGTCCTTCCTCGCAGTCTCCACACTTGGCAATGACGTCTGTGTAATTACTTGTGTGGCACCTGTCTGCCTCTAGGCTCTACCCTCCACAAGGGCAGGGGCGTGGCTGGCTGGGCAGCAGTGGGCCCCTCTTCTGTGCAGCCCCTCGCACACGCAGGTGCTCGTGAATGCTGAAGAATGAGCTGGATGAGTCTATCGGTGATTAGCCCAGCAAACACTAAGAACAACAAAAAGAAGTAACAGGGCTTTCTAGGCCCTAACAGGCCCAGAACTGGAAAGCACAGTAACAGTGAGGGGGCTGCCACAGTTGTCTGTACTTCATCTCGCTCATTCATTCATTTACTTATTTTGACACAAGAGTCTTGCTCTGTCACCCAAGCTAGAGTGTAGTGGCATTATCATAGCTCACTGCAACCTCCAACTCCTGGGATCAAGTGATCCTCCTGCCTCAGTCCCCCAAGCAGCTGGGACTACAGGTACGCACCACCACACCCAGCTAATTTTTCTATTTTTTGTACAGACGGGGACTCGAACTCTTAGCCTCAAGCAATCCTCCCGCCTCAGCCTCCCAGAGGGCTAGGATTACAGGTGTGAGCCACCACGCCCAGCCACAGTCCTCTTTAATTTAAAGTTTTTAATTGTGATAAAATATCCCTTATTCTTTCAAACAGAGAAATAAAAATCATCCTAGGGCTTTTGTCTCTTAGTACTTGGAGCTCTGTTCCTTAAAACAAAACAAAACGAAAAACAAAAAAAGGTCACACGGAAAGAGAAAGATGTGCTCACATATGAGATACTCAGACAACAGATAATTCGAGAGACCTTCAGAACCGGGAGGTCGTGTTTCACAGCAGTGAAAAGAGTGCACTGAAACAGAAGATCCGGAGTCCTGGCTCCTCTGCTTACTGACTAAGTATCCTGAGTAAGTCTTTAAAACGTCTGGGCCCTCAGTTTCTCCATCTGCAAAATGGGGAAACAAAACCTATCACATGGGGCACCATGAGGACAGAAGGAAAGACCGACAAAGTACTCTGTGGAGGAGAAGGTATCACACAGAGACAAGCAGCAGGAAGCAGAAGCATCATCTGGGCCAAAGCCCAGCCCTCAACCAAAGAACAATGTACACGTCCTCCAGAAAGAACAGGGAACACAGAACCATGAGGGTAATTTTTCTGTTTTGTTTTGATGTCCCCAAGATGCATGGATTTAATCTGCCACACCGACTCTTCTTGTAAAACTGCTCTGCTACTCAGAAGAGTCATCCCGCGGGCCACCTTCTCTTCCCTGGTCTCGGCAGCCCCGTTTTCTTGTACCTGCTCTGATGGGCCAAATTTATGTACTTTTCCCCCTAATTCTAAAGCAGCTCTATTTTTCCACCAGCTTCCAGAGTTCACAATTCGTGGAGAAGGACATCAGTGGGCCACCCCTGGGTTCCCCATCTCCATCTGGTGACGGCTGGTGAAGCCCCTGTGCCCAGGACACCTCCCCCACCCACCCAGGCTTTCCACTTTCCACTGGGCTAAAGGTCAAACTCTCCTGTGAGAGGTCACCTCCAACTGTTCAGTATCTCAGTTATTTGTCACAGACTGTGAACTCGTTGGTGACATTTTCCTGATAACAGAATGACAGCAAGGCAGGCAACACACAGAGAACATGGGACCTCCGTGCTTTCGGAAGCCCCTGAGGCGGGTGGGATGGGGTGAGGTGCAGAACGTGGAAAGGAGTCTGTATGGATCCCAGAGACAACTCAGGATTCCTTCCGCGCTGCCTTGGGCTGCTCACCCACACGCAGATGCAGCGCTCACACTCACAGCCAAGGAGTGGGTGTGAAGAAAGGGTACGGGGCTTGCGGGGTGGGAAAGAAGGGAGGATCACATATGTACGTGAAATGCCTGGCTGGGAAACAATGGGACGATGGGTACAAGATGGGGTGGGGGGAGGTGGAAAAGAAGAAAATGACAAACAGAGTCCAGATGCCAGTGTTACTGGTATTTATGACATTATAATGCATTGCATTCTACGTCTAACTGTTAAAATACCATTTTGTTACTTCTTAAGAAGAACAACTTGCTATCTTGAGAAAACAGATTTGGAAAGGCAGTGTGGAACAATGGCTAAATGTTTAGGCTTTGGAGTTTTAAAGACTTGAGTCTGAAGCTCTAATCCATCTGACTTTAACTGCATGACTTTGGGGAAGCTATTTAACCTCTCTGTTTCCTCATCTATTAGACAGTTCCTAACCTCACAGGATTTTTGCAAGGATAAAATATGTTCGTATATCCAAATCATTTTGCGCAGAACCCACCACTGGCAAGATTCAATAAATGTTACTAGCTTGGCATGGTGGGGCATACACTTTGGGAGGCCGAGGTGGGAGGACTGCTTGAGCCCAGGAGTTTGAGACCAGTCTGAACAACATAGCGAGACCTCATTTCCACAAAAAATTTAAACATTAGCCAGGTGCGGTGGTACACTCCTGTAGTCCCAGCTACTTGCGAGGCTCAGATGGGAGGATCACTTGAGCTACGATTGTGCCACTGCACTCTAGCACAGACAGAGTGAGATCCTGCCGCCAAAAAAAAAAAAAAAAAAAAGTTACCCTGTTGTTAAATTTTATAAAACTCAAGAGACTGTCAAGGTCCCTCCCTCCACCTTAAGAACCCCTTGGAGCTTGAGGCCGGAGCAGCAGTAGACAGCCAGCTCTGAAGTTCTAAGTACTTGCCAATACCTTTTTGCTTGGGTATCTTTCCCAGGTCTGTCTTCACACAGAGTATTTGTCAGGTACGAGGGCAGGGAAAAAGACATAAGGCAGAGAGGAGTGAGAAGGTAAACAGGAAACAGGAAGCAAATCCTGGATTCAAGACACACCTCTCTGGGCACACTCACCGAGTCCGGGTCTCGCTGCTGTTCGAGAAAAGCTGAAAATTCCACCAGGCGAAGCTTGGTTGTGCCAATGGATCGACCCTGCCAGGCGGGGACCGAGGGAGCTGGGGCTGACGCAGGCTCAAACCCTGAAAGACCAATCATCACCTTAAAACCTGGCCCCTCCTTACCTCCCCTCAGGCCTAAGGCCAAAACCAGGGCAGGGCTCTATGGGTGACCCTCAGGAAAGGCCAGGAGGTCCCTCTCTGGTGTCTGGGGGTAAACTCAGGGAGGTGGCCATGGCATTCTGGCCGAGGATCCCAGAGACAGTGACCAGCCAGGTAAGCAAAATGCATGTGTTCCTTATAAAGCTACCTAAGCCACTAAGGTTAAGGGCCGTGGCGTGAGGACATCTAATTCCAGACAAAGGGGCACAGCTGGAATGACTTCCAGCTGGAAGCCAGGAAGGACTGAGGAGTCAGCAGTGCAGGCTTCTAAAGACTTCCTAACCGCCCCTGACGCGCCGCACTTCTTGTGCTTGTCCGCCTCCTTTCTTAAGACTATGGTCACCAGCACAGGAGAATATTCTTCCAGAATGCTCCATGGCTTTGGAGCAGAGAACAATGCATTTTCAGTCTACGAAATCTACAGTGAAGAGCAGTGACTTTCGTACTGTAACTTAGCGGTTTCACTCAGTAGCTCTGTGTGTACAGGCGGAGTGTCTGGCAGAGAGAGACTGGTGGGCAGGCCAGACTTGTGCTTTCTACTTTGGGTTTCCATGTAAGCTCTCCTTTAAGAAAGGGTACTGGGAATTGAAATCTACTTATCTGAGAAAGGTGAATAAAACCATATCTGCCTTCAAGACTTGGACTGCCCAATTCTGCCAGTTTATGATGAGGAAGGAGCCACAGAAACTTCCCCTTCTAGGGATGATCGATGTCTCAAGTGAAAGTGATCAGGCTTCCTATTTCTTTAAAAACCCAACTTAAGAGCTCCTGGGAGACAACTGAAGGCATCAGGACCTAGCAGGGACACCCCCATGCCCTCCTGAGCTAACCTGATGTAAGTAAGGAGGGCAGGGTGGCAAGGGGGTGTCCACATCCTGCAAGTCAAGGGAGGTGTGTGGCTGTGACAAAGACAAGCATTTCCCCACTCTGGGGACAAAGCGACAGGCCCAGCCATCAGTTGCATGGGGCTGTGCCCCCAAGAGGGAGTCCCAGGGAGACTCACCTGGAATGGGGGCTGTGACCGCTGGTTGGATGGGGTAGGCCTGCTGCACGAAGGGCTTGACGCTGAGGACAGAGAGGTGGACAGTCAGAAACTGCATCTGTAGCAGCAGCTATTACCCAAGCCTGGCTGCGGCCTCCCCGTGGGAGGTCCCCCACCACTGCGTCCCCTTCCTACAGGTGGTAGCACATCCCAGGTGGAGCTCTACCCCAGGCATAGGCAGTTGCTCTGTCCAACTGACAGGGGCCAAGAACACACTAGGGATCAACCACCAACCCCCCTGACAGTTCAGTGGGATGAGCTGGACAGATGTCAGCCTGACTTCCACGTGCTGTGACAACTGCCTCTCTCAGTCCCTGCAGAGGATCAGCCGTCACCATTTCCAGGCAAGGGGTGGGACATGCTTCAGGCTCTCCTTCTCCAGGCCAAATAGTTCCAGTTCTTTTGACAATGAATGGGCAGGAATTCCTTTCTCCTTCTATCCCCAAATTGCCTTTCTGTTCTGGTTTACTGAGCTTTGCTCCCTTGCCCACATGGCACCAGCAGCATTTTCTATCAGCCTCCCCACCACGGGGAAAGCCGGGATGGATCAGGCTATAGGATTACCTCCACAGGCCACTCTCAGGCTGGGAAGACCCCAGGCTCTGCCTCCAACACCACGAAGGGTCAGGGACCCACTTCCTGCTTCCAGCTGAATGACTACGAACACTTAAGGTGGGAGTCAGGTGCATGCTCCCTCTTGGATCTGAGAGGTCAGTCTCTCTCCTGCCATTGGCCTCAGTAAGAGGGGGATGACTTCTGGGATCTCCGTGTAACCTTCCTTTCTCCTCTACGCCCCAGGACAGTCTGGTTCTGGGAGAACTTGCCCCAGAGGGGCTGTGACCAGCCCCTTGTTGTCAGTGCCAGCCCCTCCTCAGACTTACTCTTGCGAGGATCCTGGCTGCCCTGTTTGTATCATTCCGGGCCAGAACTGGAAGGCAAAACGCAAAGGCCTCAGGATTATGAGTTTACTTCAAAGCATAGTTCAGGATGTGTAGGCATCGCAACCTTGCTAACGGACCGTGGGTTCCCGCCACCCACCAGAATCACCTTCCCCGACTGCAAACGGGGTCAGCACTATGCACAAGATCACAACCCACACCCCTGGCCTGGCAGGGCTCCCCTTAGCTCCTCCGTCCTGAAAATGCTCCCAGGCAGGGGCAGCCAGCAGCTCTTCAGTGTTCTCAGGACACCTAACAGAGATCTGGGCATAATGTGGGTGTTCACAAATATTTCGAAGGGCTGCTTTATCCACGCACCCACCCATCTTCCTCTTCCCCCTTTGCTCTGAAACCCTCCCTGTGCAATATTCTGCCTCCATGGCATGGAAGGCCCAGCAGGGCAGAGGACAAAGCTAGAAAAGGATGGCCAGAAACAGGCACGGTGGTGCCTATGGTCCCAGCTACCTGGGAGGCTAAGGCAAGAGGATCACTTGAGCCCAGGAGTTCAAGTCCAGCCTGGGCAACACAGCCAGACCCTCATGGCTTAATAAAAAAAGGTAGCCAGAAGCTCCGAGAGGTAACACAGGCATCTTCTTTGCCGGGAGCTTCCCTAACGCTTCTGCTGCCAACCCGACAGGGAAAAGCAGCCTTTGGAGTCACGCGGCCCTGGGTTTGAATCCTGACATCACTATCCATTCAACTATGATCAAGTTACCTAAATTTGTGTTTTGCTACTAAATAACCTCAGCTTTCTCATCTGTCAAATGTCAGTAACAATAAGAAGCATTTACGATTACTGTGAGGATCAAATGAGATTATAAAAATGTTTCTCAGCCCTTGAGAAGGCCAAAATGAAAATGTTAACAGAACACCTTATTTCCCTTCGGGGGCTAGTTGCCATAAAGCGACCCTAAAGACGGAGAGACAGAGGTCAAGGGCCAGGAAAAAAATAAAGAGAGCAGAAGAGGCAGATCACAACCAGAAAGGTGCCAGGACTTAACTCTGTGTCTTCAGGGACGAAGGATTTCTTCTTCTTCCCTTTCTGCTTTCTCCCCCTGTTCTTTCTCTCTTCTTTTCCCCTCCTCCTCCCCCTGCCCTCCCCTCACTCTTCCTCTCTAATCCCGTCTCCCTCCCCTTCCTTCTTTCGCCATTTGACCCGCAGCATCGGTTCACCGCAAGGTGGCCCTTGGCCTCTCGCACACCTGATCCAAGTGACAAGAAGTGCCGGGTGGAAGGCTGAATGCTGGCCCACGCCAACCCCAACCCCGGCAGCTGTCATTATCGCACTGGGCCCATGACTTACCCCCGGCGCCCCCGGGAAGGTCGGGCGTGGAATCCCAGGCAGCCCCAGCTTGTTGTGAATGGCAGTGGCCGAGACGATCTGGGCTGAGGACATGGCCGCCATGTGCTGCAGGGCCTTATCCTTTGCAGTCTGATCCTTGAAGGTGACAGTGACACACCGACTTAATACAGAACGCATGGCTACCAGACAGGTGAAACAGGCACAGCCACGAGCACATGGACTAAAATACAGAGCCACAAAAGAGGCCAAAAAAGCAAACATGCATGGATAAATAAACACAGCCAGAAGGCTAAAACACACTCAACCTACTATAGCTCTGAACATTTACAGAGAATACCCAGAGGGGAAAGGTGTTTTTGCTTGTTTTTATTTTTTTTTTAAGAATTAAATCCATTTTCTAACAGAATGTAAAGCCTCTGAGGGGGGTGGACAATGTATTTGTTTATTTTTTCAGCTTCCAGAAGGAGATTTCTCCAATTACTTAACATACTTAAGGAGGAAGGGGAAAAAAGGGCCCTGCTGTAACTGATGGCAGGAGGGGTGAGAGAGAGGTGTGGTTGTGGATTGGGGCAGGACAATCCCCATAGCTCGGGAGCCCTCTGTGTGTGTGTGCTGGCCCTCGCGGGGCCACAGTCCCAGGAGCTGCTAGGGCGCAAGGCCTGGAAGCTCTGGCAGACATCTGGTGGGGGGATCAGAAGCAGCGGATGGGCGGGGACGGAGGGGGTGATGGGCCAAGCAGCATGCTGGCGGGGCGCATGCTTTCTCAAGTATCCCCGCCGTGGGTCTAAGGCTACATGGGTTCTTATAAAGCCAAGAACACAGGGGATGCTACAGGTAAGTGGTTTCCCCTTTTCCTAAATAGGTCTTTTCTAGAAAAGCCAAGGCTGATAACACAAAGCTAGCCAAAAAAGTCTGCCAAGCACAGCTAAAATATAGAATATACTCAGTTTGGTGAAAATACTTACCATGCTTGTTACCTGGATACAATAATAAACAATTTGTTAAAAGGATTGCGTACAAAGGCAGGGTTATTTTTCTTCTTCAGTTAAAAAATATATATGTATACAAACACATAATACTTGGATACAATAAAATGCATAGAAGCGTGGGGTCTTTTTTTCCACATTTTAGGAAGAATGCACAATCCAGATAGCTATCTAGAAAGGCAATTATCAGGAACGGCACTCAACAAACAGCAACAATCAAAAAACTACCCCAGCTCCATCGAGCTAGCTCTGTGGCTTCCCCAGCACAGATGGAGACATGGCCAGACCCCTGGCATGTGATGAGCCCCGTGGGCACAGGCAGGGCTCCAAGTCTGGTGAGCACAGAAAGGCTTCTGGTTGCTAGTAGAGGATCTATATTCCAGGCCCAGATGCCAGCAAAGGAGGAACAAAATGTGCCATGAAAATAAAAAGGGTGCCCTCCACAGCTGCTCTTCAGGGCTCAGACAGTCAGGGAAGGTCAAAGGCAGCTTCTGGGTAAGACGCTGAGTTCCAGCTGAGAGGGTGTTTCAGTGTTTACAGATTCAACCAAAGGTGATGAAGAAACAAGCTGAGGTGCCAAAGGCAAGGCCAAAGGAGGTTAAAAAAAACCCCAAAGCCCCCAAAACTACTACTAGGGGCTTCGAGGAAAGATCTACTAGGTGCTCCCAAGGTGTAGACACTGCTTTGACCCATAGCTGCCTGGAACGCCACAAAAAGCTTATATTAACCCTTGAAAAGGAGCCAAAAACAAAAACAAAACAAAACAAAAGGAATAAAAGGAAAAAGAGCCTAACACATGCATAAATTTTAATGTTTTATATAGTTCTCTGGCCCATAACTGAAAAGCCAACAAGCCTCAAGCAGCAACAGCTTTCCAGGGATGCGCACGGTCATCAGAACACCTGTGGTGGCACCTGCTGTAGCCGACTGCACCACGAGGGCCTCGGAAGCCCGCAGGGTGTTACTGGGCCCCCACAGAGCAGCCCGGCAACCCTTAGTGTGATTCTTTTGCTACTCTGGCATCTCCTTGTCAGATGGCATTCCTCTGAGTGGAGGCTCCATTTGCTAATCTGTCAAATGCCCTAACCCAAAGCTAGCTTCCCCAGGTCATTTTTTTTTAATTTTTTTTAAAAAAAGCTCTAAAACATTTCAGATACTGAGGATGTCAGAAAAAAAGACAAATTTGTAAGTAAATGGGATTTTATGATAAGCTGACTGGGAGTGTACGTGTGCCCTAAAGTTGAACTGAGCCCAACACATACAGATCTTGGTGCCAGTCGGCCCACTCTGAGCTGGCCCCTGCCCCGCCTGTCCCCTCGGAGGGTAATCCAGGAACAGAAAACATGGCTCCAGTCACACCTACTCCATTCCTTGTCAAGAACTCCCCAACATCAACACACATGCACTGGTTTCCCTTTGGACTCCGGCCCCCACGCCACTTACCCCCTAACTGAAGGTTATAAACGCTCTCAAGGCAAACTCTGAAACTGAGGTCATGGCACAGGTATAACCACAGACACCTTCCTCAGCACAGAACAAGCCTTACGACTTCTCTGGGGCCCAGCTCAGGGGGCTTGGAAAATGGCAGCCCAGACTTCTTGCCTGCCTGGCAGATGCATCTGAGGAGTAACTACAAAAGTGCTTGTGGGCTTGGCTCTATTCCAAAAGATCACCACGGGGCCTCTCCCAGACCTGAGAGTTCTGTGTTTATGAAATGCTAGTGCTAGGGCCATTCTGCTTCCCCGAACGCAGAGTGAGTCTGTGCACACTCAGGTGGGGCGACTCACGAACCTCAAGTCCAGGTCCAAATGGAGATGAGTTCCCTGCATCTCCACAACCCACTTTATTCTAGTAAGAGCGGCCTGAAATGTTTCCCTTTGCTAGGCTTATTGAAAAGTTCTTCTAAGTGTTTATGAAAGGGAAATCAGTCAACATAGGAAAGGAGAATAGTAACTATCTCTGCTGCTTATTGTGACACACCTTCGGAATATGACCTTTCTCCTCTGTTAAAGGAAGGTCTGACTCTCTCATTACCAGAACTCTACCAGGTATCTCAATGAAAACAAGAGTTCAAAAGCAGCAGAACAAAATCAATTGCTTTTATCGCACCAACTTGCTCTGTGACCATAAAAGGCCGACCTGCCAGGGAGCTGGGAGACCCGCTTCCAAATCTGCCTGCCTGACATTAATAGCTGTGTTACGTCGGGCAAATCATTTAACACCCTCTGCTTTTCTTCATCTACAAAATAAAGAGTTGCACTTTATTCTCTAATGTATGTTCTTCTGAGTCTGAAAGTATTGTTGCTATGAGGGCAAGTTTCATCATAAAGAAATACATCTTAATACATATAGCAAAAAAAAAAAAAAAAAAAAAAAAAAAAAAAAAAAAAAAAAAAAAAAAAAAAAAAAAAAAAAAAAAAAAAAAAAACCCTACTAGTGAGAAAATAGTAGGATGTTAAAATTCAGGCAGCTCTTGGCTACCTGTCCTAACAGAGAAAGCCCAGTTTGGAAAGGAAATTTTACCTCAAGTAGAGGTTCTTGTACTTGACCTACCTATTTGAGAATAGGCAATTTTCTGCAAATGGACTGAAATGTCTACACCAGTGACTTCCTATCTTTTGTAGCAGAGCTACTGACTACTCATTTAATTTTATAACATCTCCCCATTATCTATGATACATATTTGAAAATTAAAAGGATTGAAATTTTTTGTTTAAAATCTAAAGTAACCCTGGAGATAATAAGCACCACCAGGGATATCTCGAAATCAGAACCGAGAGCCTGGCTGCACACCCACTTATCCTGAAATGGGAGTGCGGAAGGATGCCAAGCTAAGAGATTTCAATGGAAGGATCTCTAAATTGTCATTTTCAGTGCAGAGATACATGCCTGGCTTTGAAAAAATTATAACTCTAAGTGTCAGACCTGAGTCAATTGCTCCTCTCTGTCGCTCTGGTCTAATATCCTGGACTTTTTACACATTCCGCTTTATCCTTCCCCATTCACCCCCACTCTAAAGAGGAGGGTGATAATTTATCCAAACAAGTAGAGCTTCAATAAATTTAAAAACACACGCTACACTTGTACGTGGCATTAATTTTGTCCTATTCTGTTTTTACACCAACATTTCTGAAATGTGCATGAGATTTACAAAGGATGAACACATTGTTTTATCTTGAAAAACTGTTAGTAAGTCAATACTGAATTATGCTGTATGGTGTCTTAGATCACAGAAAACATTCTGAGTGTATGCATGTGTAAATACGAGCATGAATAAGAAAAACATGTCCTAGATAAAAGCTTGGACAAGTTCACATTGACTCCTTATTACTGATTTTAAGTTCCTCTATTCCTAAGACTACAAAGAATGAGGCTACCAAAAGCTGCATGTTTGGTGAGTGGGGGAAGAACAGGGAAAGCTCCCTTTTCCAATTGAACCTTAACACAAGCCCATGACCTGCAAGGTGGAAACTGCTTACGGAGCAGGAGCTGTGGGTCTCTAGACTGTTGATGGGGAAGGGAATCGGTGCTAAGAACAAATGGTCCAACTGTCCTGAGAACAGCGCAGACGAAGCACTCCGACTCATCACCTACCCTAATTTCTTCACTATCCACTTTCTGGAACACCACATTGTCAGTGGTCTCACTGCCTCTGCCACTCATGGTCCCAGCAGACTGTATCATGCATAAACTCCTCAGCCTGAAGCCTTTCAAATTGTTGTGGTTACTAAGCAAACGGGCTTTCTTATTTCATGAAGCAGAGCAAGGCTGCTGCTATAACTCTCTGTTCTGCTGACTGCCTCCTGTTTTTGGTTGAAATGGATGAATGTTTGGAAAATGTCAACATGTAATATACATGACAGGAAGGCAGCAAGATCACAAATGCACATGGCTGGAGTGGTATGCTCTTAAAACCTGCGGACATCTCAGGGATCAGTCTGGACGTTATAGGAGTCTTGTTCCCCTCTCTTTCTCTTGCTTCACCAGCTTTTGATTATTCTGCAAAAGCAATTATCTCATATTCTTTAGGCATTATCATGAACAAATTTTAAAGGTAATTTTAAAAGGTCAAATGCTTGCATATACTCTTTATATTCCACATACAGACTTTTAATGAACAGCATACGAAATCAATATATTCCAAACAGTTTATTCAAGGGCCATCATTTCAGAATTTAAAGATAAGACCCCAATCTAATTTATTCATATAGAAGTCCACCAAGTACATCAGGAAATACATGTAAAGTCAAAATATGACCATGGATTCAAAAACTTTTGATAGCTATTAAATGTTTTCCTCCAAAAATACTTTTCCCAGCAATATAAAAATATAATGCAAGGAAGGAAAAGACAGCAATTTGCTTGTAAAATCACTTTTTTAGAAAAAGACAAAACACAAAATACTTTCCTAAGAAGTAATTTTGCAGATGTTGTTTCTAATCTCACACTATGTGGATTCACATGACCTCTGCAATTATTAGCCGAACCCACGGAATAGATAAACATCACAAAACTATATGCTGGTTTTGGAGAAAGGATGGAGGGTACTTGAATTTTTTCTAGCTATGATCTCTAATTTGCTTATTATTAGAGAAGGCAGGAGTAAATACAAAAGGGGGCTATTTCGGTCAGGCAACAGCTAAAGCCGAGGAGAGAAGGCACATTCATACTTCTCCTGACTTGCTGCCTAATGAGGAGCAATTAATTCATCTTATTGTATTTCCAAATGCCAAAGACTCCATCCACATCCAAGAAAAAAATGTTCAAGGCTTTTACCATTGTTCATTTTTAAATGTACTGAGCTATATTTAGTATATAATAATTGTCAATAGCATCTTCTTTAATTCTGATGTGGGGCTTAGCATCATAAAGGCTGTAGATGAGGATTACAGACGGGGAGACTTGTAGGTGTGCCTGATGACTCTCTCCCAGGAGGACAGGGATTTAGGACAGCTTCATGCCAGATCTAGGTGTTTGGGAGAAGGCACCCTTCTGATCTTAGTCCCTTTTTCTCTGGGAGGTGACAGCAAGGAGCGGGAGGTAGATCTCCCCTAAGGCCAGAGGAACCCAAGCTGGCACCTGGCTCATGTCAAACTCCAGGGTGAGTATAAGCTCCCACTGCTCATCTTCTCTGTTTCCTTCAGACACACAGATGCAATGCAGAAGGCTCAGTGGCATTGCACTGAGGCAAAGCACCCCAACTTGGGGAAATGAACCCTCATCATTGGCCAGCACTCGGGGTGGGGCTGGGGGGCAGCAGGACATCCTGTAAAGAGCCCTGGATTAAATTCAGGCTTGTGACTCTGAGCAAGTCACTTAGCCATGCTCTGCGTTCTAATTTATAAATTAGAGACAACACCATCCAAGTTCAGGACTGCTTCGTGTACCCAGCACAGTGCCCACGGCCTCGTCACTGGGCGAACTCACAGTCTGTGGGGCCCACGTGATCTCACCCAGGACCTGAAATGCTTAGGAGCCCTGGCCCTCACTACACAATCTTTGGGATCAATGTTGTTCTAGGACATTATCTAAATTGGAGGCCAATTAACAATGGGATTTCTCAATGAAGGGATAAAAATGTGGAATGAGGCTGTTTCTGTTGCCCATAAAAGGAAAATCCAGACCTGGCCCAGCTCGCACAGAAAGGTAGACATAGTCAATGCCCTCGCTCACATCGTGAGCTCTGCATCACCACACTGTTGGGGAGACTCTAATTCCGTCGTATCTAAGCATGAGAAATTCTCTCCAATCTTAGTTTTAATTCAGTTAACTATAAACAAGGTAATAAAAATATCTTTGAGGAGAAAGGTACATGTCATGAATGTAAAAGGACTCCCCAGAGATTGAGCAATGCCAGGAAAGACTGTGCCATTTCCCACACCCGAGACAAGGCCAAGTGTCTTGGTGCTAACACAGACAAAGGAGGCTGTTGCTCAGGCTTTCTTTGCCCCATGTGCTGCTCACAGCCAAGTCATGAAGGAGCAGAGGGGCTCAGAGGACCGTGGGGAACACCACAGGAAGAAGTGAGGTTATGTCCATCTTGCCTGTAGACGGACCGATTCCCAGATGGATCAGTGAGGATACACACGATTCAGCAGTGTGGACTTTAGCAATGCCCCAGTGAAGTTCTTGAACTCAGAAGAATTAAATCAACAATTTGAACTTTAAGCTCTCTGCTTATTGGAAGGAACAGCAGATTGGAAAGAATAGCCTGCCCAGAAATCAGATCACAGAGGCTGCCAGGGCGAGAATGAAGAAAATGGCCTCAGGGGAGCACATGCAGCTCGTAAATTAGTCACCAACGACTGGACATAATCAGAGAGGCTCAGGTCTTTTTCTGCTCTACTGGGATGGTGCGATGTCAGCAAGTGCAGGCTTTTCTTCAAAACACATCCAGAGCCTGACATGAGTATGTCTACCGCCTGAGATGGATTCCTGCTGAGCTCAGGGCAGAGTGAAGACTCCCTTTCCTCTTAGTTTTGTCCCAAGTCATGCACCTGCCCAAACTCACTCAAGGAGTGAACCAGAAGTGGCCTGGTCCGTCTTCACAGGAAGATGAAGATGGTCCCCAGAGCTTGACTGTGACTCCCCCAAGCCTCAGAAGCCAGCAAATAAAGGACTGCCTTTTTGCTGCTAATGGGGACGGGAGGGCAGGGTATGGACACCTCTCAGGACAACCGAACATTTAGAGAAAGAGACTCAGAGTGCACAATGCTACATAGGAACTCTGAGTTTGAAAGAAAAGACTGCTTAATGCACGGAGAATACTTCTGCAGTTTTTCCACGTGCTGGTATAATAAATCCCTGGAGCTTAAAAAAAAAAATAGTTAACAACTTTTTGATGAATTAATAGTGAGTGAAATAATTCAAAGTAGAGAATAATTCCTAAAGCTGCGAGCTAGTCCTCAAACGTCCTCACTATTCAATTGGAGACGCCAGTAAGGGACTAAACTAGGGGAAAGAGGGAGATGGAGGGCGTAAGTGCAACTGCTGCTGGTGACACTGTTGGTGACACAGGTCCAAGGGCACCCCCGAAGTGCTACATGCACATTCCACAGACCTACAAGCTGCTGGCACACTGTCACTGCATGGATTCATCAGCTTTATAACAAGAATCTGGCCTAGCTACAAAGCTGTGGGTTACCTACAACATACCTACCCCCCCGTTTTAGAGTGGTGGGTCTAAGGCACCTTGCCAGGGCAGGGGCCAACACATGGCATCCTCGTCACTGATAAACGATTCCCTCAAAGCTGAGCTCTCTTCTAGACCAGCAGTTAGTACTCTTGCTTCAACATTTTGCTTAGTCATTTTGAAGATTTAAAAAAAAAAAAAAAAAGGAAAAAACCAAAAAAACTCACCCCACAAGCCTGGATGTATATATTTCATTTCCGAAATTCTCACGCTCTGGCCACAGATGTCTTTTATTCCCTTAGTCCATCTTGCCAGGCTCTTGACTCTCAACCACAATCTGCCGACCCCTATGCTCTCCCAGGGTCTCTGCTCCTGGGTCATCGCCCCCTCACGTCACTCCCTCTCTACTTCAACCAACCCCCATATTTTCTTGCCTCTGCAACGCTCCCTCACTGTCACGGTCTGTACCCAAGGTCCTCCCCACTGTTGGCCAAGTCTACCTTGGATTAGGCTGCTGCGGATTACAGAGAAAAAACTCCCATTGGTGCCAATGGCTATAGCACAAATTCACGGTAGGCCATGGGTAAAAATCTAGGGGCAAAAGGAGAAGAGAGTTTTCACTGGATCTGATTTTCTCAGGGAAATAAATGGCAAGGAAAGCCATCGTGGGTGGCGTCGGGGGGTGGGAGAGATTGATTTTGATTTTGGAGAAGGAAGACGGATAGATGAATTTAGAAAAAGCACAGAATCACATTTTACCATTTGATTTCTTTCATTTTAAAAAACTTAATGGAAATCTGTCAGGATGAAAATAATCATTTCTGGATAGTAAAAACGAGTGCTTAGCATGTCATTCTCTGTACTATTTACTTTTATATATTTAAAACGTAACGACAAAAACTTTATAGTTAATTTTGATGCAGACTCCCAGCTAATTACCATTACTTTAAGAGAACTGAATCTTTAATAAGGGAATTTTTTAATGTTGCTATTGAAAATCTTTCTGAAAAGTTTTGGTATACTTTTCAGAATAAGGACAGGATTTATACACATAATTTACTCTTAACAATTAGTTAGAGCACAGAGCAGGCAGGATGGACTGGAGCGCGAAGCAGCCAAGGATGACAGCTGAGCAGGGCCCCAGGGGTGGGTGGGCCCCTGGTCCAGTTCTGAACCTCTCACCCACTCTTACGGCAGCCTGGGGGTTAGTCTTACTGCCTCCGGCTCAGCCTCCCTCTTACTAGCTATGCTCCAAAACACAGCTGCCAAGATCGTTCCAAAGCATAAACGTGAAGGACCCCCACATACTCCCCAAGGCCCGCAGATGACCCCCTGCTCCTCATGGGGATGACCCAGGGCTTTCCCGCCAGGCTCACCCAGCCTTGTTTCCCCTTGCGTGCTTCCAACCGTGTTCTTCAAGGTTACCCTAACACCCTCCACCTTATGGAAATTCCGTGCTTTCCTCTATGCTCAGTGCTAAGGGCACCTCCTCCATGAAGCTTTCTTTAATTCTCTCATTCTCAGAATTAATCATTCCTTTCACTGGGCGGCCTTTGCACTACCCTATTTAATTTCTACTGCGGAGCCCCCTGGCTGCAGATGACCTATTGGAAAAATAACAGAAAAGTTTAGTGTTCCCCAAGAACACAGACCCTGCTTATTCAACTCCACATGCCCAGCATCTACAAAAGAGCCTACAGTATGCTGGGTGCTCGATGCAAAGTCACTGGAGTGAATTAAGGAATCATTTCTGCGCTTTTCAAGTTCAAATCTATGCGGAAATCCTGAACTTTCACTAGCACAAATTTTCTTTACTAAAATCAAAATAAAATGAAAGTCTATACACTTTTCAGGTGATCTGGTCCACAAACAAGCACTTTGAGAACCACTGCAGTTAGGAGGAGCATAAAGCTGACCTTTGGAACTTATTCTAACAGATTTTCAAGAGACTGACTTTCGTAGCTGGGATGACTCATCTGTCAATATGACATGAGAATGACCACTCTCTCTGGGTCTGTTTTCTTCACAGGAACATAGAAGAACTTAGAAACTGCATAACTTAGAAACATGAGCTTTAAATGGGACACAGGAGCCACCCTGCAGAGGCAGGGAGGGACAGAGTGAAAGGTCGTTACCTCCTCTTCCTTCTGCTTAAAGCAGGTAGTTTTTCAAACTTTATTCAATGCAATAGCCAAAGAGGACATTACTAAGGATGCAAGAGAGTGGGCTTCAATTGTTTTGGGGGATGACCTCAACTTTCTGCTGTGAGCTTATGTCATTAGCTAGCGTGGGAGGCCAACAGGACCATGGCTTTCAGCCTGAACCTACGATGACTCTGGTGAAGTTGTCTGTCCCTGCCTCCTCACAAATGGACTCCAGAGCTGCACAGTAGAGTGTGGATGGAGCAGTAAGATCCACTTGTCCTACAAGACATACTGGTGACAAAGCAGCTCTGTGGCCAGGACCATGTCACCCTGAGTTCTGGATGACCACCACAATGTCAATCCCAAACTAGGTCCACATTTTGACCAAGGGCTCAAAGTCACAATGTGAAGCTAAGTGAAGGGCTGGTAGCAAGGGCTGAATGGCCAGCTCCTAGACACGTGAGGGGTGACCAGTTATGTGCAGTGCGCTGACATAAAGCCTTCTGCTTGAAAACCTTCTCCCACCTCCACTCGATGAAACCCTATCTGAAAGAGCCATTAGTTTAGGATTTGGAAACATCTGAGTTCAAATCTTGGCTTCACCACATTCCAGGTAGGCTCGATGCCATTCGCTAAGTCAAGTATACTCTTTGAGCCCCAGTTTCCTCAATATTATTCCTCAGCATCAGAATAATGTAACTCACTTTGTAGTGAGCCTAACGAGAGAACACGCGAGACACTCTGCATTATAGTAACTACCGTCCTCCTTCTCAAACTCAAGTACATTCTCCATGAGGCTCATCCCTGAAATTCCCTCTGCATTTCCCTTTGGCTCTTCCTGCTAACACTTCCCAAGTGTCCTCTATTTCAGCTCCCATTTAAATGGCCAGCTCCTGGCTGTTAACTGCCCACCGTGAGGAACGCCATGCCTGGCACACTCAATTAGTATTAGCTTATGGAAAAACACAGGATTCCATTTCTCCAAGAATAATGTAGGGAAGAAGGGAGGAACTAGAAGATGAAGGTGGTTCTTGGAGCTTAAAAACTGAGCCGGTTGTTATCCTATTGCCCGTTTCCGTCTCCTCCTAGTGCCTGCCCCAAAGGAGAGTGTCCCAGGGCTGAAAGTGGAGAGGAAAGTCTTCTTCTTCTTTTTTTTTTATTTTAATTTTTAAAGAACACAAATATAGGTGTGTATTTGTACGCAGGTATATGTGTAAAGCAATGGCAAAATTGTTTTCTATGGAAGAACATTCTTAAAATCACCAAGTTAGAAAAAGAGTGCTTCCTAGGGGAAGCACTGGGATCCCTTCTGAACAGGAGAGCTTTATTCATCACTCGGGGCTTTCGTTCCAGGGCTGCGTGCCCTGGTGAGTCAACAGGCACCACACAGACAGTGCAGAGATAGAGCAATTCATAACATTGCCAATGGAAACACAAAATTGATATCTGTAAACTTCTTTGTACATCATTAATTCGTTAGCTCAGAGAAACTAGAAACAGAGTCAGAACTTGAGCAAACACTGGGGTAGGTACATCCATATAGAGAGTATTGCACTTTCGGTTAAAAAGCAAGATCTATGAGGTTATCTTAGTCTTCCAACTGCTCAGCCAGTGCAGCTAAAAGCCAGCCACCATCAGCCACACGTGCGAGCGAGCCAGCATGCTGCCCACTACAGAGGGCACACCAAATGCTCCTTGCTAGTCACTAGTCCTATTCCACAGCCAGCCTTGTTTGCACACAAAAAAGTGGAAGGACTCTGGGAAGGATCCCAGTGTTCACCACTCAGTGTTGTGAAATTACACTGTCCTTTTTAGAACAAAAACACGAATTTAATTAATGGATAGGAAAATATCAGGACAGAACAAAAAAAGGTAGATGGGAAAGGCAACAATTTAGGCTAAAAATTAATTTTTATTATAAACTAAGCTTCCTCCATGCAAACTATAATCCCTTTGCATTTTTAAAAATAGGAGAAAAATAAAAGTCGTGTATGTTTTATGGCAAACTTTAGAAAGGGAGAAAGCAGGGAGAATTTGTATTTAAGAAATTATCAATGCCTCCATTTTTGCTATGAAACATATAGTCTATGAGACTGAAAAACGAGGCACATGTAAAAAAAATTTTTTTAAGTGAACTCAAGTATAAATGAAATTACAAATATGGGTATGATCAAGAGTTTTCCCACCTCTAAGACACATCTTTTTATTTTTAAGGCCACTCCTCAAATTTCTCTTTTAAAAAGGGGGCCATTCACTTAAAAAACAATATTAAACAACGTGGAAGAAATGTAGCCGAAACTATTCTCTGTGGTGGAAGAGAAATACGTGAAAAAGGCGTATTTTAATAATTTCTCAATATTTTTAAAAAGTAATTTCATGACCGTTCTGGAAATGATTTTTTTGAAAGTAATTTCTACACCAATTTTGTGTCTCTGGACTTTTTTCTTAAGTTCTCCTAGCCCAGGGCTGTTTGGTGGACACTTGAAGGTTAAAAACAAAATCATGTTTCTGTGCTGAAAAGTTATCAAAGACCAGCTCTCTGCTGCATTTGCATTGTTATTAAGAACACAAACACGCGCGCACACACACACACACACACACACACGCACACACGCACGCACACATTGAGCTTAATGTGAGGCTAGTAGAGAAACAGAGAGATTAGACACAAAGAAATGTAAACAGCTCTCACATGCAAGGAAACTAGGTTACGAGAATCCCAGCACCAGGCATTCACCAGTCACCATGGAAAACAGGAAGTGAGATGCATAGCAACCACAAGCCAAAAAGCAGAAAAGCGCATACCTTTAGCTTGGAATGAAAATCACGAGATTTCCTTCTGGCAAGAACCTGAATGTGACTAGACACCTGCAGGGTAGGGGAAGGGAGGAAAACAAAGGAAAAGCCTGTAACCATGGAGATGAAAAGCCCCCTACAACTGGGCAAGCCAGACGTACCTTAATGGCGGCTTGAATTTCTCGAACTTTCTTTCTTGCTAAGACCTGTATATGACTAGACACCTACATTGTTCGGGTTTATGAGGGGAAACAAAACAAAACAAAACAAAACAAAACAAAAAAAGGAAATCAAATATAAAATCGCTACTCCTTGGGAGGGTTTGGGGTGGGGTGGGGTGGGGGGTGGTTATTTGCATCTCAACAAAGCTCTGCAGTTAGGAATACACAGTCCCAGCCAGACACAAGCCCCCAGCGCTGCTCTAAGCTTTTCATACTGGGTCATCACTGCAGTGACCTGATTCAGGCTGAAAGTTTAGGCTCATCTTAGTTTCCCCACTCGGGAGAAACGGGCACTGGGAAAAACTAATTTGGGGAGGGGTGAGAGGGGGAGAGTGGGGTTGTTTTCTTTCTGAAATTAAAAAGGTGGGGGTAGAGGTAAACGAAAATATTTATAGCGTCTCAGTATCAGGAGGGAAAATCCTTCTCAATTTAGAAGAGACTATCCATAAATTAGCACATTCTGCAGAATCAAAAAGCCGAAGCTGTCGGTTGTATTCTGATCTCATTAAGAGCTCTGGATTCTGTAGCAAATGTTAAAATAATACTGACATGTAAATTAGATCTCAAAGAGAAATGGAAAGACCCAGTTAGCAGAGCTTTTTTTTTTTTTGCCCTTATAAATATCTTTAATCCTTCCACTCTTTTGGGTATTGACTGGGCGCCAAGTGGATTTGCATATTATTACAAAGCGAAATGTGTGAATACAGCCAGTCAGCCATCCTGTTAAAAATCTGGGTTGAAAACTGCACGGATTTGCTGAACAACAAATTCACATTGGAGAGGTATCACCAACTGCTGCCTAAAAACATCCCTAGGATGCCGGGTGTGGATCCATAGCCAAGCCCGGCTTCTGAAACACAATGATTCCACTGGGTAAACAAATTTGCATCTCTTTCAGTGGGACTTGGTTAAATTTAGAAGAGTCCCCTAGTGAAGGGGTCACCGGGCAAGTGACCAGAGCTCACAGGCCAGCAGACAGCCCAGGTCCAGCACTCAGTATGTGAGGGATTAGATCCGTCCGTTTCAGAAATTTAGAACCTTTCATTTAGAAGTTCAGCGACTCAGACTGCGTGGCGATTACCTCATTTCAAATTCTCTAGTGACTCTAAAAACAGGATTTATGATAATAAAAGATCCTTTTATCTTGAACTTTGTCTCTGATTTCCAATTATTCTTTTTCCAATTTGCTTTTGTACTTTTTTTTTTTTTAAAGTACAGAGAAGCAGAAACTCCCCCATCCTCTTCACCCCTCCATCTGGCTCCTGCTGTTGCTTGTTTTCACCCGAATTTTGTTCTTATGTGATTCTCTGACTTGATGAGGGCCACTGTCAGGGGGGAGCATCCCCCGAACAGACAATGCCCTGCCTCTGTGCACTGGCAGGAGGCCGCCTCCCTTTGTGCTGACTCAGCAGCGAGGCTCCCAGGCTGCGCACATGTAGCATTCCTGGGGAAAAGCCTCTCCCCATTATAAACACTCATGAAAACAATTCCTCACCGGGAAGAGAACTGAAATCTGCTGCTCAGTCTTAATGAGACCACAGTTTGGCTTGCCTTTTGGTCTGACTGTAGTTTTTAAGGTCCGTGCCATATCATTCAGCACAAATCAACATTAAAACATAATTTTTTTCTGTTAACAACTCACCCATGAGGTTTTTTTTTTTTTTCTTTTTTAGTTAAACACTAACTAATTTCTCATCCATTCCAGTGCTGAACTGGGTCATGTCAGAGATTTGGGCTGCCTTATATCTGAAAGAATGAGGCAAGGCAGAGCCCTGACAAAGGGCAGAGAATTTCTAATAAGGCTCTGCACAGAGGTACTGAAGTTGTAACTTCATTTCAGTCACAGCAGCTACCGACAAAAAGCCATCGCTTAAGAAGCAACAGTTCCCTGGACGCACATCATTTAACATCATATTCAGGCCAATACCCAAGGCTGCTAGCATCACTTTTTCATTGAAACGATGACTAATATGTAATCGTTCCAGGATTTTACAATGCACGAAATCTCAAAATTGTCATAACTTACAAGTGTATTTGCACCTGCAATTTTTGCAATGTTTGCAGATGCACATTTTGGGAAAGAAATGTCAGTTGCGAAATAACGCACAGGAGCAGCTCATACACTGTCCTTAGCAGTGAAACTTTCCCATATGAGCATAGAAAGAACTTGGAAGACCACATAATAAAGGGTCACTGAAATGATGAACAGTGAAAACTGAGCCAATTTAAAACACCTACAACACTGACGTCCTTACAGGGAACTCAAATTGGGGGCTCCTAGGAGCCAAAGCACAGCCAGCCACTGCAGCCAAAATGCCTCCTTGGGCCATTCGGTGACATGCACAGTTTCCAGGTGGTATATTTTACCTGTTTTCTGGTCCGCGTCTTCCCTGTCCTGAGTTTGATGTATCTGGCTATCAATTCATTCCTACCTGAAAGAAAGAAGAATTTACAATAAGATGGGTAACGTAAAGAAAAAAAAAAAAGGGTAGGGGGAGTCTCTGAAAGCTGGAAATAGAATTCAGAATCAAAAAACTTTAAATTGCAGCTATGAGTTTACTAATGCTAGAAAAACAGAACAGCACAATTGTTTGCAAAAGTGTTCACTAGGAAAAATTAAGATGAAGGGCATTTAATTTGGAACTTAGACCAGCAATTAAGGATTGAAACGTATCTTTTTAAAATGTGTCTTGTCATTTGCATGCTTGTACCTAAATGGGTAGTCATTCATATGAGCAACGAATATTAATATAATACAAAGAAGGATTAGTCTGGGAAAAAACAAACCCAGTTCTGTTCTAGTCTTTTATTTTTCATATTCATTTTCCTTCTCATTCAGTTTCTACTCAAACATGGTTAACTATAGTTCGAATCATTATAGTCACAAGAGAATGAACTGCTAAGGCCAAGGAGGCCCTACAGTGATAAGAAGCAGATGCCCCTCCTCCCAAGCTACTATGCACCAGTAACTAACTATGCACAAATCACACCAGTGAGAAAACTGTCTCAACCAACCTTCCATCCCTACCACATCGGGAAACTGAGAAGTAAGTCTCAGACAACCTGACTTCGAAGAATTATAACATAATAAGAAAATATTTGCCAGGCGTGGTGGTGCACGTCTATAATCCTGGCACTTTGGGAGGCTGAGGCAGAAGGATTGCTTGAGGCCAGGAGTTCAGAGGAAGGGTGAGACCCTGTCTCTACAAAAACCAGAAAAATTAGCCCGGCGTGGTGGCGTGTGCTCTAGTCCCAGCTACTTGGGAGGCTGAAGCAGGAGGATCACTTGAGCCCAGGAGTTTGAAGTTGCAGCGAACTGTGATGACACCACTGCACTCTAACCCAGGCAACAGAGACCCAGCCTCAATTAAAAAAAAAAAAAGAAAGAGAGAGAAAGAAAACATACCCCCAGAAACTAAGTGGTACCTAAGATACCACATAAAATAAAAACCTACTCATACAAGACATGGATCCTTCTGAGCGGGTCACATTGATGACTTCAACTTGCTCTAACACCAAGAATTGAAAATATTTTTACGTACTCTAACAGTAAATGGAAACCCTCCATTTCATACTACTACTTTCGGCTGGCTTCCCGTCGGCTCCATCCTAAGAAGAACTCCTTTTGGTCAAGAACAAGGCTCGAGCCTGCTGCTGTGGCACTCACTGGTGTGCTTCACCAGCCAGAGACCGTGGGGCCAGATCCCACTTCTCCTTCAAGGCCCTACTCTAACGTCACACCCTCAGGGCGCTCTTCTCTCACCACTCAACTAGGTGTGGTTGCCTTGCTCCACGCTCCCGCCACAGCACAACCTGTACTGCCCCTTCCTAGTCCGTGGCTGAACCATAATTATAGTCACAACCATGGTTAGTTGTACAATCCGTGTTCATCGTCTTACTTCTTTCCAGACATACCGTATATTTGAAGAAGTCAAGAACTCCGTGTTGTTCCCCAATGTCTCCCAAGCACTCAGCACTCTGCTGAGACTGAATGAGGCACAGAGGACGAATGAATGAGGAAATAACACAGCCTCTGGTGAAGGTCAGTGACCACATCTCCCAGACCTCCCCCGGCAGAGTAAAGAACTGGCGACACTGACGAGGACCAATGCCAACACGACCTTATGGAAATCTTGTCTGAGAACTTTAACGACGCTCCCATTGCTACCTAGAATGTTCCCTACAGTCATAGCTCTATCACCTGCCAGTGCAGGGACAGTGCAGGACATGGTCGCCAACAGAAAGCAAAGGAATCACAAAATCTTAGGGCTAGAAAGTACCTCTGGGTCATCCATTCCTATCCCTGAAAGTCTAACTCCTCATAAGCCTAAGCCAGCATTTCTACAATTAAGAAAGTAGCCTATTTTACCTTAAAAAATATTGAAGAATAAAGACCCTCCTCGGATAGGCATTGTAGCTCACACCTGTAATCCTAGCACTTTGGGAGGCTGAGGCAGGTGGATCTCTTGAGGTCAGGAGTTCAAGACCAGCCTGAGCAACACAGTGAGACCCTGTCTCTACAAAAAGTAAAAAAATTAGCCGGGCATAGTGGTACGTGCCTGTAGTCCCAGCTACTCAGGAGGCTGAAGCAGGAGGATCGTTTGAGCCCAGGAGTTTGAGGTTGCTGTAAGTTATGATGATGCCATTGCACTTCAGCCTGGGCAACAGAGTGAGACCCTGTCTCCAAAAAAAATAAAGACCCTCCTTATTTGAGGCTTCCTGCAACTTTCATCTCCAGATCCTTCTTGTTTCCTCTGAAGTCAACAAGACCAAGGCTACAGACACATCCGCAGGTAAATCCCTATTCCTGTTCCCAGTCTTTTGGGCATAGTTGGGATTTTCAGACCCAAATACAGAACCTTACATTAATCTCTGCTCCATTTCATCCTGTTAGATTCAGCCTATCACTCCAGCCTTTCAGGTCTTCTCAGATCTCAATTCTGTGACCGAACTCTCTTACAACAGGAAAAGGACCTCTAAGTTCAGTTTTGAGGATTGCTTCCCTAAGCATTCTCTTTTGAACTTTTGAGAACTACCAATATCCCCTGTAGTGTCATCAGGTCTACTTCTCCATCTCTCAGATGGTCGTACAGATTTTGCAATTTGTCTCGAAGGCTCGCTGGCAGCAGAGCCCAGCTAGGAGTACCTAATTACCAGAAGCCAGACCGAAATGACAATGTCTGCAGACAAGCTAAGCATCCTCCAGCTCAGGGCCTCACGGTGCACCCTGTTCAGGGCCATCTGAGTGGCCCAGATGAAATAGATCTAGGGCTCTGTATTACATACAATTTCCTCTGAACCTTGTCCAAATGGCAAAAACGTCTCCTGCCCTCAAACTTGCTTACTTTCTGTGACAGAATAGCTTGGTAAGTGTGACACATAACCTATGGAACTGACTTTCAATTTCTTATGGCATTTGGTTGAGTGGATTATATCAACATCCAGGACAGCCATATCCAACTGTATACCCTGCAGCCTCTACACAGGGCATCCCTTGGAGTTAAATGCTGTCAACTCATACTTTGATTTAAGTACAGCCTAACGACATTTCGGTCAACAATGAACCACATATATGACAGTCGTCCTGTAAGATTATAATGGGGTGTTTTTACCGTACCTGTTCTATGTTTGGATACACAAATACTTACCATAGTATTACGATTGCCCACAGTTTTCAGCACAGTAACATGTTATACAGGTTTGTAGGCTAAGGGCAGTAAGTCATATCACATACCCTAGGTGTGTAGTGAGCTATTCCATCCAGGTTTGTGTAACATTCTGTGATGTTCACATAATGACAAAATCGCCTAACGATGCATTTCTCAGAATGTATCTCCATCATTCAGCGGCACAGGACTGTATTTCTAAAAATTACTACTTCGACAGGCCCTTACTGAGTACTGTGGGCGAACACTACACTGCAGTCACCATTTCACCGAAAGCTTATCTCAACTCTCATGTCCTGGCTCCTCGAATGTGCAGGATCTCCTTTCAAAAGTCTGTATTCTTTCTTTCATCCATTTTTCAAGCGACGAATAATAATTAGTTAATTCTTTTGACTATTAGAATCGCCTACTTTAACTTACAAAATCTTCCCTTAAACAACTCTTTAAAACCTAATAAGCTCTTATATGCTCTAATATTGCTTCTAAACCTGGTAAGATTTCCATCCTCCCCAAAATTAAAAGTCTAAATCAATTATTACTTCATTATTCATTTTAATTTGGAAATACAGGCTCATGTTACCTAAGTCAAATTATTTTAAATAATTACTTCAAATATCAAATATACATTAATCTTTTAAATCAAAAATATTAATACTATGGCTTTGATCCTATTAAAATTTTCTGTTTAATTCTAAGTCTTCCCAGAATTAAAATAAATACACATTTGGAAAAGAAGTATGCCATTTCAAACAATTCTGGAATTATCATTTTGGCTGCTTGGGGTTGTGTATGTTCTGTCGATATCCTGACTGGCGTCTCGTCAGGAAGCCTGAGAGGACATCCTGAGCCCTATTTCTATAGCCCTGCCTTCCAAATGGGGTAGGTTCATAGAATCCGCAGTCCTGAATTTGAATCACATTACTGTGGTACAGAATTTCCTAACGAAGGACCAGGAGATGAGTAGCACTAACCATCACTGATATAACTGGACACGGGTCCCCAGTCTCCACAGCACAGTCCTGTTTTACAGCCACAATCCAAATGTCGGGTATCAGGAATATTAACCTTTGTTTATCTAATTCTTCTCACATACACACACTCACAGAGGTGCTTGATCCAGTAAACCTTACGTTCCAAAAATGACTTTCAGCAAGGTTAACTTTAAAGTTAATTGCTACTTTCCTAAACTCATCCTGCAGTCATTTGGGGAGCATCTTCCTTTGTGTCTTGTATTATGCCACCTGTCCGGTGTATCAGAGACAAAAAGCCTCTCTGTAGCACAAAAATTTCTTTAGAAATGTACAATGTATCAGTTCTGTACGCCTTGCTTTTCCCACAGGCCGTGGGCGGCCGCAAAGGGAAACACGGCCTGACCTGCCACTTTTAACTGTGATCCTCGCCAGGCGCTGTAATCTAGTTTTTATTTTATTTTTCCTTTCTCCTAAATAACATAACACAGTTGAAAGTGAGCCCATCATCGGCTTCTCCTGCATCCCGGATTGCCATGAAATTTCCTGGTAAAGGGGTAATGTAGAGAGAGATTCCGGCAGAAAGGCACGGAGTTCGCAGTTTGCACCATGCCTGCCTTACCCAGACAGAAGACTGGTTAACGTTGTTGTGGGCTGTGTGTATAATGGGATGCGGCCTCAAGGTCATGTTTGAGGCACAGCAAATGCAGGGTCTGTGGCTAGAAATTGTAGCCCAGAGACACTCCACTTTAACAGTGTAAGAGCCACTTCGTAATTGAATGGAGCCAGGGAGCCACAAAGAGAGAAGCAACAAATGGATTGCTCCTGTTCCCCGGCTGCAGCCGGTCCTGCGGCAAACCCAGACCCAAGCAGGGCTGCATCGTTCCGGGCTTGGGGAGGGGGCTTCAGTGAGGGGGCTCTGCGGAAACCTCTGCTGGCCTTCCCTTCACCAGGAGGGTTACCTGAGGATTCCCCACCCCCTTTTTCCATATTAAAAGAATGAGAATCAGAAAGCAACTCAAGCTTCTCCTGATTGCTAGACCAATGCTGTATCAAACAGACACTGATGTGATGGCTGCAGTGTTAGGGTCTTTCACATCCTCCTGCAACCCCTAACTCTGGCCAACAGTACTACCAGACTACCAGAATGTTCCCTGTTAACATGTTGGACTTCGTACCCGTGTGCACAACTGCTCTCATGGCCCATTTCTGCACGCGTCGATCGTGCCCATCTTCCAAACGCCTCGTTCTTCATAAGCCTTCCTGCTGGAAGAGGCCTTCCCTTTCCCTGAACATCCACAGCCCTTCACCTGGGCTTTTTTGCCAGTACGTTTTGGCACCTGTCATGGTTGCAACCATGATGTCCTTGATGATGAGAACCAACGACATGCATCTCTTTTCTGCCTCCCCTTCCTGAGCAGCTCAACGTTTGTGGACTGAGTTACTGTTCAGAGCAGAAAAGAGGCTCCTACATCACCATAATCCAGTCTGACACTGGATCATAAAGTAAAAAAAAAGAAAGGATGACCTGGTGTGAAGAAGCAAAGAAAGATGCCTTCGCAAGGTGGCACCACCACGGGGCACGGCTCTGTCCTCCCACACCGGCAGCAGCGCAGAGTACAGAGAGCGCAGTTCACAAAGGAACGTTCTCAGGCAAGACTCTGTAAGATGGCGTGGAAACACTTTGCAACCATCAGACCCATTTTTATCAGCCGGGGTTCATCTAAAGGAAAAAACACCTTAGGATATAAAAGCCAACCATCAAAAATTACAGGTGAAGGGGGCCCCGTGGGAACCAAGTGTTGCTGGCTAGGGAGGGGTCTACAGAGGGGGATGTTTAATCCCTCCATCTGTCCTCCTGAAGGTAGGTGGGGCGGGGGCGGTGTATCTGTGGACACCACCAGAGGAGGCAGTAGAGAATATTAACTCACCTGTGAGGAGTTAACATTCATTAACCATTTCTTCCACATCGACGCCACAGCAACTTGTCCCAGGGATACCGGGGAAGGAAGGAGGTCTACCAAAGCTGGCCAGATACCCGCTGGTCAGACTGGTCAGATATGGACTGTGTACTGAAGAGACACAGCAACGTGCCAGAATTATGGGGGTAAAAAGATACCATCTCTGCCTTCAAGGAGCTTACATCTCTTTGAAAGGACCCTCGCCCATGAGAATGGGGCCAGACTGCCCTAAAGTGTGCTCTCACAGGACCCCAAACCTCCCATTCGCGGCGTGCAGCACAGCAACTGTGTTCCATTTACACGAACGACCACACGATGGACGCCTGCCTCCCCGACTGCTACCAGACAGGAAGCTCTGCGGGAGCACAGAGCACAGGCTGGGTTTGCTCATCACCGTGCCCCGGTGCTGAGAAAACAGCGGGTCCTCAGGAAGTACATACTGATGGTGTAATCAGGGGTCCCCACCTATGGTGAAGTGTATAATTACTTTATTATATATCATAATGTGATGATAATAATAATAATAGAAATAGTGTGCAATAAATGCAATGCACTTGAATCATCCCCAAACCATCCTCCCTCCTCCCCAATCCATGGAAAAATTGTCTTCCATGAAATGGTCGCTGGTGCCAACAAGGATGGGGACTGCTGGTGTCGATGACTGAACGAGAGGCACGGGGGTCACAAGGCTAAGCTTAGGTAGAAAGGAAGGTTCATGAAAAAGAGCATTTGAACCAGCCCCAGAGTGTTGCCAATGAGGAAGTTTAGACACCAGTGTCTTGGTTAATCCCCAATATAAATCATTGACCAAAAATCAGCACCAATGCGGAAAATCACCAGAAAGGGCCAGGCAGCCCGTTCTGGATTGTCAGGGGCTAGTACTGCATGTTCCCAATCTAAAGGTTCACGAAAAGGACTCACGGAGTTCAGGAGGTGAACAGTGGCAACTCCCAGAGACAACCTGTGTCTGCGTTCACCCAGGGGCTTATGAAAAAAACAGCTTTAGAAGAAAGAATACACAGAGGAAGGCTGTGTTAACCCCTGGTTAGTCAGAATTTATACCTCTCATCCCTGCAAAACGTCTGGCAATAACTCAAGTCCCACCTTCCTGGGAGTTTCTATCAGTCAACGGCAGTTGATAACATTATCGAGTGACGGCCCCATAAAACACTGTGTTCTCCCTCATCTTAGAGGAACAGCTTACAAACTACACATTTGCATTGGCTTACAGGGGTCAAGTAGAGACTAGCAAGTAAAAATGTCTAAGGCTATGTAGGGAATAGAACAGCTGTGTTGGATAGAAGTTCTTTTTGTTTAATCATTTCTAAAAGAAAAAGAAGTATGAATGAAGCAAATTTTTCTACAGACTCATTCTCTATGAGGCAAAAAAGATGTGCCATACAATCCCCTTTTTAATCCTCTAACGAATAGTTTGACTAGACTTAATACATTAACTATGCCTCTAGCTGTTATTCTTTCTAATCCAGCCTATACACAGCTATCTAAAACACCGTTCTGGTTAACTACTCTATGGCTCCAAGACCTCCCACGGCTCCCTACTGCCCACGGTCTAAAGGAACAAACTGGTGTTCAATGTTGTCCCAGCATCTGGCCTCTATTTTTCATGACACCCCCCTCACCACCACCTTGATCCATTTTACCACCACCAAAACACACACCTGGCTCAAGTTCCCTAAACTCATCCTGCCACGCTACAGTTTGATTTATAGCTGCAATACCCCTTAAAATCATCAATCAAAATCTTTCAAGGGCCAGCTCAGATGTTGTCTCCTCCGTGAATCCTCACCTGAAATGTCCCTAAAACACGTACTGCACATGGAATGTGTGGAGAAGGTTGAGCCAGGGAGCCAGCTGCCTGGAGCTCACCTCACAGACCAGTGACTTGGAAAGATCACAGTATTACAACACCAAGTGAAACAAAAGATACCATGAGTTAAAATCAAATAGCTCAGAATATGAGGGGAACGATGGCTTGACTCTGACTAGGAAAGTAGCATGAGAGGCACCATTCTTTGCTGGTCCCACAGTTCTTTACTTCTTCATGCGTCAGGACGCTGCCCACAGTCTGACTCTGATCAGAGTTCCTCCTGTAACAAATGGACTGTAAGTTTCTTAAAGATACAGTCCATGTCTTCTGCATCTCAGTATCCCATGTGCTCAAGGTGTGTATGAGATTTAACTTGAACTTGCTGCCCCCAACTGGGACCTGAATAGGCCCCTACCCACAGGCTCTTAAGGGGAGTGTTCAGGGCCGATACTGCCGCCACTCATCTTGTGGGCATTCACTTTTTCCTTCACATCCACATCTGATTACGTTGCCTCCCTACATCAGTAGGTCCCCACCCACTGTAAGAAAATGCAAACTCCTTAGTCTGGTACCTAAGGCCAACAGCCCACTCCTGCATAGGGCTCCTCTATTCTAACACATGGATCTTCATGGGGACTACATCTCCATCATTTTGTGCAACCACCTGTCCTTAAATGTTTACCTCTTCTCCTTTGCCTGCAAATGCCTGTTCATCCCTGTGAGCCCCGCCTGGAACATTTCCCCCCCATGTCTTCTGGGAGCTATTGTTTCCTCCTTCATACCCTCACGCGCCGAGCGTGCATCCCTGCTGCTGCTGCGCTGCCTTTACTTACGTATGAGACTGTTCACCCACCTCCTAGAACAGTGACTGCTCCATGGAAAGCATCCCTCTGGTTCTCTCTGACCCTAGATCTGGCACCTTAATTAAGGAGGTGCCCAATAATTGCTTTTAATAAACAAATGAATCAATGAGCTCACCTCTTCTGTTTAAAGAAAACCAGAAGAAACGATCTAGAAAAAGATTATGAAAACTGAACAACACTGCCAATAGCACCTGAAATCTGTAAGTTTCAAGTTTATAGTTAGATTATTTTAGTGAGAGACGCCACAGTTTTGCAGACCTTCATTCTGGTCTCTTATCTTGGCCCAAGTGTGACCAATGCAGGCTTGTTCCTTCCTCATGCCCTACCCTCAGCCCGTCACCTCCAAAGCCACAGTCATAAGGATCTCATCCCCCCAAACAGCCAATCTCAACATTAACCCAGGAAAGTCTTGTTAATGAAAAACTGGGATAAGAACACTCCGTTTATTTATTAATTATTTCGCCACAGAGAAGTGTGAAATCTACACATGTGAAATGCTAAAACTGCTGGTCCTGAATGAAGAATCTTTAAAGGTGGCAATGCCACAGGCTTTTGGTTTTCTGACTCAGACGTGTGATTACTGCCCTAGATCTTTCTGTGGATACTGTATTTATCGGCTGCGTCCATGTGGGCAGCGTGCTTAACTACTCTAGACCTGTACTTCCTCACCTGTAAAATGGGAATAACAGCCTCTCTTCTGGAGGGTTGTTGTATGCATCCAAGACAACACATGCGAAGGCTCTGCCCCTTGAGGTGCTCTAAAATGGTCTTTTAACTATCAAGTAATGTCACTGCACTGGGTTTTATATGTCTTCATTGCTTGAACTGATGTATGAGGTCTTAAAGGGGGTCCGAAAGGCTTTCTGTCCAGGATACCACATAACTTGGCTCCTAGTGTAAACCTATGGTGCTTCTACTTGCAGTGTCATTGGAATTGCACATCTTTCCCAGTCTTTGCATCACCCTCAATTTTCAAAACAATATGGCTATAAAAACTGTCCCCAAGTAAAAGGAGCACTTTATTGTGCTACCTTAACATGAAGGGGGCACGATGCAAGCTACTTGCTTGCTACAATGACCTTTTAATTTGAAATAGATTCTTCATTGAATAAAATGACAAGAATTAGGTTTTTGCCAGAGTCTACATGTGGCCAAAATTCTTACAATTTGTGACAGATTATGAAACTCTCTCTATGACTGGGCTGAGGCATTGCATTGAACAGCATGTCCCTCTCTGGATTTCTAGAATTTAGTTCTTAGTGTAGAAACACGACCATCACCAGAAGAATTAAGGGTCAACTTTGGTAGCCGCGGTAACAACAGCTATACAAAGGGAGAGTTATGCAAACATTAAATCAAAATGACATGCACATGGGACTACCCGCTGCTTAGAAAACATGCTTAAGAAAAACCTAAATGTCTAGGTACTTAGTAATCTTTTAACAATAACATGGAAAGCATGATGATAAAGAACATTTTGAAATGCACGTAAACTGAAGAAATTGAAATTTGGGGGGTAGAGATGGTGTGAGGCTATGGAAAGCTGGACAATAACATGCGAATACCTACATGTGTCAGTACCATGCAAAAGCACTGTGCTGAGATGCTCATGTATTTAACCTTCACACCCACCTAAGTCCCATTTTATAAAAGCTGAAACTGAGGTTCAAAGAAGTTTAAGCACTTGCCCAAATCCCCAAGCTAGTAAGTGGAGGAGTTGGGATTTTAATCCAGCTTTGTCTTCCAAGCTCATTATTCCTTAACATTAGACCAACTAAGTGTTTAACAAGAACAAAATCTTAGATGGAGGCAGAATCTAACCATGAAATGGACTGAGTTGTATGCACAACCTTAAAAATTCTCTATGCCTCACCTGTAACAAAGCCTCAACTCCTCTTTAATGCATCCAAGGCCTAAATAATCTGGGCCCAGAGGCACTCCCCTACCCCAGTCAATAAATTACAGAATATTTTCTTCTTGTTCCTTTTTTTTTTTTTTTTTTTGAGATGGGTTCTTACTTTGTCACCCAGGCTGGAGTGTGATCGTGCAATTATAGTTCACTGCAGCCTCAAACTTCTGGGCTCCAGCAATCCTCCTGCCTCAGCCTCCCAAGTGGCTGGGACCATAGGTGTACACTACTACACCTGGCTAGTTCTTTTTAATTTTTGTAAAGACGGGGCCTCACTATGTTGCCAAGGCTGGTCTTGAACTCCTGGCCTCAAGCGATCCTTCTGGCTCAGCCTCCCAAGTTGCTGGGATTATAAGTGTGCACCACTATGCCTGGCTAGAATATTTTCTATATAAAAGGATTGTACTAGGCTCTGGAGGAGAAATGGGGCAAGAAATCAAACAATGGCAATAAAAGACAGAATTACTAGGAGGAAAGGAAGAAATGTCCTGAAGAACAGTTAGAGACAAAAATCCAGCGATGTTTCCTCTGCTTGCCATACTCTGGGCCACCTGACCCACCTGCCCTAGCCACATCCGACCTGTCTTAAAACCAGGAGTAACCAAAGCAGCACTGTCCAGGCCAGTCACCAAGGAGAAAGCAGTGTCCTGTGAAACAGGCTTTCCATCTGAGATGATGACCAAGCAAACCAAACCAATCGCCTCTTTTGACTGAGCTCTAGATTCAGGAGAGTCAACCCATTTTTATTCTCCTTTTAAATTTCTAATGACCCAGATAACATGCAAACACATTCCCCCTCTAAAAAATACTTATGTGTTACACAGACAAACAGGTTTTTGCCTGTTCTCCTGCCACTCTCCACGCACACTCCTCACTGTCCCTAGAAATCTGTATTCCTCGTGCCATGCTGGGTGCTCTTCCTTTTGTGTGAAATGACCCTCTCCCTGCCGCCCCCACCATCCCATACAAACCCACTGAACAATGACTCCCCAAGCTGCCAAGAGCCTGCGGCAGGCTCCATCCACTCCTGGCAGTGGGCTGGGTCTGTCCCTGCAGCTCACCGTACTTTGTGCACACCGCGAGCAGTAGCTGCACTCTGCCTGTAGTTGTTTCTGCTCATTTTCCCGGACAAATGTGGAGCTTTGGGAAGGCAGGGCCCATGTCCTACTCCCACTGTTCTCCATCCTCCCAACTGTGGCACTGTATGAAGAACGTGCTCCTCAATGACAGTGCTACTGCTGATTTTAGCCCCTCCCTGAAAGAAAAAAGCATTTGAAGCAGTGACATCATGGCACACAGGAGGTAGTGACAATGTCTTCTCTGAAGAAGCAGGAAGAGAAGGGAAGCAGCAGGAAGGACAGAGAAGGCTCGGTGCCGGCAGGTACTGGGGGTGGGAGGAATAAAACAGGCTGCCTGCCTTCAAGGAGCTCACAGTCTGGCTGAATGCTCATGGAATGAAGAAATACTGATGAATTTTTCCTCTTCTTGAGCTCCAAGAAATGGAAGAGGCACCTGCGAGCACAGTTGAGACAGGATGTCAACAAAGGAAGGGGACTAGTGTGCTATTCCCTAGTAGAATGAACCTGGAGAACTGAAAAGCCTTTCCTTCTTCAAAATTAGCTCAGTCTTTCCTGCTTTTAATTCTTGTGATCTGCATCAATTTCAGATTCAGCATCCTGCCTCAATCCACCACCAATATAGAGGATGGCATCTGGCATTTAATTGAGAAAAACATATTTTCTAAGAATCATCTCAACGTTTTCATAGGCAGAATGGGTAAGAATGAACTGGGTAATAGCAACTGAATGAACTAGCTCAGGGCTGTATTCTTGGTAGGCATAATATTTTCTAAAGACAGAAGGCATGTATACAGTCAATGTGGCTTCATCTGCAAGCTCATTTACCACACAGAAGTTTGATTTTTTTTTTTTAATAGAAAGGCAGAGCCCAAACTACTTATGTGGCTTCAGCCCTGAATGTTGCTTTGTAAAGATATCTCAGAGCGAAATTATCCAGCAAACCCTTGTGTGGATAGAGGGTTTCACAAGTCAACAACCGCTTAAGCAGTTTAAACCAACAAGCAAGATGCCCTCTATTTAAATGCTATGAGTGAATCTATTTTAAGCCTTTAAAAATCCTTTGGGCAGGTGTTTAAGCTGTGTACAGACTGAGCCTGTGGAGGCTCTGGGGGGTGGGGGTGGGCGGGCTCCACTCTCCATGCAGGCAACATTTTGTTCAGACAATCTTCCTGCAGCAGGTCATGTGACAAAGGCCAAATAAACAGCATCTGGGGATTTTCAATTACAGCCCTTCGCCCAGCATGCCTGCACTGTAATCTCTACCAGATGAGGCTCAGGCCTCCCTATTTTCAATAATTCACACACTGTGTACACATAACATGACAATAAGGGCATTCATGGTGCGGCCTGATTCGCAGATCAAAGCTAGCAAAGGGCCAGCTGTAAGCATGCTCGGCTGCTGGATGATTCATGCCTTTCACAGGCTTGGAAAGACGCTCCGCAGGACCTGGCAAGCCGGCCTCTTTCCTGTGTGGTATGCTGAGCAAACCTTGAACATGAACGGGGCACAGGCCCCTGGGACAGTCAGAAAGGCAGCCAATTCCATGTGCATTTGCGAGTATTGGGAAAGATTCAAATGCCAATCTACACAACAAGCTGCCTCTCCGACAAAGTTGCCTTGGCCCGTGCAAGACCCATGCAAAAGCCCACTGCTCATGGGCACAGGTGGTTCTCGAGATCAAACCTGTTCTAAAAAGACGGTTCAGTATCTGCACTTAATAAACCCTCAGTCAGGTGCTTGAGTGTACAAATCCACTGGCTGTGCAGTACCCACACAAGCAGACTCAGACACAGACTTCAACGTGGAAGTATACTGTTAATGTGTGTCACAGAGATGTGGGTCTGGGTAAGGAAAGAAGACATTCTGTTGTTATTACTGAAATCCTTACACATTAACTCAATTAACTCTCCTGCTAAACTAACGCGTTTACCACCGTGTGTGTGTGTGTGTGTGTGTGTGTGTGTGTGTGTGTGTGTGTGTGTCTGCATGCTAGCGCGCACGCTCTTTGAAAGCATTCAGAATTCTCAAGTCCACGACATTCCAACCACCTCCTGCCCTGCAGGGAGAGCTGCAAGTGGAGGAAATAAGGACACCACTTTCCTCATATAAAGATTTCATACCCGTCAATCAGGGCAGGAATCGGGAGAAAGCCATAATGGTGACTTCCTCGGAGCCAACACATGCTGCTCACCAGCTGTGGGCTGTGTGTCCTTACTCTCTTTTCTCTCTCATTCAGAATGGTTTCCTCTTAATCACAATAATCCCAAAAGTGCTAAAACATATCAATCGTTGGGTAAGCCCTGCCTACAAAGGGCCAGCCGGCTGGCTTTTATGGCCTTGTCCAACAGCAGCTGATACTTCATTCAGTGACAAATCCAATTTAGCAGTTACAAGAGGTTTAGCATCCCTGAAAAAATATTGGGGTTGATCTGACATTCTGAAGTCAGCAAATGCTCCGCTGCCATATTGTTTTAGAAATTTCTGTGCTGTCATATTTGGATGTCTATAAACAACTGTCTCACACCTTCCCCACCCTGGCCCCCCATGATCTCATGGTGGTGGTGGAGGCAGTGGCAACAATTTAATCCTTGGATAAAAAATATAGGCCACAACAGCACGTGGAAACTGAATGAATAATGTGGTTTTACCATCACCCCCACAAATACACAAAAAGGAGAGTGACCAGCTCTACTTTCCAAACCGGAATTTCTAACAATTGAAAGAAAAAGCTATGAAGTAAAATTGATTTTATTCTAACCTTTGGACTCTAGGTCAGCTATGAAGAGTAAAAAAAAAAAAGATAAGCAAATGTGAAGCTTTTACCCTTGCATTAAAATTTGTCTTATTAAAAACTATTGTAGGACTAATGTAAAAACTTTGTAATTAAATTATTTACATTCACTTTAAATATTAAAATGTTAAAACAAAGGTAAGCTTTTTATATAATTATATAAATTATATAAATTTAAGCTAATTATATAAATTCAAGTTAAGAGAATCTCCAAAGAAAATAACTTGGATAATTTAGCTATCAAAAAAATTCATAACCAACAAAATATCATTTTTAAGCAAAAAGGTAATTTATGAACTAAAATAAAAGGGATATGATATAATAGGAATATGGCTGATTATTCCTTTAAAATTAGGCTTTCTAGTCAATAGTTGGCTATTTATCCCAACTCCAGTTTTAATGATACCAAAAAAGTGACCACAGAAACATCTGGTTTAAAAAAATAATTTGAGTTTTCAGTGCCATAAATGAGATGCATGCAATTGTGGCTGGCAAGATAGCAACGATGGAATATTCCATACATGGAGTTCTTATTTCATGTAGCTTTAAAACTTTATTATTTTCTGTGGATTTTTTTAAAGCATAAACCGAAAACTAAAACAAAACAACCAACCAAAGCCTGCAGACTTGAGAAGACATTTAGCTTTTGTGAATAACAGTCCATTAGATTAATATTTTGTCAATGTCACTTGTCACAACAAAAGCAGCAGCATTTATAATTTACTCTAAGACTGGTTTAATTAAAATTCAAAAAAACATGACAAAGCTATATTGAATTTCATTCGCCGCATTGTAATTACTTACTTTGTAGCTGACTATAAACAGTATTTTATTACATCCACAAAAATGCATTTAAAAGCTAACAGTAATTCGTAGACACTGGAAGAACTAAGGGAACAAGTCCCGTCACTTCTGCTTTGAATAGAGAGCTACTTCCTACTTTAATGTGACATAAGAAAATGAAAACCCATGATCTTTTCCATCTAAGGGGATCTATGGATCTGCCTACATTACCTTCATTTAGAGCTGGGCCCGGACTCCCCAAGAACACAGATTTGGCAGAGCCAGATCTACGCACCCACCTCCCAAGACCAATAGAAAGGGTCTGACTTGGCTCCAACCCAACAATGAGACAATGGAGGCTGCCAGGCATGATGGATGACTTAAAGGACTTACAACCACCATTTGCATCCTCCCAGATAAACAATTAGCTGGAAAAAAATTTTTTTTTCTTTTTTCCTGGAAGCAACTTCCAATGCTGTTAATCTGCCTGGCGGGGAGAGTTAGTTTAGTGAAACTAGACTTACTTTAAGAACATTTGTCTGAGACATTTTCTTAAAGTATCTCACTGGAGTGGGAAGAAACAAACTCATTCATTTTAGATCAAAAACAAAGATTAGAATTTTAAAAATTAGGAAAGGCTTTAAAAACTTTTAATTCTCTTAAAGCTAGTATCAGAAGGTTTTCAATGTATTTGTTTAGTTCATTTTTCCATCCCCTCTTCCTTCATTTTAAATCCATATAATTCTTAAAGGCAGCATAATAAAAAACTCACTTATTGAACAAGGCAGGCAGGCATAAACACTATTTAAGCATGAAAGAAAGGAAACGGCCTTCAGACATGCTTGCCAGATAACAGACATGTTTGCCAGATAAAAATCAGTGGTTCTGAAATTGCACACAAGCAATTTTCTGGAGTTCATGAAGACCCAGGAGGGAATGCTTGAGAAACGACAGAGAAATATCTTAAAAGCCAACCCGCATTTCTCTAGAATGAATTTGCAGGACTGCGTAAGAGTACCTCCGGAAGTTCGCCAAGCCTCCATTAATAAACGAGGCAGCAGTGTGGTTTCCGTGGCAACAGACACTCCTAACTCTCCAGCAAGCTTAGCGCATAACTGCCAAAGGTTTCTCCTCAAATCTCAACTTCCTGTTTCCAGGTGCTGACAAAACCAAACATGCTTTTAAGCCTGGGGAAATAGCGTAGGGGTTTTCAAAGCGGATTCTCATAATGCTGGTTTGTTCGAAAGTGATGTGAAGTATCACAAAACGCTGCAGCTCCAGCTTGCTGCAGAGGCTTGGAGGACAATTTTAAAGGGAGTTAAGAGCCCCCTGAGGATGTTTAGTAAGTTAAATATATTTGCTGCAATACTATAATGTGTTATGACAAGCTATATATCATCGTAATAGGCTCCCATGATTAACGTCAGTCTGACTTTTTTTCCTTGACTCTGTAGAAATGACTCGGGGGTTAGGACCAGCTTGATTACCAGAATTCGGCACATGAGGAAAGCTGATACATTTCTTTAACATATGTAACCTTGACGTTCATACTTCATGAGGTCATGATACATTTTAAAAGAGACCGTCCCAGCTCCTTTATATGAATAGGGAAGCGCGGAAAAGTCCAGACTCCAGAACTCTGCCATTAACAGCCATTGACTTTAGGGAAAGTTATTAACCTTTTTGCGCCTCAGCTTCCCCAAAGGCCTAATACCCTATATAATGCTATGACACCGTGACGAGCTCCGGCTACTTTTATATCCCTTCCAAACACATGCAGAGAATGCCAGAAAGCACTGGTGTCCCTCAGTTCTCCACCCCCCATTTCCCTCTAAACACTGTAGGGTGCAAACCAAAGGAAGATGGCATACCTCCCAATAAATTCAAGGAGCCGAAGGAAGGGCAGCTACCAAGACAGCAGCCCACAGGGGCGGGGGGTAGGGGTGTGTGTGAAGGGATTCTGAGAAAAGCCCAAGAGAATTTCTAAAGCAACCCCTCCAAGAACAACATGAAACCAACACTCAAGTAGAGTTTCTCTTGGGGGAAAAGTGATGGAGGAGAATAAGAAGAGTATGCTAAGGCAGCGAACACCCTTCCCAACCAGCATCCATCCTCATCCTCTCGAGAGCTGTGCTGAGAAAGACTGGCCAGGGGCTGCTGAGCACCAGGTATCGGCATGGCTTTGGGGGGACAGCTGAAAAGGCCAAAGGAGGGAAAAAAGGCAGCTCTTCTGAACCTGCTGAACTTACACCCACCTGACCAATAGTGCATGAGTGATACAGGTGGGAAAAAAGGCAGAGCCACAGTAGTTACATATTTTTCAGGATTTTCCTTTTTAATTCTGTTCCCTTCTCCGCCCCTTCACCTATGAATAATCTAGTTTTAAGGCCCTCTCTGCATCCACAAAATAATGTAACTTCCCACATGACACACATGCAACTGCCTTTAGCATGTTTTCATGCTAAAAGGCTTTAGCAGACAGTAACAAATTTCTGACAGCTACAACTGATAACTTGAGAGGACAAAAAGTATTCCATTTCAATTTTCAGACAGGTTTGGCTTGGGGACAAACCAGCTGAAGGACAGAGAGGGTAAATTTCCAGTACAACTCTCCCTGTAAAAGCCATAAAGTTCCTAGCGACGGGAGCAATCAAATATCTACCAGAACTGCATATCTAATTCCATTCCACTCATGAGGTCACCTGCAGGCAGCCACCACTGACACATAAACTTCATTATGAAGTCTGTGTCTTATTATTTTTCCACCTCTAAGAAAAATGAGAGTCTTGTGATGTGAGCAGAGCCCCTCCACCCTTGAGAGAAGATCTGCAGAGAGCTGTGTACTCCCAACAACACAGACAGCACTTCCAAAAAACATGACGAGCATGCAGCTAGGCACCAGGGAGATGGCCATTTATTTCATGAAAATGAAAATAATTAAAAGATAAGTGAGAAAGACTATTATGCAGAAACAATCATCTCCAGTGTATGCATTTTGATTGACCTTTTTCTACAATTTAATTATAAACAGTTATGAAGTATTTACCAGCACACCATTGGCTATAGCTCCTTAATTCTATCTAGTAACTGCTTCTAAAAATTTCACCAAAGAGGAAGCAGGTTCCTAAGTCAACAAAAGATGTCATACTGAGTATCCAAAGGTCACTCACTTGCCAGTGGGTTCCTCAAGGGTGAGCCAACCAACTCCCCCAAGTTAGAAACCCCGCCATCATGCATGGCTTCCGACTCCCCGTCCTTAACAGTCATTCAACTGAGTAAATGTCCATCTCTCAGCCTCATCCACCTCCGCCTTCCACCCTCCCTGCATTGGCCTCACTATTTCCTTTTTAGCCTCTTGAAGCAGCCTCATAAGTGCCTTTCTTATCTTCCTTTTCCTCCCACTCTCTCCCTTCCTGAAGGCCACAACCAGAGTGATCTTTCTTAAATTAACAAGTCTTAGCACATCACCTTCCATGCCGGCTTGCTTCCATGCAGTCTCCTAACCTAGAATGCCAACCCTCGTTGTTGCCTGCAAACTTCCACTCATCTTTCGCTACCCAACCGAAATAAAGCCTTCCATGGCACACAACGATTTCCTGATCCCACTCCTGTTTTCGTGACTCCACCACGTCTGTCGTCATTTGTTTTCAGAACCAGCTTCTCTGGTAGTCCTTGAGGTACTACGTGGCAGGAGCTTTTCCCTACCATTTCTGCATCTCCAGCCCCCAGGACACTGCCTAGCACATGGACTGAATGGACGGACCAGAAATATGCAGACAGAGTGGATACTCTGAAGCTTAAGATCTTCCACACATTCTTAAAAATAAGTTAGAATCAAAATATTATTTCGAGAAAAAAATTATTTCAGAATTTTCCGAAGTTTATGAAAAACAATGCTCAGGGTTCTTTCATAAGTTGCTTGTGTGGTGACGTGTTTTCCATCCAAACAAACAAACAAAATTTATACGCCTGCTTCCCCAGTTTGAGCCACACAGAGATTTTGTTGAGAAACCCTTTTATGCCATATGTATGGTGTCTCGTCTATCCAAGGCTTCTGATTACAAAGTATTATCACCCCTAAAACCAACAAGCAAACAATGAAAATATTTGTAACTACTGCCTAGGCTTAGAGAAACTCTCAGAGACTTTAATATTAGAGAGTCAGAAATGTTTGGCTCTAGAAGATGCTTTAGGGATAATTTCATCTAACAATTTCAACCATGCAGATGAGAAAAACTGAAGCAAAAAGAAACCAAAAGGCCACTCATAACACTCATGAGTTTCCTGAGATCTCCTGACTGAGGCAGTGCTCATTTTAGAACCAATCTATAACAAACCGTTGTTTTGTATGGGCTTTTTACTTAAAATGTTAAAAATTTATCTTTAAAGTGCATCTCATCATTAACATTTAGTAAATGCATAAAACGTGTCCTTAACGTTGCTGCCAACAGGATTTAAATCCAAAATTCTTCTTAATTAGAGAAAGCTAATCCGGATATATTTGGAATTATGTCCCTGAGTCTATTCTGATCACAATTACATAACTGAAAAGGAAAGGCTGGTTTTCCCCTTAAAGCATCAAGGGCCCAGGGATTCTTGGAGGCCAGGGAGGGTGGCATTGTCTACACTCAACATCAGTCAGGACAATACAGTGCCAAGTGCCCCTAAACAGTGGATTGCTGTTTGCTACACATTCCTCCTGAATGTATTGAAAGTTTCACAAAAGGAAGTCCCACATTAACACAGAACCCAGAACTAATGTTTTTAGGATTCACAGGAATGTGCTGTATGTCATGGAGTGACAGTATTGTTTTCAAAATCCTAAAAATCCTTCTTTATAATTTCTAGTGGCATCTGCATTGGGGCACTTAGGAAAATATGGAACGAAGCTACATTTATCCTTCGTGGTTTCAGGCTTCCTCTTTATCTCCCTTCCACTGTCTTCTTTCCAGACAGAAGGAGCCTCCCCAATGTCTCCAGTCTGTTCTTACCTAAAGGCGATCCCCAGAATCACTTTCGATGCTGGAAAGTGTGCTCATAGCTCTTTATGTCCTTCTTCAGGAGCTGCGTGAGACCATGTACCGTTCGAGGGCCCAGTTCAAAATGACTGGATCAGATGTTTGTAGGAAAATAAACACACCAAACCTTACCTCGAAGGCAGGTTCAATGGTTTAGAAGGAGGGGCCCCAGCCTGGGTATCAGGAGACCTGGTTCGAATCCCAGTCTGCATTTGTCAATGCCTCAGTCTTCCTACGTGTAAAAAGGGTCTAAAACGCCCTTAAAGAGCGGTCATGAGGATCAATAAAGAATGTTTCTGTGAAACCAGCTGGCATGGTCAGTAGCTGACATACAACAGATACACCATAAATATCAGTTGAATCCTAAATTAGGTATAAATCAATTCACTTCTTATCATAGTTAGAATTTCTCACTGACATTATTTTAAATGTGATCTCAATGCAAGGGCTCCCTTGGTCAAACAGAAACAGGCCCACACTCCTCCGATACTCATCCCTGCCAATTAAATAAGGGAAGAAAGAACTCGCCTTCCCCTGAAATGCCTGGTTCTCCTCAAAGCACCAGAGCACCAATAAAAAGACTGGCCAAAGGACAGCAACAACAGTAATAATAATAATCTTCTGTGTTCCCAAGAGCATATATTGCCGTTGGGGCTGTCTATTGATTCAACCCTTTTTGATAGCAATTTGATTATGTGTGTCAAAAGCCTTAAAAATAACCTTTGCTCCCAAGGTAATTTAGGGATACAATCTGGAATCTGGGGAAAAAGTTGCTCGGAGGTATTTGTCACAGTTATCTTAGCGGGAAAAAAAAAGAGTGAGAGAAACAAACTAAACAACTGAAAATAAGGAATTGTTAAATAAATTCTGAGTAGATGGAATTAAAACTTAAACAGGCATTAAAAATTATATTTAACAGGAAAGGTTTAAGTGAAGAAAGCAAGATGAAATATATGTATGGGATGTTCATAACTTTATAAAATAAAAATAACGTCATATGAAGGAAATACATCAAAATGCTAAAAGTGGTTGTCTGAGTGGGAAGTATGTGGGTGGGTTTCTTCCCCTTCTTTATCCTCCTACTTTTTGTCTGGGTAAATCTGTCTCACCCCTGTGCTCACCTGCTGAATACAGTGCCTACAGAGACAGCACCTGTAGGTGGCGATGAGAGGGCAGATGAGAAACTCAAGGCCAGCAGCACAGGTGTACGGGGAGGCGGACACAGACCTCCTATCAGAGGGTAGCCAATCCCATATCATAGGCAACCTGACTCTCCACAGGTGAAAAACGACTACATTTCATACCATTTTCACCTCAAACACCTCTCAAAAATCCAAGGACAAGGTATGGTGCCACTAAGTTCTACAGAGTTGATACAGTTCAAGACTAGGTACTATGCACGTGTACATACCTTGAAGGTCAAGACCTAAAAAAAGCAAGGTATTTCTAAATCCAGTTACACTAAACTATCCACTACATTCTTTCGTCCAGGATGCTTCTCCCCTCCCTCTTTGCCTTGCCAACTCCCACTTCTGTGTCAACTCCCATCTTAGACAATCCTCGTCTCCAGTAAGTCTGCTCTGGGCAGGAAACACAGACACACAGGGGGCCAGCCCCCCTCATGGATGTCAATGACTATTAACGTGTTAATGACTGAATTCATACGCTGAAGCCCTAAGCCCCAAAGTGACTATATTTTGAGATAGGGCCTTTAAAGAGGTAATTAAGGTCAAATGAAGTCATAAGGGTAGAGCCATAATCCAATATGACTAGTGTCCTTATAAGAAGACGAAGAGACACCAGGGATGCATGATTACAGAGAAAAGGCCATGTGAGGGCATAGTGAGAAGGTGGCCACCCACAAGCCAAGGAGAGAGGCCTCAAGAGAAATCTAACCTGCTGGCAACTTGATCTCTCAGACTTCCAGCCTCCAGAACTGTGAGAAAATAAATTTTTGTTGTTTAAGCCACCCAGTCTATGGTATTGTTATGGCAGCCCTACCAGACTCTCTTCCAAAGAGACCCTAACCTAATTGAAGGCAACAGTGAAAATTGCCCTGTCCATTACTGAGGACCCAGTGCCTACCACAGGGTAGGGGCTCAATGAGAAAACAGCAGAAAGTCTTTTCTTGAGTGCTTGCAGGAATTAATAATAACTTTAAGCACATAGCCCAAGAGTATGATGGAGCGGCTACTTTTCATATTAACAGCTAAGCAGGCAGAGAGAAATCAGGGTAACCAACCATGTTGATCCCTTTTACTCTAAACAGATTTTAAAATATATACCTTGCAGTGTAAACTTTTGGACATTATAAATGGTTAATTCCAAGATAATTATGGATGGAGAGTAAGTTAATTAAGTTGTTTGCCTTTATGCACTAGGGGTATATATGCGAGTGTGCCAGGCTCGAGAAGAAGTCTCTGTGGGACTGCAGCATGAACTCGGGCTTAGATGCCAAACATTAAAAAAGCATACGTGAAGGCTGAGTTCGTTGTATTTAAGGAAACTCTGCATCTCATAACAATTTTCAAAGGTAATCTTTGCCAAAGAAAAATAGATCTGCTTTTTCTTCTTGTGACAAATGTACCATTACTCTCCACCTTTACCCCACTAAGTCCATGATGCGCTGAAGGTTTATCGAAATACCCTCTAAGGCAAAGAAAGTCATCTGGGGAGTACCCAGCACAAGAATGGGTGGTTTTCCAGGGCCTGAAGTCAGAAACGGAAAGGTGGCCTAAAGATGAATAAATTCTGGAGCTCTCACGCACAGCAAGGTGACTATAACTAGCAATAGTGCATTATATACTTGAAATTTGCTAAGAAGGTAGATCTTAAGTGCTCTCGCTACCACTACCACCAAAAGACATTTTAAAAGGTTAGCTATATGAGTGATGGATCTCTTAACTACCTTGTTATCATTTCATAATGCATATATATATCAACGCATCAGGTTGTACAACTTAAACACATAAAATTTCTATTTGTCAATATACCTCAATAAAGCTTGGGTAAAAAAGAAAAAAAGGTGGCATAAACTTCCCCAGAAAAGACGCTGTGCAGAGTTAGATTTCCAGCCAGTCCACAAAATGTTGGTGAACTCTTAGGTGCGAGACAAGGTCACAAAAATCTATCTAACCCTTAAGAGCAAGACCAAACAACTAACAGTGATGGTAACGGTGATATAACAGCGACTACCTGTGTTCTGATGCATTAAGGAAAACGGGCGGACATGGTCCACTTCTTCCCCAACCTATTAAGAGGCACTGATTTTCTTTTACCATCTTTCTCCTGGCTTCGCTTCCTTCCCAAATCCTATTAAGTATTTCTCCCGGTCCCAGATACCCTACCCCTAAAGTCCGCTAGCTTCCAAAATTACTAAGCCCCTTCTCTGCTCCAAGTTAAGCTCCCAGGCTCTCAACATAACGACTCCAGTCTGGAGTTAGGAGGAAGCAATCTAACTGAACTCATTTGCACTACACTCAGAGACTCCTTTACTCATCATCGCAGGGAGAGTAACATTTTAAAAGATTTTTTTCTCCTTTTTAAAAAATTGTTTCTAGTTCACAAATAATTGTATATATTTGTGAGGTACTATGTGATGTTATGATGCATGTATACATTGCAGAATCATTAAATCAGGCTAATTAACATATATGTCACCTCACATACCATTTTCCTTGTGGTGAGAATATTTAAAACCTACTCTTTTAGCAATTTTGACATATACATTATTATTGATTATAGTAACTGTGCTTGCAATAGATCACTAGAACTTATTCCTTCTAACTGAAACTTCGTACCTATTGACTAAGATCTCTCCTTTCTCCATCCACCCCGCAAAAGATCATGACTGCTTCTGAATAAAACTCCAAATAGCAGCATTAAGGCATTCAGAGTCCTGGAGTTTGTCTCTGTGAATAGAAGTTTTCTTCCTCCATTTCTCAACCTGCGGGTTACAGAAATGCAATACAATTCTTCTAGATCAGTCATAAGTTAGAAGCCAGGGTTTGTATAAATTTCACCATTTAAAATCTCACTGCCGGCCGGGCGCGGTGCCTCACGCCTGTAATCCTAGCACTCTGGGAGGCCGAGGCGGGCGGATCGTCCTGAGCTCAGGAGTTCGAGACCAGCCTGAGTAAGAGCGAGACCCCGTCTCTACCAAAAATAGAAAGAAATTAATTGGACAGCTAAAAATATATATAGAAAAAATTAGCCGGGCATGGTGGCGCATGCCTGTAGTCCCAGTTACTTGGGAGGCTGAGACAGTAGGATTGCTCGAGCCCAGGAGTTTGAGGTTGCTGTGAGCTAGGCTGACGCCACGGCACTCGCCCAGGCAAGGGAGTGAGACTCTGTCTCAAAAAAAAAAAAAAAAAAAAAAAAAAAATCTCACTGCCAAACAAACTTATTCTCCCACAAATACGAAAATGCTCTGCAGGTATAAATTCTAGACCTACACTGGGTAATAAACTATCAGCATCACCAGGAATCTATCTCAAACCAGTAAAAATCAAATTCTGTTCATCACAATGGCAGACCTACAAACCAACAAGGTTTGATAGTACAGATATTCACTGCTGGTGTTGGTGCATGTGCTCTCACTCTCCCTCTGTAACTTCCTGAGCTGTAAGAACAAGAAGCTCTAAGTCTCATGGAAGTAACATATAACAGAGACAATGGCAGCCTCGTGCAACTAGAGGCAATATAAAAATCACAAAACTTCAAATTCACTATGACAAAAGGCAAAGACAGGGATTATTATTTCCATTTTACAGATGAGGAAACTGAGCCTTAGACCAATTAAGGAACTCGCTAGAAGCACATATCTAATAAATAGTAGAACTGGGATCCTAGCCCAGGTTTGTCAGATCGCACTGCCCTAAAAGGAGGTCGGATGTGTTGTGTCGGATGTTCACAAGCCCAAAGCTTCCACAGACATTTGTTACAGCCACTGTCCAGCCTACGTGACAAACGATTTAAAAAGAATGAATAGTCTAAGAAAATCAAACGCTAGAAAATCTATTCTGCATAACTCGGACCTCACCCTCCCTCTCCAAATGTCAACTGAGTAATTTATCTTCCACACCTCAAATGGTTTGCTTTACACCAAATTGTAATTATTCCCCAGGGATGGCTGCCAGCCACTTATTCGCACTGGCTATAATTCGTATTGCTTGACATCTAGTTTGATCCAAGGCATCTTTCTTGGATTCGAATTTTAAATTCTCATTCCTCAAGATGTAACTATTGCAACTCGATTCAATAAAACGCTTATTAAGTCCTTACATAATTACATATGGCAGGCATACAGACACGGCCCTCGCCCAAGGCAAGCTCAGAGTCTAGTGGGGGAAACACGCAACCAATGGTGTAAACACAAGGAGGGGGCAGCTAATTTGGTTTGAGAAACCCAGGAGGCACCTAAGGGGCTCTTGAGGAATGAGTGGGAATTTATAAAATGGCTAATGGGAAAAAGAGTATTCTAAGTACAGAAATAGGACAAAATAGATCTCCAACTTGGAAATATCAAGTAATTCTGCGTGACTAAATGGGGAGGAGGAATAAACAGCGGAGGCAGGTTGTGAAAATTTTTATATATGAAAAACTTGATCCAGTAGGAAAAAGGGAGCCAACACTTTTTTCAGTAGCATGGCGACAGGAATAAACGGAAGTTTCAGGAATAACGTTCTGGCTGTCTCTCCAAGCAGGAAGCAAGACACATTCCTCCTGTTTGGATTTTACATGTCCATTCTGTTGGGTGACTAAATGTCAAAGAGAGCTCATAGTTCTCCCTTTTCTCATTATCTTAGTTCAGGTACATCACTGTCCTGCTTTGCTTTTATCAGATTCGCGTTGTGCCCTGCAATGAAACAGTTCAGCACGAGAAGGCAGGGAGAAGGCAGACCTGCATTTCTGCACATCTCTGTGGGCTACAATACAATGTTCATAATTAAGACGATCCCCCCAAATCATCTTTTTTTTTTCTTTCCAATTCATTGATAAAGTCTTGACTAAAAATTCAGACATTTTGTCATCTTCCTACATTTACCTCATCTCAAAACTCCCCTGGCTGGGTGAGAGCGAAAGCTGCCTCCTCTGTCTGGTCAATTATTGCGTGGACACAAGGGACCAATTAATGCCATCCATAAAAGCCTGAATCATTCTGTCAATTAACAAGAACTAACTATGTCATCAGATATATTACTGGTGAGCAAGTCTATTTGGTTGCAATATGTCTTGAAGGAGAGCAGTATCAAATGAATCACAATTGACTTGGACAACTGCTAGCATAATTTCGGAAGATGAAAAGACAGATGTGGTAGTTATTAGTGGTCCCCTGAGGAATTACAGCCAAGCAATTGTAATGTGCTAAGACTGCACTAGCAGGTGCCTGCAGTACAAATCAGACAGAGGGTTAAATCAATATTTTCAATTTCTTAGGATCAATCTGGTGTTTGAACGAGATAGAAACTTGTTAGCAATTGGCAGGATGTGTAAATGAAAAGTCAAACTTCTTATTATTTGTTAAAAAGGAATGAGTGTACTGCATCATGCCCTTGGCACAAGGTAATGCTTTCATGATCCAGTAGCCGGGGCATTCACTGAGAATCAAGCGGTTCTTAAATGTTAATGGAGTGCAAGAGGTTAGCTTTATAAAGGTTGAACATTCAAGATCTTTAAAAATGATTGAAGTGTCAATAGGAAAGTTTTGAGCTGTGACAACAGTATAGTTATTAATGATTAGTGCAAGAAGCAGAAGGAAACCTTAAACTCAATGGAAAGAGGAATAATAAGGTTTTACCAAGAATGTATAGATTAAACGCTGCGTTGGGAACATTATTATTTTTTCTTGTTTTACTAAGAAACAGTCTGGCTTTGAGGAGAATTCACCAGAGACTTGAATTTTTTCCCCTGGTCTTATAGACTGTATTTATGATCCTTGTTGAATGTCTGGATTAATTGAACAACTATCTCTGACAATGTTCCATCTCAGTTTTTGTTTGTTTGCTTCTTGTGAATTCAGGGATAGATAATCCTTTATATTAACAGAACCAAAAATTATGAAGATCCAACACAAATGGAGTTTAGAATTGTAAACAAAACTTGCAACCTAATGCATTTTGTATGTACACAGAAATCACTTTAATCACCACAGGGGGTGGTGTGGTTCATTGGAAGAAGTCAGAGATACTTAGCATGAATCTGGGATCGTAGCATGAATCTGGGATCGGCGATTTCTTCACTACTGCGCTAGGATCAGTTATCCCATACCGCTAAAACTGGGGGACCTGGTGGGGGGCAGATTTCCTACCTCTTACACGTGTTGAGAGCAGTAAATCTCTTGCCTGGCACATCAGTTAAAGTGCAAATGTTTCCGTTTCACATCCTATTTAAAACAACCTGGCATATTTCAATAAGTAAAATAATAAGTAAATGCATAATTGCGTAATATGAAACTCAAGGCCCATATGTAAGTATTTATTGGCAAATTGACACTCGACAATATTTTCCTTTTGCTTAAAAAAAAAAAAACTCTCCAGAACCTATATTTAAAAAAAAAAAATGCTAATCCAAACAAGAATTTCTTGACTATACAAGAGCAAGATTTTTGAGACACAAAAGATAACAAGGCAGAGCATCCACCCTGAAGGAGTTTGAGGGGAATATGTACCCAATTAATGGTAAACAAGGCAGACCTAAGGTCAGCTCAGGGCACTGGGGGACTCAGCGAAAGGAGAAAGCCCTCAGCCGGTGGAGGGGGGAGGGGCATGCTCTATGGCAAAGAACTCATGGAAGAAGTGATATTGGAGACAGGCTCTGAAGAAGGATAAGACTTAGGACTAGGGAGAGGTAGGAGGAAGAGAGCCAGACAAGCAGGCTTCCCGGAGGAGGAACCACAGAGTTATTGAATGGCAGCCAAAGAAGGACGAAGGGAAGAAATCCCAGGCAGACAGTGTTTCATCTGCCAAAGAGATTTCATTTGTGGAACTGATGGTGGGAACGATCCTTCACAACAGCGGAGGATGGGGGAGAAGGAAGGTCATCGGCTTCCTACCACTAGCGAGGGGCGTCCTGGGACAGATGAAGGGGAGGCGGCAGAAAGGTCTGTCCTTAAGCGCAGCCGGAGGAAGGATAGGGAAGAGGACCAGTGGATGGGGGGGAGGAGGGGTGTCTCACACACTCTCCCCATACCTTTTGCTTGCTTTTTCCTTTTAAAAACTGGCCACAAATAGGAACTAAAATGTGTGTGTATATAATTATAAATATAATTAACACAAAATTAATGTAATATACATGTAATTTATATATAATGTGTATACATGTATTTGCATTTATTATATACACGTTAACAGATTTATTTTAAAAGAATGAACACATCCTAGGTTGTGTTATTAAGCCACATAAGCAGCAGGCACTGAAGAACAAAAGGGCTGGGCTGTGCTGTGTGGGGCAGCTGCACTCTCCAAGATGGGCCGAGGCCCTGACATTGGGCAGCTCTCCCTGCGCACCTCTGGGTAGAAGGATCCCTGTGGCCACAGGTAACAGGTAACTGAAGGGTAACTGAGTTCCCTTCAATGGCTTGGAGGAGAAGTCAAGTCTCAGGCTGCTTAAAGGGATGGCTGGGTTTGGGTTAAGTCCTTCTTAGGGACCAGGTCTCAAGGGCTGTGACGTCAGCCCTGGAGGGCAGCAGCAAACTACCCAAGCAGCCCAATGAACAGGGGTGGGGGGCATTAGGCTTCCGGGCTTCCTGCCAAGACAAATATAAGTCGAGAGAGAACAAGGTGGTCGGTACTGATTTCGCCAAGGGGTTCAGAAATTAAAATAATAGTAATAATAATAGAAAAAAGTAATGTCTTAGAATTCACAATAGATATTTCTTTCTATTAAAGAAGTGCTTGGAATTCACTGTAGGAACCAAAGCACCTTGGAACTTGCAGAGAAACGAATGCAAGAATGAGCTGACTTCCCTAAAACACAACAGGGTCTTTCCACCTCTGGGCCCCTTGTTCATCCCCACATTATCCACTGGAATCCACCTCCTCCCCTTGCCAGCCTTTGTGGATCTCTGCAGGGCAGGCTGTCCTCTGACCTCCCCCGCCCAGTGCCCAGTGAGGTGAGGTCCTGCTTGGTCCCCAGGATGCTCTCTTCCTTTGTTTATTCAGTCTTTGTCACCCTCAATCACCTCATCCCTCTCTGGATTCTCTCCTCCAATTTCAGCAGGCTAAAGTGCCTCTATTTCCCAATGGCACGGGGACCTCCCCACATCCCCAGCTCCCTTCTCTAATGCCTCCCTGGCCTGTGTGCCTGCTCAGCAAAAACCCCTCATCAAACCTCTCTGTCTGACCTTCTCAGTTAGAAATGTCCCTGCTCTCCTCTATGGACAGCTACAGACTCTCACCCAGCCCACCCCATCCATTAAAGAGTCCTTAAATGCCCTGTGCTGGGTGTTATGGAGGAATAAAGCTGGCCTCCACAGTTTCATGGTGCCAACACACATGTTGCTATCTCAAGAATTATACAGGAGCAAGGCACCTGGCACAGTCTCCAGGATATAGCAAGTGCTCAATATGTTTTAACTTTTGTACCCTTTGTGACAGTTATACTGCACACACCTGAGGTCACTGAGCCCACTCTCTACAGCTGGACGGTAAGGGACTAGCAGAGGCACACCACATCTTTATGCTTCCCCACCTCCTGCGCTAACTGTAGAGCTCAATAAATACGTGGATAAAGGCAGAAACTGTTCAGCCAGAGAATCAGTATGAACATTACCCATCAATGTTCAAAGTCAGCAAGAATAAGGAACAAATTCAAGATCCTTTCCTTTGGCTTAGATTCCACTCCTAAAGACAAATGTAAGAGTGAGCAACATCCTATGCTCTAATCACAGCTGACACTGATGGCTCCAAAGAATCCAGGTGCTCCCCAAGGCACACTCCCAGGCCTTGGGTGACCACAGCTACATGCCAGGGCTGGGTGGGCTAGGGGAAGTTTAAGGGGTGCCCACACAGAGGGATGGAGAGCTTAGGTGGGTGAGCTCATTTTTTCATCCACTCTCCCATATACTTTCTGAACATCAATGGTAAATATGAGTCTCTGCAACACAGACTCTTAGGGTCTACTGGGTCAAAGTCCGCTGGATAAAAATCCTGCCTGCTGCACTTCAGTCCTGGGGGAGTCCCTCTGACACAGGCACTTCTACTTTCACAATCACTATATCAAGCAGCAGTAACCGAGGGCTCATCGGAGTCACAGGCTAAAATCACAGAAAGGGAGACAGAAAGAGAGAGCAGGAAATTTTGTTTCATTTAAAAATCCTTGTAAGATTTAAAACAGTGAATCTATGCTCCATAAACATTATCATCTGGAGAAATAGTTTGTAATGTCACATAACAGAATTTAACTAATTTATTTAAACTCCAACTTGTTCCCAAAAGGGTTTGAGGCAGGTTTCAAAAAGTGTGGGATGAAGAAAAAAATCGGGGCACAAAGTCAAAATAAGACAGGAGCAGGTTATACAGAAAAAAAAAAAAAAAATACAAATCCAGAAGAAACAAAGACGCAAAATAGGAAAGCCCAGGCTGACACCAGTTAAGGAAAAGGGAGTTGAGAAACCATTCACTTGAATTTTCTGATTAGTACATACTGTTAAAAAACACATACGTGTGTGTGTGTGTTTGTGTGTGTGTATGTATATGTATATATCATGCAGTTAAAAAAAACCACACACACACTCCCACGGGCTACATGTATTGCTTGACTTCAATTTTGTAAAAAGAAAAGCTACACCTTTAAGAAATCCAACTCACAAACACCAGCTTTTGAAACCAAGGTTCAGCAAAGAGGAGCCAATAAAAATGCTGTAACTTGAAACCAACCCACACAGCACAAAAAGAAAGGAAAGAGGTCTGCCCTGGTCGCCCTCGACACACCCTTCTAACTCGGTTCTAGAACAGCAGTGCCCAGTGTGCAAGACAAGAAGCTAATTGACTCAAATGTCTGCTGCATAAGCTATAAAATAAGTACATAAAGAACAATATGAACATACAGCACCATCAGTTACATAAAAAGGCCTGACTGTCCAACGCCACACTGTGCACCTAACAAGCAGGGCAATTGTTCCAGCGGGCTGTGGGGAGGAAGAATGAATAATTAGTGTCCTTGTGAATCAAGTGTCCACCAGGAAGAGCTCGCCATCCCGCAGCAGCTCCCGCCCCCAACCAGCACCCTCTGCCCTCCAGAGGCAAGCTGGGGTTTTTAAAGGTCTTTATTGACAGTCATGATGCAAGCAAACATATTCTTCAGCCAAATAAACCAACCACTCTCTCCACTGTGGCCATTTCTCATTTGCTGGAACACACACTTCTCTTTCTAAAGTTTCACCAACTGCTACTTTCCATTACCAGGAAATGTCGTTTTCCCTCCCTTATTTATTTTATCATTGGCTACGGATACAACGATTTCTGCTAAAGGGGGAGGGGCAGTGACAAAAGCATCCATTTGAGCTGTCCTGGCACAAAGAGGGCACAAGATGACTTAAGTCCATAAACGTTTGTCCGGAGAGTTTGGGCAGGAGAGCAGCAAGGAGTCAATCTTTGGTCCTAGGGTTATTCTCATTCACCAACATACTCAGTATGAAAAAAACTTTCCTTTTCCTCCTGCAAATCTAAAATCAAGAGAGCAGGGTGTGTGGACGATTACCAGGACAAGACCCACTGAACTGAAGTGTCTCATGCATGGGACAGTCTGCAACATGAGCATCACAAAGCAACAGAATGACCACAGGACACAGAATCAGCAGATCTGATTCAAAACTCTGCTGTCTCACAAGAGCTGTATCATTTTAGCAATGACTTTTCAAAGTCATTAACTTTTCTGGGCCTTGCTTTCTCTATTTGTAAAATAGAAACACCCATATACCCACCCTGAACCCAGGGTTGTTGAGGGAATAAAATGAGATTATGCATATGAATTTCACGTGACACAAATATGATTCTATAACTTCATCTGTTTTGAAATGCCAGGCACAATCCCAGCATCTCATGAATGCTTATTGCCTGCTTAGCACTGAGAAAGGTGTCCAGGAGATGCGGAAAATTAAAGGTGCCGTCCCTGACTGCGAAGAACTTATAGACTAGTTACAGAGTCAGGATATGTAAGTTCAGGGCTAAAGCAAGATCAGGCACGGTTTGCTGGAGATAATTAGTCTCAATGCTTTTCCTTCACCTTGCTTAATTCTTCCACACTCCAGAAAATCCACTGGGCTCTATCCAGAGAGCTCACAGCCCTAAAAACAATAACAACAGAATTGACGAGTGGCATCTCAACAGCACCCAGAGGTATTCTTGGAGACAGAGAGTTGAGAGGAATTCCCTCTTGCTCTTTAGTTACTCTATGAATTCAAACCAAGGGGAGTACATCAGCCCCAAAGGAAATCACGCTTGTAGTGACAAAAAGAACTTGCTCCCAACTCTCAATGGAACAATATTTTTTTTAAAAAAGATAAGACTCTTGTAAGCAATGCCTAGGAAAACCTAGTTTGGGAACTTCCAAGGTCTGAGCCCACAGGCCTGAAATGCAAACCGTAACAATATTAATTAATAATGGGCTCCTACATGCCAGGTACAGCACTAAATCTTTACACAGCATTTTTTCAATTGATGCTCAAAGCAACCCTAAGGGAGGAGTAGCTTTCTTATGTCTATTTTGCAGATGAAGTGAAGGACCTGATGAAGTCACCGGTCCAAGGTTTGCATAGCAGGTAAGAGGTGAACTGTGATTTGAACCCAAATAGGCTGATTTCAAATCCCACATTAATTCTTATCGCACCTGGTTATTACATTAGTCTGGCCTAAGTCTGTTTCCCACCCTGCTGTTCATGTCTTGAAAACTACTCACTCATGCCGTTTTCTTTGCAGAAGGACAAAAAACACTATGGATCCCCTGCTATGGAGGTCCCTCAAACCCACAGTTGACAGGGAAAAGTGCAATCCAAAGTACACACTCCACGACTTTATGTTTTTCTCCAAGGAAATATTTTCTCCTGAAAAGTTTAGAGAAGATACGATAGAGATCTAGAATAGCCCAGAATGATAATTATTATAATAATAATTTTGAGCAGTTAATAAATAAAAAAATTCAACCTTACTAGTAGCAAGAGAATATAGTTAAATAAGATGTTCACTTTTCAGCCATTGATGAGCAAATGTTTTTAAAAAGATAATCTTCACTGCTAGCAAACCTTCTAGAAAGTAATTTGGCATGCTGTGCTTCTGGTTTCATAGAACTCTTTGCATAACTCAAAGTTGTGAAGATTTTTTACTATGTTTTCTTTTAGAAGATTTAGTTTTTACCTTTTACATGGAAGTCTATGATCCATTTTGAGTTAATTTCTATATACGGTGTGAGGTAAGGATTTAAATTTATCTTTTTTGCGTGTAGATATCCAATTGTCCTAGCACTATTTGTTGAAAAGACTATTGAATAATCAAAGTGCTTTGGCATCTTTGTTGAAAAATCAACTGATGATAATGTTATGGTTTATTTCTAGACTCTCAATTCTGTACCACTGGTCTATGCTTAAGCCATTCCCTGTCATTACACCAGTAACACACTGTCTTGATTATTATAGCTTTGTAGTATGTTTTGAAACTAGTAAGTGTAAGACCTCTAACCTTTTCCTTTTTTGTTTTCTTTTTCTTGTCTTTTTTTTTTTTTTTTTTTTTTTTTTTTTTTTTTTTTTTTTTTTTTTTTTTTTTTTTTTTTTTTTTTTTTTTTTTTTTTTTTTTTTTTTTTTTTTTTTTTTTTTTTTTGAGGCAGGGTCTCTCTGTCACCTGGGCTATCGTGCCATGGTGTCATGATAGCTCACTGCAACCTCAAACTCCTGGGCTCCAGTGATCCTCCTGCCTCAGCCTCCCAAGCAGCAGGGACTACAGGCATGCACCACCATGCCCAGCTACTTTGTCTGTTTTTAGTAGAGACAGGGTCTTGCTCTTGCTCTAGTGATCCACTTGCCCTGGCTTCCCAGAGTGCTAGAATTACACACATGAGCCACCACGCCTGGCCTTAACCTTTTCCTTATTTTTCAAAATTGTTTTGTTTACGATGGGTCCTCTGCATTTCTGTATAAATGTTAGGAATAGCCTGTTAATTTCAACTCCCTTTCCTCCACCCCACAAAAAAGTACACTGGGATTTTTATAAGGGTTGTACTGAAACTATAAATCAATTTAGGGAGAATTAACAATATTGATGATTCTTCCAATCCATGAACATGGGATATCTCTCCATTTATTTAGATCTTTAATTTTTCTCAGCAATGTTTTATCATTTTCAATGTACAAGTCTTGCACTTATTTTGTTAAATTTATTCCTAAAATTTTATTCTTTGATGCTATTATGAATGGAATTGTTTTCTTAATGTGAATTTTAGATTGTTTGTCGCTACTATATAAAAATACAATTGATTTTTGTATCTTGATCTTATATCCTGTAAGCTTGCTGAAGTTATTAGTAGGTTTGTATTTGTGGTGTGTGTGCTCCTTAAGATTTCCTAACACAGGCTCGATTTGTCTGCAAATAAAGAAGCTTTACTTCTTCCTTTACAATCTGGATGATTGCTGAGCCTGCAGTATGGTTTTAAATAAAAGTGTCAAGAGTGGACATCCAGCCAGGCACGGTGGCTCACGCCTGTAATCCTAGCACTCTGGGAGGCCAAGGCGGGTAGATTGTTCGAGCCCGGGAGTTCGAGACCAGCCTGATCAAGAGTGAGACCCCATCTCTACTAAAATTAGAAAGAAATTAATCAGACAACTAAAAATATATAGAAAAAATTAGCTGGGCATGGTGGCGCATGCCTGTAGTCCCCGCTACTCAGGAGGCTGAGGCAGGAGGATCGCTTGAGCCCAGGAGTTTGAGGTTGCTGTGACCTAGGCTGACGCCACGGCACTCTAGCCCAGGCAAGAGAGTGAGACTCTGTCTCAAAAAAAAAAAAAAATTAGTGGACATCCTTGCCTGGTTCCAGATCTCAGGAGGAAGCCATCATCATAATTTGCATGAAGAAGCAGTCTACCCACGCTATTATCTTTCCTGAAGACTTTATAAAACAGACCTGAATAAATATTTTTCTTATATTGATGACCCATGATCACACACAAATGAAAAACATACTTACAAACTTAAAAAAAACAACATGTGTTTTGAATTAAAAACGGAGAATCAAAAATATCATCTAACAAATAATACATACAAACTTATTAATAACAAATACATGGAAAAGCAGCATCTCATGTAATGACCGCTTGAAGTAGAGAGAAGGCAGCAGAAGGAAGGGCAAACCAGGGCAGCAACAGCCCGGGAAGCTGCCATCACTGCCAGCTCCCGCACAGGCTCCGAGTCAGCGCAGCTGCACAAGACCAGCAGTCCCGCCCCGCCAACTCTCTACCCCCACCACCCCAGAGTCCAGGACAGGGAGGGACCGGTGGGAAGGGGGCTCTAGCAGTCGGCCCCAACCTGCTCCCCCATCACCACTTGAGCCAGCTGGGAATGAACTGGCAGGAGTCTGGGGGACAAGGAGCCTCCAGTGGGAGCCCTCACTCAGCAATTTTCACACAACAGTCTCTTATCTTGACAAAGCAGCCGGACTTCTTTTTAAAAACTTGGTTCCCGGATGGAAACAATCAGGCAGTATCCAACACAGTTTGAAAGAACACGCTGGTTCCAAAGACCTTGTTTTCTCTCAAAGGCGAAAGTTTAGATGCCCCAGCAAGAGGCACAGCTGGGTGTCCAGAATCTGACTGTCGGAGGAAACTGCCAGTCCTGGGGCACCCTCGCACTCTATCCCGTACACACCTTCCAGCCTCGAGCACAGCACCTGCCTAGAATGACAGCTATTATTTACACAATTGATAGGTCTGCAGACAATGGCTGCACACTTACCATATGTAGAACCCAGTGCCCACGGTGCACATTTAGTTATTTTTAATTTCATCTATTCTATTGTACTATGCAATAAATCTGACAGAAAAGGATGAATGCATGAATAAATGAACTAGACATTACAAGTGGAGACTTTACAGAAAATAATGTTTTTTTAAAAAAATGACTCTCTCAAGGGATTTAAAATCTAACCAGAGAGGGGAAAAAATGAAGTTGGAAATATGGACAGAACTAGAGCTCATTTCCTTAATTTTATAGAAGTTCTGATTTTCTGGTTTCTCAGAGAAGCATATAACCCCAGTCACTTAGTCTCCCCAAGAACTAGAATACATACCTATCTGGAATGTGGTAGGTGGATCTCTACAAATGTATCTACCACATTTTATGGACAACAACTCTTTAGTTACCAGCTCTCATACTCTCTGTACCTCCAACAACTGTCACTCTTGCCTCCACAGTCCCTGTGCTTGGGACATAACAGGTGCCAAGAGAAGGCATCCTCTGCCTTTCCTTTGCTAATGGTATTTAGGACAAGCAAATCTGATGCTGGATGTGTCCCCAACACAGCTCAAGCTTTTCTCATGTAAGACTAGTGCATGCCCCAGCCTTGCACCATTTCCCAGCCGTACTGGGTTCACTATCAGAACGGTCTGGAGGAGGAATAAATTATCCCCATCAAGGAAGCACCTGCTCTCCCTTTCCCCTTGCAACTCTCTAGAAGCATCTCTAGTGATAGATGGAAAACAAGGTAAAAAGACACTCCTGAAAGTGAGGTTCCTTCAGGGTGTGCTAGCAAGTGGCCAGCATCCCCACCTGTGCAGCAGCCTGGGAAACCTCGTATCTGACCTGCCCTGGGAACGCCTTCCAAATTCCTTCCGGTGGCCAGGAACCACTCGCAGAATTACCTCACTGAGGCCCCCAGACAACCCTGTGAAGTAGGACTGCCTATGAAGTGGAAACATTTCACAGGAAAGGAAATGAGAGCTCAGAAGTCTAGTAACCTACCCAAGATCGCACAGCTAGCAAGCGTAGGCTACTCTGGAGTGCCATTTAGAAAAGGCACTGCGGTTCCATACACAAGTCCTACAAGGTCTTTTTTGTCATTAAACGTTTCCTAAAGAACTCAGAGAGCTGGCATGATTAGCAAGGTGAGAGAGAACCAGGACAGCTGCTCTCTCTTCTTCCCTGCTACTGTCAAAGATGAGATGTGTTGGGGGAATGAAAACTGCAAAACAAGTGAAAATTAACATAGGTAAAAAAAATACTGGACAATTACCTACTAAAAATGTTGTCTTGAAATGTAAAAACTACAAATTAAATTGGAGCTAGGTTTGAATTGCTTTTTTAGTTCACTTGTTATGTAGTCCATACAACATGTAATCAGGACATGCTCTGAAGATTACCCCAATAAGCTTTGAAAAGAGCACAGTCATTAAATAAAATCATGAGATAATTGCATGGTTCTCTGGGTTGGGCATTACTAATATGGATGCTAATTTTATCTGTGCAACCATGCTGATATCCAAGCGAGGGCACTCCTGAAACTGGAGCAGAACTCCACAGCACACCATCCTGTAGGGCCGCATAGCTGGGGGAAGGAAGCTCTCCGGCTTCTGCTTAGCTTGTAGGGGCCGAGTGGATGTGCATAAGGACACCTCCAGCCCCAGTCCCTGGAAAAAGCAATGGCCCTCTCCAGCGACACGCCTTCTCTGTCCTCCCAGTTAAGACTCCATAGGCAAGGCCTCCACCCCACCACCTGCACTGGCCTCCTGTGCAGAAGCTGAGGGTGAGAAGCTTAGAATAAAAGATCTGAGCCCTCGCCCCAGCAGTGGTGACAGGGTGGACACAATACACGACCTCATCTCTCCCAAAGTCTTTATATGGCAGTGAGTATGTCCATTAAGTACCTAACGATTCCTTTAAAATAATTGTTTTAGTAGTTGTGTCTACACTTGTGAGAGAGATGATCGATATTTCAGTTGTCAGAGAGCCAGTGTGTGGGAAATCAGACCTCTAGTTTCTCTACGGTCGAGGCAGAGCAGTTAAAGAGAAGAGGAGGAAAAGGAGAGGAAATACAAAGAAAGAGAGAAGAGAAAGGGGGCGGGAGAAGGTGTAAGGACGAGGGGAGGCAAACAGAGAGAGGAGGCGCTGGATACAGGGAGAGAATGTGCTCCTACACGGTGCTCTCTGAAAGGCCTTACCAATGTCCAGCCAGTTAACGTCTCACTACAGGTTCCATACAGGTTGATCAGTAGTTTAAAAATACATGAAATGGAATCTGGGCATTTTCTATAAAGCCATTTTCCCATAATCTTTAATTGAGCATCTATGATGTTCCCAGCACCATGGAGTCAAAAGATAAAAATCATGATCCTCCAGAAAAGCTTATAGTTCAGGGTTCCAAACAATTTGCTATAATCCGTAAGAATTCTGACTTAAAATCCCACGTTTGTGTGTACTGAAAAAACAAGGGGTCAGAGCCTATATATTGCATAGAATAGGAGGACATCTCCATCTAGCTTAAGACAAAGCAGTGTGAACCGTGTTCTGTGACATCCCCAGTATGCAAAGGCACAGTCCCTGAAACCCCAGAGAGCATGAGGTCCCCAAGAATGTATTGTAACAGCCAGTTTCTGCAAGGCTCCGTGTGTAACTTGGGCATTGCTCGGAAGGAGAGCTTTCAAAACGCTATTGACCGTGGAACTCTATCTTGATGCTAAACTTTGGGCTCAGTTTCCCACTAGTCTACATAAAATTTTGCATTCGCCAACTGAATGAGAAGCCATCAAGTGGGGAATATCATAGGCAGCATATCTGGGGCTTATTAACCTTGAATAGACTAGCATAGTGGTTAATAGGAGGAAGTCTAAAGTCAGGTTGTCCAAGTTCAAATCCCAGCTTTTTCATTCATTAGTTTTGGGATTTAACCTCTGTGCTCCTCAGTTTCCTCAATCTACTAAACAGGAACATGGCGGTACCTATCTCATTGGGTAGTTGTGGTAATTAAAATGAATTCATCTACATAAAAAGTAATAAAAATGCTCTTATTGTGATGATGGAATTCATTGATATTGTTTCCTCAGTGCACACATACGAAAACATTAAGATTCTTAAGCCCATCTTCTCTCTTCTGGTCTTCCCATTTTATAACTAAACTTACCGAATGAAAATCCAGGCTGCAAAGAGGTAAGGCAACCTGGTCGACCTCATGCAACCAGCATGCAGCACACCTGAAGCTAGGACTCTCGACGCTCAGTGGTCTCCCTGGCACTGTCACCTCAGCTCCCCCATGAAACGGCTTTCCTGTTATGCGAGTCTAACTCGGGCTTGACTAGAGATTTACGGGGTCAGTGCTCCCCAGCTCATCTGCTAGGACTCCCACACCGCTTACCTGTTTACTAACTAACGTCTTTAGTGACACAGTTCTGACAACCATGGAAAAATAACAAGGGTGTCAGGTAACGATTCACTTATAACTACAACTGTAGCCCACATGACCAAATGGAATTCAAAAAGATAAGCCATGAATGGAATGAGATGCAGCCTGCAAGTCCATCCAGAGGTGACCCCATTGTAGGACACAGATGACTATGGCAAAACCAGAACTGCTCAAATGCCTAACAAAAGACAAGAGGTAACCTCCTTCCATACCAAAGATATTCTAACTACCCCAGGAGCCATGGAGATGAGGTTCTAAATTTCCATTTGCATGCTGAGGGAAATCCCAATGGAAGTCTTAGTTGTGCTCCCATTTTACAGATGAAAAGACTGAGAAACTGAACTCTGACAGAGGTTAACGCTCCTCTACGTCCACACAAAAATACTTTCTTATGGAAGGATACAGTGGCAGTGTTAACAATTTCTAAATGCTTTTGCATGCATCATTTCATGTGATCCAATTAAGATGACAGAAATGTCATCTCAGACATTTCTGCTCAACAACTCTTCATGCAGGGGCCCTTGAAAAGCAAGGTATCCCAAGAAGGATCTGGTTTTGAATAGCAACAGAGAAGTGGACAAACTGGACAGGGACTCTGCTTCCCGAGGGCCTGGACAGCAGCTGGATCCACCTCCCCCAGTTCAAGGACAGACAGGCTAGTGCACAGGCTGAGGCGAAGACTGAACAAAGCATGCAGAGAGGCTCAGAGCCCCCAGAGGGTTGCAAACACTTCTCTTGCCTTAAAGCCCTTTCTCTGCTGTCATCAGGAGCTCCTCAACTTAGGGCAGACTGGGATGTACAATACTACCTTCCTGGGGTCCCAGCTTGATCTTTGGACTTACCTTGTCATCTTAAAACTGTTCACATTGGACTTCTTTACGATAACATGCACTAATGGCACAATAAAATCACGGTAATAACAAAGACACGTTAATTTGGGAAAATAGCTTCGCAATCCCTCAGCCCTAACAAGCTAAGGGTTTTCATTGGCCTGGTTTCCCATCTAGTACTTGTCCCCTGAAACAGAAGCCTCACCACCGAGCAGGCACTGCTCTGTATTCTACTTTCTTCATATAATCGCATTTCCTCTCTCAACCCAAGCATGTCTAACGACCCTGGCAAGTTCCCGCCCCAAAGACTTCTTGTAGGGTGTTTCGATTTCATCAGTAATGTAGACAACTGATCTCAAACAGGCTCTGTGACACGTCTGATTTGTAACTCCTGAGGTCTGAGATCATGGTTTGGGTGAGAAGGAGAACGCTTTGGGGATGAGAGGAGGAGGAGGAGGAAGGAAAAACAACCGTGCCTTTCTTCTCAGGAGACAAAGTGCTATTAGAGGCTAAAGCTGAGGATGCCCCCCGAGGGTGGGTGGGGGCGGGGTGCCTATGGTTTTTAGGCTGTATAGCAGAGATGTTGCCATATGCATGCAGCCACTCTTCACTCACCCAGGGCAGCAGTGCCCTGCAGGTTGAAGAAACTTCCCGTAGAATGAGAGCCCTGAGCATATTTCATTCAAACCAACTCATATCGCACCCCCATACACACTTTACCACTTAAAACCTTTGCAGTGTGGCTCTGCACCGACGAGGAGGTTTATACTTCAGGGCCTGGCACACACAGCCCATGACCCACCACTGCCTTCCCACCTGTCTCCCACCCGCCTTTCTGCCCCGCCCCAGGGCTGGGATCCATCCCCCAAGTCTCCACCCTCCTGGCCATTTGCTCACTCAGTTCCTCCACCTCTAACCCCAGAAGTATGAGAAACTGCCCCTACCCTCAAAGAGCTCACAATCAGGGTAGGACAACAAAGGCTCTGAGTGTATGTACGTTTATCATACGGAAATCAGTAAGCCATTTCATTGTCTACGAAACATGTTTTTAACCCATCATTTCCAATGGTTTAAAACTGGACCAACATATTACAAAGTAAGACTGCTTTTAAAACTTTCTTTTGTTACTATGAAATACAACATACACACATAAAAGTGCATAAGACACAAATGCACTGTTTTATTTTTACTTTCATATTTTTTGGGGATAGGGTCCTGCTCTGTCGCCCAGCCTAGAGTGCAGTAGCGTCAGCATAGCTCACAACCTTAAACTCTTGGGCTCAAGCGATCCTCCGGCCTTAGACTCTCAAGTAGCTGGGAATACAGGTGTGCACTACCACACCCAGCTAATTTTTCTATTTTTGATAGAGATGGAGTCTCACTCCTGCTCAGGCTGGTCTTGAACTCCTGACTTCAAGCAATCCTCGTGCTTTGGTCTCCCAAAGTGCTAGGATTACAGGTGTGAGCCACCATGCCCAGCCATTATAAATGTACCGTTTTAAAAGAGGGATTATACAGTTGATACTCACACAGGTAACTAATTTGTTAAAAATTAAAAAAAAAAAATCCTCTCTGATCAAGCACCAGTGATAACAATGCCACCAAGGAGCCACCCAATCACCCGTACAAGAGGATGACGCTTAAATGTAAACCTTTCTCTTAACTGCCTTGACATTTGTATCATTCTCAATATCCCACTGTTTTTATTTCAGTCAACATATGTTCCAGATTTTCCAGGACAATCCCAGTTCCAAAGTTTAGGTTCTCTGGTCTCCATAAACCATCAAAGGTACCTCAAATTCTATAGATCTCCCAGACTTCCTGTTGAACCAGAAAATGACAACAACAACAAAAAAACCCTTGAATATACCATGGGCCCTAATTTGAAGTTCAAAATGTATTTACTGTTACTCTAGCCTATGTTTTGTATCTGCTTTCTATTTGTAGCTCTCTTGCAAAACCTAGGAGGATTCAGTTGCTTCATATTGGTCCCAAGTCAGTACTAAGCTGACTCACATAGATTTTCTCATTTCCACCACTAAGTGTGATAAAGGTTACAAGTATTTCCGGTGCAATTATAAGTTGCATCTGCACACCCCAGCTTGTGAGTGCCTGCGGACAATTTCACACTACTCTGGTTCAATGCCTCCCTGTTGCCCTCTAAGCTTGAGAAACCCATTGATATCGAACTCCCTTTGACAGCGATGACAATTATGAGAGTTCCATGTGAGGGAAGAGGGGAGAACATCCAAGGAAGACACAGACAGAAGGGCAGCTCTGAGGAACTGGACTCGACTGACCCTCTCCGACTCGAAAAGCTTTCATCTCCCAAAGAGCCGAATGCCCTGACTCTGGGTCATTAGCACCACCACTGATCTCCGAACCAAACGTGTCCCCAGAGAGGCCCAAAAGCCTTACTTCCTCAACTTTATTTTTCATCTCTGAAAAAATTCCAGTATCCTCTCAACGAGCTTAATGAGATTTGGCAGCGTGGGAACTGTTCGAGACACACCAGCTCCTCATAGAAATGTTAACAGTGGTTCCACAGACACTGTTTGTGACCCCAAATTTAACAGAGGCAGGATGTAAAGCCCAGAGAAAGGACTTTTAGGGGACACGTTAGAAAGATTAAGTGGAGATACACTCTGGGGCACACCAGCTGTGTAACGTCACGGGGATGAAAAGTAAGCACGCAATTTCATTCTCTCAAGAGTTTGGGACAAAGGTTAAAAATAAAAGGTGTTTAATGGTTATTGGATGCAACCGCCCACATATATGAAAAGTAATGAGAGCATGTCTCCCAATTTCCTATAGGTTGTCTGCCAAATTCCTGCCTCCTTCCTAGGAAGACAGAATCTGCAGTGTTTTTTTTGCCATCCAGAGATACCCCATGTCACTATAAACAAACGCCGCTTTCTTTGCAACGAATGACCACAATGTGTGGGTAAGAAACCTCTCCAGTATAAATCCGCGGGGACAAGGCTGCATTGTGGGCATTAAATAATTATAACAATCTGACATGACTCAGAGGATTGTTTTTCAATGGCCTTGTTGCACTTCAAACTTTAAAGTCAACCCCAAACTCTCTTTCCTGGCACTCTGTCCATGTGCTGGGCAATTGTGAAACAATTCTCATTCTTCATAGTTTGGTCCCACTACAAGGAGCTGCCAACGTGGGCACTCATGAAATATTAACATGGTAACACTGATTTTTTTTATAAGTGTGGCCAACAGTGGATCAATTATATTACTATGAAAAGCTTTTCGTAATTCATTTGGGGGCATCAAGATCTCATTTCTGGACAGCACATGGATGATGAAGTCGACGGTTTTGAAGAGGTCGGCATTCACAGGCACAGAATACATGAAATGTGATAGATGGTGTAAAACACACCGTTCACAAAAGAGAGAAAATGTTGACATCCAGCAAAATGATTAAAATAGGGCACAACAGATCAACAAGTTGGGAATAAGTCCATGCCAATCTCTCTCCCCAAACAAGAACAGGGAAATCCCACATGCTAGCAACTTACTCCTCTTCTGGCTGCCCACTGTATGTTTATCCCTGTCTCCTTCAAAAGTAAAATTTGCTAATTCCTAGATGATAGAATAATTTTTTTTAAATTTCAGAATATTACGAGGGTACAAATGTTTTGGTTACACGGATTGCTTTTGTACTGCTTGAGGCAAAGTTAAAGTGTGCCCATCACCCAGATAGTGAACGTTGTATGCGTTAGGTATGATTTACCCATTCCCTCCTCCTCACTCCCACCTGCTTGATTTCTGTTGAGTTTTACTTCCATCTGTGTACATGAGTGCTGATTGGTTAGTTCCAATTTAGTAGTGAGTATGTGTGGTGTTTGTTTTTCCATTCTTTAGATCTGCAGTCCCCAACCCCTGGGTCTCAGACCGGTACTGGTCTGCAGCCTGTTAGAAACTGGGCTATGCATCACTACCTGAGCCCTACCACTGCCTGAATACTGCCACCACCACCCCAACACTGAGCTTCCTCCCTTGAAAAACTGTCTTCCACGAAACTTAGGAACTGGGCCTCACAGCAGGAGGTAAGCGGCGAGTGTATTTACAGCTGTTCCCCATGGCTGGCATCACCACCTGAGCTCCGCCTCCTCCCAACCCATCTGTGGAAAAATTGTCTTCCATGAAACCAATCCCTGGTGCCAAAATGGTTGTGGACTGCTGCTTTAGATATTTCATTTAGGTGAATGGTCTCCAGTTCCATCCAGATTGTTCCAAAAGGTATTAATTCATTGTTTATGGCTGAGTAGTACTCCACGGTATACATACACCACATTTTATTAATCCACTCATGAACTGATGGGCACTTGGTTGACTCCACATTTTTGTGATTGTGAACTGTGCTGCAATAAACATTCTAGTGCAGGTGTCTTTTTGATAAAATGACTTTTTTTCCTTTGGGTGAATATCCAATAGTGGGATTGCTGGATCAAATGGTAAGTCTACTTTTAGTTCTTTGAGGAATCTCCACAGTATTTTCCACAGAGGTTACACTAGTCTGTAGTCCCACCAACAGTGTATAAGTGCTCCTTTCTCTCTGTAGCCATGCCAGCATCTATTGTTTTGGGACTTTTTGACAAAAGCCATTCTCACTGGGGTTAGATGATATCTCACTGTAATTTTGATTTGCATTTCTCTGATAATTAGTGATGTTGAGCATTTTTTCATATGTTTATAGGACATTAGGCTATCTTCTTTTGAAAAGCTTCTGTTGATGCCTTTTGCCCACTTTTTAGTGGGGTTGTTTGATTTTTTTTCTTGCTGATTTGCTTGAGTTCTTTATAGATTCTGGTGATTAACCCTTTATCAGATGTACAGCATGCCAATATCTTCTCTCATTCTGTCGGTTGCCCATTCGTGAAGCTTTTTAATTTAATCAAGTGATTTACAGATTCAATGCAATCCCACCAAAATATCAACGGCATTTCTCACAGATGTAGAAAAAATAATTCTACGCTTAGTTTGGAACCAGAAAAGAGCCCAAATAGCCAAAGCAACCTTAAGCAAAAGGAGCAAATCTGAAGGCATCACTTAACCAGACTTTAAGCTATACTACAAGGCTACAGTAACCAAAATGGCATGGTACTGGCACAAAAATAGAGACATAGACCAATGGAACAGAACAGAGAACCCAGATATAAAACCATCCTCATACTGCCATCTGGTCTTTGACAAAGTAAACAGCAATATACACTTGGGAGAAGAATACCTATTCAATAAATAGTGCTGGGAAAACTGGATAGCCACATGTAGACGATGGAAAGAGGATCCATATCTCTCACCACTCACAAAAACTAATTCAAGATAAATCACACGCTTAAATCTAAGACATGAAACCATAAGAATTCTAGAAGAAAATGTTGGAAAAACTCTTGTTGATACCAGCCTAGGCGAAGAATTTATGAAGAAGACCCCAAGGGCAATCACAGCAACAACAAAAATAAATAAATGGGACTTGACGGAAGAATTATTTCAAGCTATCCATGCTCTGAAGTGCTTTTATTCCAAGAACATTAATGGTTTATTATAAATTCTGATTTGGAAAGGCTCAGATAATATCAGTGTGGCAGAAAGTATATAATTCAGTCCAAGCAGTATGAGGCCTGAAAGAACAAGAATCTCCCAGCTAGCGTCAGCTCAAGGAGTACTCGGCCTGAGGTTCTGCTGATCCGGCAACCAGTGAACATGAGAGACATTTCTCTTTAATTGCACAATGTACATAAACCTCACACAGGGTTCGAGGGACCCCTTCAGGCATTAGGAACAAACACTATTCCAGGCCAGCAGGTCTCTGGCCACGTTCTACCATCTCAGGATGATACTGTAGCGTCCTGTATCCAACTGCATCCTCACCACTAAACTGTGAGCATCTCAAGAGCGTGAACCAGGTCTTATTCATCTTGAGATCCCCTTCCTTGCCACTGGAGGGTTGCATAAAAGATGTGGTAAATGAATAGCCACAGGGTGTGAATTCTCCTTCCCACTCTGGAAGTCTTGCACCTGGCTTGTGTGTAGAAACTAAACTCATCCTCTTTCTTGCACTGGTCCACAGCATCACCAGGAGAAAAAAAAGGTCACCCCAAAAAATGTCTTCCTGATCTCCAGGGATTCGTAGCCCAATGTGGAAATGCCCCTAATAAGCCAAGAAATGCTTCCAGTTACTTTGGGTGTATAAATCACTAGGAATACCAACAAAGGGGTGAGGTGAATCAAACTGCTGAACCTACTCTGAAATCCCCTGGAAAATAAATGTGCAGAAGAAAAGGGACTTCTGGGGCAGATGAACAACAATCTTGGCTCAAGTGTCTTGAAAACTGGACCATGTGCAAGAGAACCATTCTTAGAATCCTTTCCAACACCCTACGGGGGATTTCCAGAAGGTCTAGTGGGAATGTGTTCACACAGACACTGGAATGAAAGAAGAGGGCAGGAAGGTGGGCAGTCTGACTTCCACTCAGCCCCAAATGGGACAAGGATGCAATGGTACCGGATTGACCAACAAAACCACCCAGGTACAGGCATGGCGCAAAGAGGGCGAGAGGGGACAGGGCAGTGCCCAGCTTGCTCAGCCTCAATAGAGGCCCTGCCTAGGTTCATAAGAACCCTCAGTCTTCTGAAAAACGAAAAGGACTTCAGTGACAGGCAAATCAAAAAGCTGAAGTGCTGTAACATGTAATTTAAAAGGATCAGGTTTATGTCATATTTATGACCTTAACTTGCTGCCTGCCTACCTTCCCCTGATCCATGAAGTAACAGCAAAGAATTCATCGATCTTTAGGGCAGGCAACAACTCACATGTGCTGAAAACATGAAACATTTCTCCTTTGGCCCCATCTGTGTTCTGAAGAACACATCAGCACACCTACACACGCTCACACACGAACACCCTCTAAAACTGTCAAATCCTTATACTTCTACCCAGGTTACAATTTAGTCCAATCATCACCCAATGGTTGAAACTACTCATTACCTGGTTACATTTAGTTGGACTTTTCACCTGGAGCACTTGCTACCAGGGGCATGACATCACGTCCGTGCCCAGTTTTAATTAAGGAGGAAGTCCGTGCACACACAGCCACACAAGTGCATTTGACATTTTTGCAGCCTGGGTCATTATATTTCTGGGAACTCTTCTCTAGATTCGTCTACGTAATATCCATATTTTCTGAATTACTTTAGACATCCCACAATCAAGTACAAATGAAAAATTTTGAAGCACAAAGAGCAAATGTAAACAGCTGGGGCGGGGAGAGAATTGTTTATTCCAGGGGCAGCTGGGGGTCCTCCATGGCAGAGAAGGGCAGTACCTGGCTATCTGGGAAGGAAGGAGGGGAGGAAGGGCGGCGGATTCTTCAGCCCCAGCAGGCCTGTCTTCCAGCCTACCAGAGAGAGAAACACAGCTTTCGTTTTAAACTCGCCCTTCTCTGGGATTTGGGGACCTGGGCTCTGGAGCCCACAGAATGAAACCTCCCCTTATCTATAAACAAAAACTGGCTTTGATGTTGGCCAGCTTGCCTGTGTCTTTCCAACTGTGGTTTATCAACAGCAACATCTCCATTAAGCACTTAGTCAGCAACGATTATGGGGCCCAGGTCTGCACTGGGTGCCTGCTCCTGAGAATAATCAAGGAGAAAAGCATGTGCCTCGCCCACGTGGAGGCAGCATACACTGATGGGCAGACGGTGCCCTGGGACTTGAATTAGAATTCCTGGCTCTTGCTTACTGTGTGACACGTTTCCTAACCTGTCTAAGCCTCTCATCTTTGCTGCTGTTAGGAGATTAAATGAGATGACATGCACAAAGATTCCCAAGTGCTGTCACGCTGTTTGTTTATTTGACTTCTGAATCACTCCTCGTCTGGTCTTCCCCTCCGTGGCACGAGGGCAGAGCCCTGGCAGCCACCACAGGGACAAGCCCCTCAAAATCCCTGAACCTTCCCTGGCCTGGCGACCAAAGGGCCATGGCCTTTCCATGCAAGGTTCCCTGGCCAGGCCAGCAGGGGCTCCAGGAGGTCACGGATTCCACAGCCGACTCACACGCTCTTATGCTAGTTCCTATCCCTTCTGTTTCAAAGGGAACAAACTCTGTCTTCAAGAACCAGAGTGCAACCAGCACTCAGACACAGCCCCAGTGGCCTAGGACTCCATCCGCTGAGGACAGAAGCTCACATGCACTACTCTCGGGACACCCACCCCTCTAAGCATGGTCTCGGGCCTCAGCCAGACATCCTCCTCCCACAGGGAGCACACAAGGACATCCACTGTCGGTGAGGCTACTTTCCACTACTCCCCACGTCAGCCCTGGTGACCGGCGAGGGTGGCGGGCAGCAAGTGGCAGTGAAGAAGAACGAGAAACGGCACCCAGCACATCCTGTTAGTGCCCAGCTGCGGAGAACCTGGACGCAGTGCCAACCTCCCGTAGCGTTTGTGCAGGGCCTTGGACTTGCGGTGAGCACCTCCCAACTGTGTCCAAGAGCGGGCTGGACCCCACCCTCTCTGCTCCAGCTTGGGCAGTAACTCAAGACGCGGTGTATAGGAGGAGGGGACACACACCCCAGCTAAATACGAACAGAACCTGGAGATCCCAGATGAACATGCACCTGAGCACACCAGCCTCCAGCACCTTGCAGATGGGAAAGCAAGCTGACACGGACCGAGTACCGCTATGCGCCAAGCCCGTCGTGTTACCATCTCACTGAATCCCCACACAGCCTTGCAAAGAAAGGGCACACTGAGGTTCAGAGAACTTAAGCAGGCCACACTAAGTCACACAGCTCTCATTTCATAGAGAGGCCTCCAGCCTCCTCATGTTTCATTTCCAGAAATGGAAAGCACAGTTCTTGGCTTCAAAATTACACTGCTTATCAAAAAGCACCACTGTAAAAAATGAAACACACATACATACACACACACACACGGTATGGGAAATGCTATTTTCCCATGATTAAACTTGGGATGCACAGCCCATATGGACCGCCAGAACAGCAGAATGTGACTCACGGTGGTCACCTCACCTCAATAGCTTTCCCCTCCTTCCAATCCTCTAATTTGGCTCGCTTGAAATGCTCTTAAAGCTGGCTCATCAACGGCTGATTGAAAGATGGCATTTCCATAATTTCATAGGAAAAAGAAACACCCAACAACTTTCCCTGGCTTCCTCCCACCTCCAACTCCCAAGCATCCCAAGTGGCGGAAGCTGCTTCCAGGGCTCCCAGGAAGCCCCCAGTTTGCCCACCTGCCGCTCCAGCTCCACCCCACTCAGTACAGCAAATATCCTCCCTAAGGACTAGACTCCCCCCATTCCAGATCCAGGCCAGCTCAAGCTGTCTGGCTCACCTGCTCCTCCCGGGCCACGTCTGCCCAACAGAGCCAACTGATAAAGATTCACCAGGAGAATTTGGACACCAGCTAGTCTGCCCATAAATATTCATTCTGTTCAGACAGACCACATGCTCGACTCTTGGTTCAGAACATTGCGGTCACTAATCACAAAGCCTTGCCTCTGTACTAGGTGCCTGCTACCACGTTAACCCTTCCTCCCAGTCTGGGCACATGCTTTCAAAAACATATCATTACATGGAATTCCTGCTGCACTTGATATCTCACTGAGTACAGAGATGACCATTCTCCGGCTCAGCATTCCTAAACCCAGAAGAGCACTCAGACACCACTTTCCCAAAGGGAGCAATTCCGTGAAGACGAATGGCCGGTACCCTCTGGTCCTTAATTTGGTGGATTCGTGCTTACCAAAAGGGATGTGAGAAAAGCCATGGTCTTTCAGCATCTCCTATGTTAAGCTTTCTCTTGATAAATTTTGTAGGTTTCATATTAGATCCTCTATTTGGAAGAAGACTGAATACCAGTGATACTTCAGAATTCTATTTGAAATATTTTGTTTTTTTAAATTGTGCCAATGTGAATCTGTCCCTCTACTATCCCCCTGTTTATTACAGATCTGTTGTCCATATTAGGCAGAGAGCTCCTGCAGGATAGGGACAAACATGTTCATCGTTTTCACCTCCCCAGTGACCAGCAAACAGTTAAGTGTTCTTTTACCTGTCACCTTTTTGAGATTCTAATAATGATAATACCATGTAGAAATTAGTCATACAAGCCATGATGTATTCTTCCAGTTAACCCTTGAAGTCCTGCTTTTCACTCACATCCAGCCCCAAGCATCCACCCCAGGAAGCCATCACTGAGTAAATGGTGGCAAGAGGGTCATTTCCCCTACCATCTCTATAAACCAGGAAGCAATTTTCTCAGTGCACAACCACAAGCCAAAAGCCACAAGCTCAAAAGCCCACGTGCATAATAGAGACATTTATTTCTGAGCATGGCCCTGCCCTGAGGTTAGCTCTGGCTGGGTTGTAACTGCTCCGGGCGAGATGATCTATCCAGTCACAGGTTATGTGTCAGTAGTGGCAACTAAACAGTGGCTTTGGGGCAGGGGGCTCTTGTTAGCATAGAGGCAAGAGCATCACAAAGTACAACTGGAAGAGACCTTTTCTTGCTGGTTCTTGACCTAGTTTGCAAGAAGTTGTATCTATAGCAACACCCCAAACTTTTCCCAGACATGATAGAACTTGGACCTCCCCGCCCCCCATCCCACACAGATACACACACACAGCGTATGATTAACTGAGGACCTACATCTCCATCCTGGGACATTTAGTGGACTCCACTGTGGCCGATGCCATTCCCCTAAGACCTCCCACGGATTCCACCTCACCGTTTGTCTCTGGTTCCCTGGGCCTCTGGGTTCCACCCTAAACTGCCTTTCCCCAGGGACTGCAGATGCCACTCTCAGACCCCAACTCTTGCTTGGCATGTTCCCCTTGGTATGAGGTGGGAGCCATGCTTGGGATCAAGGGAGGATCCCTGGCCCTATCAAGGCTGACACCCAGCCCTCATACAGGACGTGGAGGTGGCCTTGTAGGAAAAGTCCTCAACAAATTCACAACAGGAAGGGTCTTCATATCAGCTTACTGTGTTCTAAGAAAAAAACAAAACAAAACAAAACAATAAAACTAGCTTTTAAGCAAAGGAGGGAGAAAGGGGGTTTCGTGGACCATTTAAATAAGAAGTCTTGTTCCAGCAGCTCCGCTAGCTTCATCGCCAATTGGCCTCCTGCTAGGCTAGTAACTGGTTCCAACCAGTGACCAGTCCTGCACATGTGTAGAAATCTTATGAAAGAAAACTGCTACCATAGTCAAAGACCTCACGTCCTCACACCATCCATAGGATGTGTGTGATAGTCTTCCAAAAGCTTCAGCAAAAGAAAGCTCTACTTTTCTAGAAGCCCCAGAAAGATCTCTCTTGTACCTCACTAGCTCTGATTGGGCAGGTTCCATCCCTTAACCAACCACTGTGGACACAGCTGTTCAGTTCATGTCAATCACTGTCCACCTCTGGAGGTGCAAGTGAGGTCAATCCACCCAAATCATATAACGCACTCGGGGAGGACTAGCATATGTGCTTTTGGTAAGAAAGGAAAATGAGTGCTGCGTGTCCTCTACAGCTGCGGAGCATTTAAGTAGCCTCTGCCCACCTCCCTACAAATGACTCCTAGCTAGCCTCACAGACTGAGAGGAAAGCAACCACATCACCAGCCTAGGGAGAGAAGTATTAATTGCCGGCAGCCACTAGATGAGGAAGAGTCAGTGCCCAAAGGAAATTTTCTCAGGGCCAGGGACGAGGAGACAGCTTCTTTGGAGGAACAGAACCAAGACCTCTATGGCCAATGCCATAGAAAGAACCCCCCACGGGGACCCTCCATGGTGGTATCATCTACTGTGCTCGTCAGCATGAAGAACTAGTGCCAGGCACCAGCCGATTGCTGGGGACTCTGCCAGACCCAGGGGTACAGCACAGCCCCCGATCACAGAAGAAAGCCCAGAACCGTCAAGTGACCAGAAGTCCCAAGAGTGGGTAAGTGGGGAGGAGGAAAAGGTGGCTCAGTTAGAGAGGGGAAGACAAAGCTTCTCAGCTCTCCTGTGGGCAAGGAGCCCAGAGTTCTCCCAGCACACCCCCAGTTTGAGAAAATGGGAAAATGTCTCTGAGTACAATCTGGCCATTTTCCAAGGCTTAGACCCCTACAGAGAAAATGCTTCAGTGTCCATATGTGTGAACCTAAATTCCCAAACTCATGCACCCCTAGAACAGCTCTCACCTGTTACTAGTTACTTAGGATTGGGAAGAGAGTTTTCTTTATTTCTTCCTCCCCACCCCCTCCCCACCATGTGGTCCAGAGCAGCCCCCTCCATGTCTCAGGAGCATGTCCGTAACCCTGTCAGGTGGAGGGCTCAGTGCATACAAGGCAAAGCCTGGTGGTTCCTCCGGCTGGAGCTAGAGCCGAGGGTTTCATTCACCTGCGTTCAGAGGCCTCCATGGATGTCAGCGGCTGCCCAGCTGGCCTCCAGTGGTGGAGCACAGGAAGGTGGATTTTGGCAGCCCCTCTCAGTCTTGAGTGGCAGGTGGTCATGTCACGCCTGCCGCAAAGAAGGGCAGTACCATAGAGGTGAGGAAACGGTGGGCCCTGTGCCCTGGCTGTGTCTCAGGCTGCCAAGTGGGGTGGGGGTGGGGAGAGTTCCTGTGGCTAGATTAAGACATATGACTTTTGAAGACCTGGGGGTGTGCACACAGGGACAGAACCACAGCAGTGACATCCCTCCAGCTGAGAGATTCAAGGCCAGGTTCAGAAATGGGGGCCAGCGATGGAGGGAACACAGCACCTTACCCCTAATATGCTGGCAGTCAATGGGACCCGCAGTGGGTCTGACTCCTCCAGATTCAATGTGCCTCCACGCAGAGTGCACGTGAAGGCTCTACCTCTGCGTAGAGGGGACAGGAAAGAGTTCACTAGGAAAAAGAACCAGGAAACCGAAGGCCTACAATCCTAAGTACATTGACCTATTGTGAGAGGCTCCAGCATGGAGGGCCCGACCCTCTGGTGTCCTCAGGGTCTGCAGACTCATTCATGCTTGCCAGGGAGGGGAGGTTTAACAACCACACTCCTTACAAAGGAAAACCAGTGTTTGTGCCATGTTCATCAGTAAGGACATTTTTGGTTTCTACTTTGGGATGGACTTCGTTCCTTTTCTCAACACAGGTTCACAATTAAAATTTCCAGGTCAAAATAGGACGTTACGGCCCCCTCCTCCCCTCCCAGCCACCATGACTACATCTCTTAGGGTTACACAGACTCTCAGCTGCGTTCTCACATCCTAATAGCCAACTTATTAATACTAGGTGGGAGCTACTCTCTCCCGCTTACAGAAAACTGAAAATCAGGATAATTTTTTTAACACCCAAGAATGAGAAAAGAAAACATAGTTGACAACTAAAGTATGTTTATGGGGATGAGTAAGGGCAGCAAAGTTGAAAATGTGCCTGTTCAAGAAATTCGGTGAATCACACTTGTTGCTTTCTCCCCACTGTCTCCAAGAGAGGCTTGGTAACTAGCGAAACCATCCACCTCTTCTCAAGTAAGAGTGGGGTGCGGGGGTGGCTGGCACCCTCCCGGCCCTTGCTACATACTTCATTTCTTTCTCAGAGCACCTCTGCACGTTGGGCACTATTATCTCCCTTCTCATAAAGGAAAAATCGAAAGGCTTAAGGAAGAGGAAGGTGCAGGGAAGGTGTTTTCACTCTGGGCTGCTAGAAACCAACTAAGTAGTAGCTAGTCCAGAAAAGGTCAGACTCTCACGTCATGATAGTTCATTTGGGCCCCAACTGGAGAAGGCTCCAGGGTAGACTGAGGACACAGGAACGGTGCCCAGTGGAAAGTCTGATATCCCATTCCGCATCCAACCCCAAGTTCACTCTAGGCACTATTTTAGGAGCCTGCTATGACTTCTAATTTCCCTGTCTATATTTGAGGCCAGTGTTTGATTATTCCTGAGGGAGACTATTTAAGCATTAATCACTAAAAATAATGATAGCCATAAGTTACTTGAGAAGTGGAATGAATAGTGCATTTAGAAATAAAAATAATTTTCCTTCTCATCCTTTCCCCACATTTTCTGAGGCTGTGCACTGTATTCATTTATAAAAAGAAATTTCTAGTTTTTCCTTCATCCTCTTATGTTTTATACTCAAAGAGGAAAAACCGTACCCTTCAAAACCACTTTGTGGATAAGCAATACATCGTGTCTAGGACTCTGGCTATTTAGAACTTTTCGCAGATGGGTAGATGGGTGAGGACCACAATCTGCTGTCTAGGACGGAAGGTGGGGACCCAGCAGCCACAGGACCCAGTACAGCTCTCAGCACCTGTCCTAGTCACTGCCAAGCACTTCAAAGCACTACCCACCTTCAGCTTAACAGGTAAACTCCAGGAGAAGGTCCATCATCCACAATGGAATTTTCCTTGCAGCCTTTTGCAGTTTACATAGGTTCATGGAGAGGTTCTTTCATAACAAAATATTATCTTTATATAAACGCTTAGGCCTTCCTTACACCAGTGAGCTAATGATGATTAATAGTTTGCATGTATTGAATGTTTACTATGTGCTAAGCCTGTACTTTTTTTAAATCCTTACACCCACCTTATAACCTAGGTACCCATTTTACAGATGAGAAAACTAAAACTTGGAGACAATTTAAGTAACTTGCTCAAGGTCACACAGGTAACCATTAAGTGGCAGAGCCAGGAACAAGAACCAGGACTGTGATTTCAGAACCCACCCATCCACACTAAACCATTATACTACACAGCCTCCTACCATGTGTTACACACAAAGACATTTTAAGGTATCCTATGGAGAATTAGTTTCCAAAAAGACTATACTTGCAGCAAAGAAAACACTAAAGGTTGACCAGCTGTGCTTCCCCTGGAAACCTCTGGAGATACAGATCATCACAGTCTGCTCAACTCAGTTATGCACACAAACACTATTGCTTCTAAGTACCTCTGCAAAAAGGGAGAGCGTTCACATTTGGGGATTTTATCATGAAAACTAGCAAACATTTTTGTCTGTGCCGTTATGCTCAGTATTTTCACGTCAATTTTTTTAAAACAACCTGCAATGCAATTTGCTTCCCCAGAAAAGTGTATTACGTTTGATTCCTATTGCAATCCACTTATTACAAGTTATATTTTGTAATTTTCCCCCAAACGGCCTTAGGATTCTGCCTATGGGAGCCGACCTACCAATTTGTTTGAGTGTTCACCGCAACCTCCAATTCTTACAGGCAATTTCACAGTTGCAGGGATTTTATAGTGCATGTCCTCATGTCTACAAACTAAAGATATGAGAGAATTCAAACCTGACCTCACGATAATCACCTATTTTTCACTCAACTCTCAGACCACAATGATGTTTAGATCACTCACAAGGTTAAATGGCAAAAGTTATTTAGGCCAACCCACCTACTTGGTTTAAACTATTCAGTTTCAAGCTCAGAAGCTTGAAAGGCAGTTGGAAGTTGATTACGTTTTTACCCATATGCTGTAGAGTCCTTAGACCTGGGCCAGACTTTAAAGGGCTCTGCTCTGGTCTTCTGGACAACCCCCTCCTCTCGAGGTAAAGAGTCTTGGAGGTGTCAAGGGAACATCCTCCCAAGGCCCCACCCTGTCTCCTTTTAGACCATGGACCAAGCACCATGAGACTCTAGAATTACTAGCCCAAGAACCCTTTCCACTTCCAAGGCCTGCACAAGCCACTTCCCTGCGTCTGTTCTCAAAAGCGCAGCTTGTGTCACTGGTGTGTGTACCCTTTGGTGCAAGGAGTGGCCCCAGGGCAGCTGTTAGCAGAAGTGGAGAGTGAAGGAAGGTTTGCTTGTGCACATGCACGAGTTAGAAGATGCAGCCAGGGGTAGGAGGAGAAGAGGGTAGGCCCCTAAATTTGAACCTGGGCTCCAAGTTATTATAAAGGCATTATTCGTTAAAGTAGGAGATTAGAAAATTTTATTTAACAGTTTATTGCCTTGAATTATACTACAACTTTCAAATATTTCAACATATAGTACATGAGCTTTCATTTTTCCTCTTGCTTCAGGATCCGTAAATATCAGGGGCAGGTCTGACCGTGTCCAAACACAAAAGTGCTCCCACTGTAAATGGACTGATGAGAAGCTCGCACAGACCCTCAAAATTCATAAACCAGCCTGCCACTATAAAACACTCAGCAAAATTCCTAGTGAAAAAAATAAAAGAAACTTCATAAAATCACCTAATCAATCTAGAAAAGCAATAAATGGAGCTGTAAAACTAACTTGATTTAAATAGATCAATTCTTTGGAAGGTACAAGGTGTATCAATCAATGCTTCAACAAGTTTTTGTACCGACTAATCATTATCTAATCACATGATACATGATTCTGTAGACTGAGACTCAATTTCTAAAACTCCATGGGTTGTCTGAAAAAGATGATGTCTAACTACCAAAAGGCAAAAAGATCACTATTATGTCTATCACTCATGTACCATCTTTGGGATAGAGCATTTTGCAAATAAAAAGAAGGACAAACTCAATACGGATAGACCTAAGACATTAATTTTCATGGTTCCACATGAGACAGTCTTTATAATAATTGTAATGCTTCTACAATGGCTAGGATATGTTTCATGATCTTTATTTCTAGATTCGAAAAGGAATTAGACACTGATAATATATAATTATCACATACCAACCACAGTGAATTGGACCTGTGCTGTGATTCTGAAGAAAAAGACTTCCTGCAGCTACAATTGCCCATCACATAAGCTATAGTTACAAATGTTCTAACATCTCTAAATTGATCATATTCAAAATTGATCATACCCCCAAAAGAGATAAATAAATAAAATAAAGTGGGCATGTTAATTGTGATACATTTACTCCTTCATCACTAGCATTTGTCTCCAAGGTAGATGACGTGCCTTGTCTGTGATACAGTTTTTATGACTGGAAATTTCAAAGCAGATTCATTACAAGTGTTCGATCTTCACAGCAAACCACCAATGGTCCTCTGACCCCTGCTTAAACAATTCTCACTATAACCCTGCCTACCTTTGTAGTGCTAGAAAATATCCTTTTTTAATTGAGCCAAAATGTGACTGCCTTTTAAGATGCTTCCATTGTATCTAGGGACTACAGGACAAATCTGCTTTTTCTTGACCTAGGAGCATCTTTCACACATTTAAAAATAATTCTTGTGTCTCTGCAGCATCTGTTCTAAGTTGGGAAAAACACCCCACAATCCCTTCAATGATTTTCTGTGACATGTGGTTTCTTCTATTTATTATCTGGGTTGCTGCCCTCTGAAGAATCTCCACAATTTCTACATTCTATTTAAAGGCGGCTTTCTTTTGTCCGCTTTTGTTATCTACCACACACAGAAAGTTATAGAAGGGAGGGAGGGGAGGAGAACACAACACCCAACTATAAGTGTGTTCTAACATGGTGAGCATCCTCCTCTCCTCTGTCTACAGCCCGAGATGACATTCGCTTATGCAGAAGCCACATCTATAAACTTACTGTGATCCCACAGTCAACAAAAATCACATAGTACTGATCTCCCGTGACATCACCTGCTCATCACCCTTAGGTACCAAACCACTTGCAGTTCAGACCACAGTCCTTACATTCAGCTCACGGACTATGTTTCTATTTTTGAAAAGGTAGATATGATTAAAAATCGTATCAAATGCCTTGTTTAGGCATTATATCAACTGCAGTTTTCTGCTCACTGAGCTTTTCAAAGAAAGAAAAGAAGCTAGTCTGGAGTGAAATTTTTTTTTAAACAATTGATTTTTTTTTTTAAGAGATAAGAGTCTAACTCTGCTACCCAGGCTGGAGTACAGTGGCACAATCATAGCTTACTGCAGCCTCAAACTATTAGGCTCAAGTGATCCTCTTGCCTCAGCCTCCCAGGTAGCTGAGACTATAGGTGTGAGCCACAGCACCCAGATATGGGGTGACCTATTCGTAGTGAATGCATGCTAGGTCCAAGTAATCACCACTAGGGAAAAGCTATGCTATTTTGCTCACATTTTGGGGAGTTAAATGCTCAAGAATGGTCTGCTAAATGCATTCAAAGCCGTATGTTGAAAGCTCGGAAAGCACTTTCCCCCACAGAAATTTCTTAAAAAGGTTTGAAGGATGGAAACGTCATAAGACACGGTCTTTCCAAATTAATACTTTGAAGAGAACGACATTTATTTAGGTATGCAAGCTCTGGTGCACATGCCTAAAAATTAAATTCTACTATTCATCACTGAATCCAAGAAAAGCTCACAGAATAGCTGGGCTTCATGATTTACCAAGACATATACAGGGATCTGATTACACACGTACACCATCAAATTCTGACCAGCCCCCAGGGCAAAAGTCTCCCAGAGCCCTGCAGTTTGCAATACGCACCTCCTAAACACCACCACAAAATCCACGACACTGCTTGACTGCAGGGCAAGAGTTTGTGCCTCGTAAACCAACAGAGACTGGAATTCCACAACCTCGGACAGGCAACAACTCCTTAGATCCCTGGTCTCCTGTCTTTAAAATATTTATAATTTTCACGTGGTTGCTGTGAGCAGTACAGGAGACCCCACTTTGTGCAAGACCAGCTCACTGACTAAGACGTGGTAGGCACTTGGGAAGTGTCATCTTCTTTCCCTCCTGCCTCCCGTCTTCCCTTCCCAGATGTGAGACAAAGCTCCTAAAAGTCCCAGCACAGTGGGCCACACGGTCAGCACTCCATCAACAAAAGCAGTGAAAATTGCCATCGTCTTTGTTGCAGGGCTTATGGAAAAGCCACGGTTCCCCTTCCCACTCTACCAACAAGCCACCTGAAGGTGCCTTTTCCTCACACATGACCAACCTAAAACCATCTAAGCCACAGGTAAGAAAGAGAAGCCCTTCCTCATTGCGACTAAAAACAAAGCCGCTCTGACTAATTCACACTCACACTCCTAATCCTTCATCCAAGGGCCTTCAGAAATGCCAAGACCCTCAGGGAAGTGAAATTTCCTCGAACGTACAGCAGCTGAGAACACCCAGGCTTTCAGGATGACTAATAATGGAAATGTACTATAAACAGGGAATATTACTAAGAGCTTAGAAAGCCTCTCAGGGAGAGGAGGAAAAAGATCCTCACGATTCGGGGCCTGGTGGAGAGAATGGCAAAAAAAAATATATATATATAGGTGAAAATGTTAGGCATGTGGAACTTTTGTTTTCACAGAATCTAGGGCCCGGGTTGGTCCTGGTAGGGAGAAGACTCCTCGGCCTCTGGCTACCATGGTGTTTTTTCTATCTTGACAATTCACTTCCCCGACAGGCACGCCGCCAACTCAAATGAGACTCAGAGCAGTGAAAAGCCCTTCAGGTAAACAGTGTGATAAGCTAAACTGAAAAACTAGACAATGTTTTTGGACTATGAGGGAGTTGCTATGGAGACAGTTGCTAATTAACTGCTTTCAACCAGGAGAACAAAGGGCCCGGGGCAGGCAGGCCTCGGTATCGCAGAGTGAACAATGCTTCAAGCCTTGCGCAATCGGCACATCGCTCATATCTGGAATACCTGAGATCCGGCTGGATTTGCTACACGCCTGAAGAAATGACAAAAGTGCATTTTCTTCATCTTGACCTGGATTAATAGCACCTGGCCACCGGTGCCTCTCAGGGAAGCCAGCAGCACAGGGGAATGCAGATTCACGGGAACCGACCCGCCACCCACGGCCAGCCAGGCACTTTCCTAAATAGTATCTTCACCCCTGTCTAGAGACAGAATTGAACTATTTGAATGAAGAGCCGAGGGGAGAAACGTGTAATTGTCTGAAGTGATATATTTTACCTTACGCACTTTACTAAAGAAAACAAAATAAAAACCCATAAATTCAAAGGAAATAGATGTATCTCCCCCCTTTCTTCAGATTTCATCTTCCTCATGTAAAAAAGTGACTATTTCTCAAAAGCAAAACCCAGTCATTCCATATTTCTAAGCCCCACACACTGTGCACTCAATAAATAATAATAAAAAACTTAACTGTGATCTGACTTATCCCTGATGAATTTTCTCCTCCGACACCACCCCGTGCTGACCTGGCTGGGCCAAACGTGGTCTAATCTTGGGAGGTTAAGTCGGTGCCCTGAGACTGAAATGCTCTGAAGGGTTGACCTTTGAGCTTCATCCATTTAAAACCAAAAGATCTATATTCCCTTCACAAATATTTAAACTCAAGCATGAAATGTGAACAGGGCTCAGCATAACCACCTCGAGTGACCGAAGAGTCCTGTGAGGACGCTGCCTCACTTCACAGTGACCCCGGAGTGCTTATTTCAGCTCTCAGCCTAATTTCAGGCTACGCTAAATATATCTACATTAAGTAAATGTCAAACTCAACCAAGCTCTTGTACGACACATTCTGCCTCCCCAGAACAAAATCAAATGTTTTTTTTTCTTACTCTTAAGAATCACCGATCAATGCAGCCTATGAGCAACCCACCCTCATTATCTGAGGCAGACTCGATCAAGCATGCTTTGACTCTGAATGAAACACAACAATATGATTCTTGGTGTGACTCCGTGGTGACAATGCACCCAAACATCTCAGGAAAGTCCAGTGATCTTCCAGTGTCACAGAAATCCATCTAAGAGCACAGGTTTTGGGAGCTGATAGGCCTGGGTTCAAATCAAGGCTCCAGCTCAGTATTGCACTAGCTGTACTGAGCTTCAGATTTCACATCTGCAAAATAAGGACACTAACACTTATTTCAGAGAGTAACTGTGAATTAAAGTGTTCACTACAGCCTACAGTAACTACTCAAGAGACTGTAGCTATGAATTAAAGCCTCCATTCACTTACTACTTTTCTTTAAAATGGGGTAAAACTGTAGGAGGTTCTAGTTTCTATTCATGAAAAGAGAAAAGGACATTTTTAGGATGAGCTGTGACTCTCTCCAACCCACCTGGCCCCTTCCTCTCTCCACAATGGCCAATCCACACCTACCACCATGTAGAACTGAGCAGCTTTCACGTTGGTGAAAGCTGCAGGGGTTAGGCCTAGTTTTCAAATCTAGCACCAACTTCTGAGATAAATTCAGTCCTTTCTTGTGAAGCTAAGGAGTTAAATTCTTGCTTTGCAGATGGCAGCTTTAATAAGCCTTTCAGCCCCTCCCTGCCTGGGTTAAATTTCATCAGCCGTTGCCCAGGGGCATCTCACCTCTTCTAATTTCAATCTCTCTACCCTCTGCTCCTCCTTCCAGGCACTTCCAGCAATCCCCATCCATCCCTTCATCCACCCATCCAGGCATTCAGCAGAATTTATCAGCCACCAATTTTGTGCCAGGCACAGTGCTGCCATTGTGGACACAAAGATGCATACCACCCCATTCTCAAGGGCTACTCAGGCCAGTGTGGGAGATAAAGATGTGGACGTAAGACACTTATAAATCTGGGAGATTAGCCCTGGGCTAGGAAAAGCACATGATGCTTGGGGGCAGGGACGGGGGAAGGAGATACGAGAGGCCTCACCACAGTATTCCCAGAGTAGGGCCAACTCCCACCCCAGGAAAGAAAACCATGGTTTCTGAGGCTCTTTCTCCTTTCGGTGTCACCACTCACTTTCATCACATTCCCTACTGTCCCCATCTAGGAGGAGGAAAGCAGACCTGGAATCAGCACCTTGGGGAGCATTCCCATGGGACGTAACTCTGTATTCTCCTGCAGGTGTACTTGGTTTATCGGCTCCCACCTCCGCCTTCAGCTCCCTGGGCCTATCTCTAGCACAACAGGAACTGTAACAGTGTTTCCTGTCCGTCTCCCAACTGATACGAGAACTATCCAAGAGCAGAAGCCTTGTTTGATTTGTATTTCTATCTGGAGCACCTACCACAGCACACAAGCTGATTAATAAAAGCTGGCTGCACTGAACTAAACTGAAGTCCAGAGCTTTTGGGTGATTTACGGAAGATCACAAAGCTAAGAGGTCAAACTGGAGTGGGACCCAGAACTCCGACTCGTTCATTCTCCTGTGTGGGGTGATTGCAGATCTTTCCTGGAGGAGGCTACTGCGCTCTGGAGGAGCAGGAGGTGGTCATCTTCAGACACGGTGTGCCTGCGTAACAGATGGGCCTTCCAGCTTCAGATCTCTCCTCGAAACCCTTCTCTCGCTCAACTTTGAAAGCCTGTGCAGCTAAAACTGAGGACAGTCCCTTACTGGAAATTGTATTTAATTATTACCATTATGCCCTTATCCCCCTGGGGCTGCTGAGTCTAAAGATACCAAGAAAAACCTGCAAAATTTTTCCTGTCTTGTTATCGAAGAAAAATGGAAAAAAATATTCCATGTGGCATCTGACAGTCTGTCTTTCAAAAAGACTGCATTCTCAATCCCCCCTGCTTTCACCTTGTACCACATAGGCTTGGGATATAGGTTAAAAAAAAACTATTTTGATCCAGGTTAGGAAAACAAAGAATTTCAAGAAAAATAAATAGAGACTATGGGACTTCCCAAGTTACAAGGAGCGTAACAACTTGGAAGAGCAAAGGATTAAGAAGAGTTGGGTTCAAATTCCAATGTACTAATCACATTAAGGGTACAGTTCAGTCTCTTAACCTCTCTAAGCCACTTACTTCATTTGTTAAATGGAAATAAATAATAACTCTCCTTACCAGGGTTGCTGGACTAAGGGAGATAATATCTGAAAAAGCAATTATAAACTGTAAAGCACTGTAGGAGATTTCTTTTAGTAGGTGTTAAAGTGCGCGAGTGTGCACAACACACACCCCCATCTGTTGCCATTCTTAGAGGGAAATACAAGTACGGTCATGACCATAAAAAGAAATCAGAATGATTTATGGGTATAAAAGCCATAGAATTAGACATCTAATTGGGAATAATGGACATTTAGTTACCTGTATAATCACTGGAGGCCAAAAAATATGAAAAGGAATAATTATTAAGAATCTTTTTTAAAAAAATTGCCCGGAACCAGATGTGTGATTTTAACAAGCCCCTTGACCACTCTGTGCCCAGATTTCTTATCTGTGAAATGGGGGTGAGAGTATAGCACCCACTTCTCAGAGCTGTTGTGAAATTTAAATGAGTTAGTATTTGTAAAACACTGAGAGATCAACGCCTGGCACCTTTCTAATTTGATAGGTAAGTTAATAAACAAATAGAAGTTAAATATGTATTATATGTATCACTTTTCTAAATCTATTCAATGACATTTTGATGGGCCCACAGATGAGGGGAGCCTAGTAGGACACCTCAAATTTCACCTGAGTGAACAGATACCAAAGGTTCCAATCTTTCTGTTTTAACAGGGCACCAGCAAGCAGAACACCAGATTTTTTTTTTTCAGGGGTTGGGGGCGGGAGGTCTGGGAAGGAGGAGAAAAAAGGCAAACCAATTCATGGACTGAGCCTAGAATGGCACTCTTACCTCGTAAGCAGGAGGGCACTGCCTACACAGGCAACATCAATCACCACCTCCACAGAAATTCGTGTTCCTTTTAAAGAAACAGGGCATTTGGGGTTTTACAATGTTTGTACCAAAGAAGGAGAGACCAGTGCTGACTTGGTGCCAAACTCAACTGTAAACACAAGGTGTTTTTTTCATTGGTAATTACAGATGAGGACTTTACTTTTGGCATACACATCATAAGGCATTCTTGGTCTACACATTTAAATAAATACACCCACCAAAGGTCCCAGTTTTCTTCACGTGTTTATTTGACCACAGGCACTGAGTTCCTACTATGTGCAGAGCAGTGCCTTGCAGTGGGTGAAAAAAACAGAATGAAGTTCAAGACCTTGATGAAGACAGTTAAACATCAGTTGAGCCCTGCCTTTAGGGAGCTTCTGATCTAGCCAAGGAAACAGAACTCTGGCATATTATACATTAAAAATCAATGTACGTGAAATCACAACAGAGTTAATGAGAAGATGCTAAACAGTATAAGTACTCTTGGAGTCAAAAGAGGGGGAAATCAAGGCAGGATGGAGTGGTCAGGAAAGACCTGGTGGAGGTAGAACTGGAATTGGGGGTCTCCCAAAGACAGGAAAAGCACGGATAAGCAAGAGAAGGCGGGGTGTCTGGAGAACGGCAGGCACACACACCTCCAATCAGCAGTCGGCAAACATCATGGCCAACAGCAGCTGTGGATACAGAAGACAAGCCTGGGAACAGCCACCAGGGCAGCAGTGCAGGATAAAAATGGAAATAGAGGTAGAGTTTCTATTTTATGCAAAGAACTCTAACATATATGTAAAATGGAAAGTGTAATTTTAATTTCTACTACAAGACGGAAAGCAAGACTAGAGACTCATCCCGTATCAGGCAATTAGAATTTAGATGGGGGAATGGTAAGGAAAAATGAACATATAAAAGACGCCTGAAGGAGAATGGGAGAGTCAGGGATTGAACACATATCCCACAGGGTAAACCAAAGAGTAGGGCTAACTAGATTTCAAAGACAGGGGCCTTTGAAAAATGGTAGATGGGATAAAATGACACAAAAAAGGAAGCCAGAAAACAAAGAAGTTGGTGGGTTCCGGTAACAGTTTTGCCGACGAAAGGACATCCCTTTGGAAGGGAAACGGTAGTAAAGTCGGCAGAGTGGAAGAAACCCCTAGGGAAAAAAAAAAGGGAGGAGAATAAAACCTTAAAGGTAACCACTGTTAGTGGGAGAAGGAGAAAGAAAGGTTAGTAAAAAAAAAAAAAAAAAAGACAAAGAAAACATCCAAGACGTAAGGGTTGTATCATGGAGGAGTTCAAGGGAGAAGATGCTCTCATGATGGGGTGGGTGCAAAATGCTGCACAAAAGTCAAAAAGCCAGGCATAAGACAAGACACTAGAGTTTTCAATGAATAGGGTGCCAGCCAGCACTGAGAGTCCTCGTGGGAGGACTGAATGCATGCTAAATCAAGACCCCAAACTGAAATGGCCCCTCCCCCACTCTCTGATACTCCGAAGATCAGCTAAGAGGGGAAGGACTTATGGCACAGAGTGCGAGGGACAGCGAGGCAAGATGGTCTGAACACGGTCACCATCCCACTTCCAGTCTTTCTCTGTGAAGGATTAAAAGCTAAGCTGTCACCATCTGGAATACCAGCGCCTCCCCGTACCAAAGCAAAATCTACAGCAGGAAATACACCTGTAGGTGTTAAGGGCTGCTCACGCTGTATCCCTAAAACTTCTGATAACTCTTTCATGGTTATCGATGTATCAAGAATGCTAAATATCATTAACTACCCGAGCAGTCTTCCACCCTGCAACTTTTCCTTCTACCCCAAAGGAACACAAGGACTTCTCTATATATGATACATTTCAGTGAGACCAACAATGCTGATTGCCTACGGGTTCTTCTTTTAATTTAACAAGCACTGAGTGCCTGCTATGTGCTATCTCTACACCACCTTTCATGTGCCCCCAAGCTCTGGGGCTCTATAAATAAGTTGTTTCTCCTCACTTAGTATCTGTAAGAGGTAGAGTCCGAAAAGCAATGCAGTGTGATCTCCTTTGCGCTGACATCCTGCCTTCTCTGACATAAACTTCCCCCTAGTTTCTGTGCTTTTGTGGAAATAAAAAGAGCCTGTGCAGACAGGATTCTCAACCTCAGTATGGAATAGTCTGGACACTCTGCCGGAAACAAGCACTCCAGCCTCCGAGTGGTTCTCAGCTCGCACAGTGAATCAGAATGGCCTGGGCAGCTTTTAAAAAACACAAATGCCCACCGCCTCAGCAGAGATCTGATTCAACCAGCATGGGGTGAGGCTGTCGTCACTGGGTTTTGTTTTCCTGGGTTTTGTTTTCGTTTTCTTTTTTTTTTTCTTTTTTTCAGTAAGCTTCTTAAGCAAATCTAATATGCAATCAGGACTAAGAAGCAACATATTAGTGAGTCGGGTGCTTCATCAACTTGAGGGTGCATGTAAATCACCTGGGGGTCTTGCTAAAAGTAGATTTTAATTCAGTAGGTCTGTGGTGGGGCCTGAGAATCTATATTTCCAAAAGGGCTCCCAGGTGATGCTGATGCTGCCGGTTGGTTCACGGACCTCAGCTGGAGGAGCAAGCTGTAGCGCCTGGGCCTCAATACGTCTCATGAGCTCTCCGGGTGGCTCTGACACACCAAAGTTTAGTGGGAAGAAAACTGGCTTTGGACTCAGACCAACCTGGGTTACAATCCTGACCCCAACTCCCCCAACTGTGACCATGCCAAATTACTGATCCTCTTTAAACCAACATCCTGGTACACAAGCGTGTTACGGTTTGTGTCCCCCAAAAAGACATATGGAAGTCCCAACCTCCACTACTTCAGAATTTAACCATATTTGGAAACAGTGTCATTGCAGATGTAATCCATCAAGGTCACACTGGAGTAGGGTGAGCCTTTAATCCAACAATTGTCCTTACAAGAAGATGACACCCTAGGAGAGAACACCATGAGACAACGCGGGCAGAGACTGGGGTTATGCAGCTGCAAGACAAGGAAAGCCAAGGATTGATGGCGACAGCAAGAGCCTTTAGGAGAAAGGCATGGAACAGATCATCCCCTAAAGCCTCGAGATAACTTGGCCCTATCAACACCTTGATCTCAGACTTCTCGTCTCCAGAACTGTGGGAAAATACATGTCTGTTGCTTTAAGGCACCCAGCTTGTGCTCGGTGTTATGGCAGCCCTAGGAAACTGATACAGTTAGGCACTAACATCTCTCCCTGCCAAACTGCTGAGAGATCAGGTGAAAGTGCGCACCCTGCAGCTCAGGGCAGGATGAATTCCCTTCCCTTGTCAAGTACCGTGCCAGGCAGTGAGCATCCCCCTTGAAGGGAAAGAAACTGCCCAGAGACATGCCCAGGCACTTGGCCGCTTAGAGGGCATCTGCAGGCTGCAGCCACAGCAGCTGGGCCCATTATGTGTATGCACACCCGCTTGGCACGCCTGCTGGGTCACAGGAGTAGCTCTGCTCTGTCATGAGTGGGGACAATTACAGGCCCAGCTTGCCCTGAGGCCCATTCTGGCCCAGTAGGTTCTGACAGGCAGGCCTCCACTGGGGTGGGGGATGGATGTCATAGCTCAGGGGCCCTCCTGGAGAGGAATAATCAGCACCACTGTTTCAGCCCTGGCCCTAACCTAGAGAGGGCCTGTCACAAGTCCCTCTTGTGGGGAGAGGAAAGAGAGGCAGGAAAACTACTTTAATTGCTCAAAACAGGCAACGGGTTGAATATATTCATCAATTTTAAAAAATAACTGCATAGATTTTCAATGATGTGCAAAAAACCTTTTTTTTTTCTTTTTTTGAGACAAGGTTTTGATATGTTGCTCAGGCTAGAGTGCAGTGGCTATTCACAGGCGCAATCCTTGAACCCTGGGCTCAAGCCATCCTCCCATCTCAGCCTCCCAAGTAGCTGGGTCTACAAGTACATACCACCATGCCCAGCTGACATGCAAAAATCTAAGCTATGATTCCAATGTTCAATTATGTGAAAGATTAAGGTATACAGGCACAGAAAAAAATGAAATATATAACAAAGTATTAAGTTGATTAATTTTCAGACAATGAGATTTTTTGGGGGGAGGCGGGGGAGACAGGGTCTCACGTTGTCTGGGCTAGAGTGCAGTGGCATTATTATAGCTTACTACAGCCTCTAATCCCTGGGCTGAAGCGATCCTCCTGCCTTAGCCTTCAGAGTAGCTGGGATTACAGATGCATGCCACCATACCTGGGTTTTTTTTGGGGGGGGGGGGCAGGTAGGTAGAGACAGGGTCTCACTATGTTGCTCAGGCTGGTCTCAAACTCCTGGGCTCAAGGGATCTCTGCCTCAACCTCCCAAAGTGCTAGGATTACAGGTGTGAGCTACTGCGCCCAGCCAAATGATGAAAATTTGATTTATTTTTATGCTTTTCCTTTTTTTTTAATTCTCTAATCAGAAGAAAAATAAATGAGTGTGCATTTTAGAAAATCCCAATGATAATTTTCCCCATAAGAGAATTATTTATATGTAAGATAACGAAACTACCATTTATCAAACATCTACCATGATCCTGGGATTATACTGGATGCTTTACTATATACCTCATTTAATTGTCACAGCAACTATACAGGTGTCTGGCCCAACTGTCCCTATTTTAAAGCTGAAGAGAAGTTGGGGAAGGGGCACAGAATTGTTCATCCCAAAGTTAAGCAGTGCATATGCGAGCCTAGTGTTCTAAAACGAGGACTCCTAATAGGACAATGCAGTAGAGTCCTGAGGACACTGAAGTGTCAGTGACCATCACAAAGACATGAATAAACATGCTTATATCAAAGGAGGCAAACTAAAGAGAAAAGTAACAAGATTTCAGACTTGCCTATATTTTTGTATCTAGGTCAAAATTTTCTTCATAGTACTATATGACACTTTTCACATTTCTCCCCTTCCTTTCCTTTTCTTCTTACTCTTATCTTTCCTCCTTCCCCCAAACATATGAGGGGTCAATGACATTTGCCTGGAGAGCAAATACCCCAGAGCAGAGAGGTACTATTTACCTAACAAACAGAGCTTGAGGGAAATCGCCCTCAAAAACAGTCACTCCCTTTTGTTGGTACTCACCAAACAACTTTCTATCAGGAAAGCGATCTCGAAGTGTCCCCATGTACCTCAAGGAGTGCCCCAAGCACATGCCCAGTGTCCATCACCCTGCAGCCTGAACTCCCTCCCCAGAGACACTTCTAAGTGCCCACCTATCCTTAATTTCAGGGAAGATGAGAGTCCGTGTCTGGTTCATTTGTCCCTTTGGTATTCTTATTTCTAGATCTTTTGGGTTTCTATAATCATACGGTATGGTGCACTCAGATGCATTGGTTTAACTTGTTTTGCATACAATAAACATTTCACCTAAGTTCTATTATACAAATACATTGGGCTACTTCCCTGGGCTTTTTATTGCCTCCCTATGGCTATCTAACTTTATTCTGCCTGTTAGTAAGGGAGCATTTTCCCTTACTTCCTTATAGCTTTCTTATAGGAAGAACTTATATTTCACAGGCAAGAAAATGTTTTGATTAGAGAATTGACTTAAATCAGCCCCGTTGCACTCAAGAGGCCCTGCCCTTGAAGCTGATACTCACTGACTCCTAAACTTTGTAGAAACATCTAGGATGTTCTACCCCCACCCCTACCAACCTGCAACGTAGGAGCCCCCCACCCACAAAAAAATCAGGCCTGCGGATCAGGTATCTTAGTCGCAGAAACATCTATAAGGAGAACCTGCCCACCCCTGAAACTGACAAAGCCCTTATCGGTGCCTTCCAGAGATATCCCGGTACTGCCAGAATCATCCATCAGATGAGGAACTCATCTCCAAAGGCCTGAAGTGCTGAGAGAAACTTGCATCATAACCAGAAGGGGTCCTCCCAAGCTGATTACAAGGAATGCAGGAGACCACAGGCTGGGAGATACCAGTAGATAAAGGTTTCTGCAGAAACCCTACAAGAGACTCTCTGGATTTGTGTTCTTAAAACACAAAACTGTTCTCTGCAATTTATAAATGAGGGAGGCCAAAAGCTTGGCATTTCCCACAAATGAACCCCACATGGTAAGGCCGATAGGAGAGCAGCTATCCCTAGAAAATCTCTACAGGGCGTCCCAGTTCATAGCAGAGCCAGGGTGCTGAGATGCAGCCTGTAAGAACAATGCGACCATGAATAGGTGCACTCAAGTCTTGGTGTGGACCTATGTTTTCATTTCTGTAGAGTTGGTACCTGGAAGAGGAACGGCTCTATATTTAACATTTTAAGGAACTGCCAGACCGTTTTCCAAAGAAGCTGCACCATTTTACATTCCCACTAGCAACGTATAAGGGTGCCAATTTTTCCCCACCCTCACCAACGCTTGATATTGTCTGTCTTTTTGACTACCGTTATCCCAGAGGGTATGCAGTGGTATCTCACTGTGGTTTTAATTTGCATTTTCCTAATGGCTAGTGATGTTGAGTATCTTTTCATGTGCTTTTTGGCTATTTAAATACCTTCCTTGGGGAGATGTCTATTTAGATTAATCAGCAAAGTCAGTAAAAGTTTCAATCAGTAAATAAAGATATATAAATGGACTTCTTTTGAAGTCCTGACTTGTCTAAGATTCTTTGATACTGTGGATATGGAAGGAGAAAAAGCTGGAGGGACAAAAGGGTCCCTTCATCTTACTCCTACTGCCACAGTTTAACAGAATTATATAAATTGTCTCTCCTCCTCAGCACAACTTAGGGTGAGGCCACTGTCATTCTTCATTTTACAAATTTAAGCTATCATGGGGCGGGGGGTAAAAATTCACCTATCAGGTACAGTGAATACTATTTGGGTGATGGGCACACTAATAGCCTTAAGTATTAGCAAAGCTATCCATGTAACAAAAACATTTGTACCCCCTTAATATTTTGAAATAAAAAAACTATCATTTACTAGCACCTACCACATCCAAGGGATATGGAGATGACGAGGACATGTTAACAGCCCCACCCTCAAAACGTTCACCACCTGTATTAATAGAGAAGACAAACCCCAAAAGGTAAAATGACTTGCCAGAGGACACTCAACTTGAGCAGCAGAGCCCGTATTTTCTTAATGTCCACCCAAGTATCACAGTCCCCCTCAGGCTAGTTAGAAAACCAAATCCCAGGCGCTGGCCCTGCTGCAGAGACAGGTCCCCTGAAGGGCAGGCAGCAGGCACTGCAGGGGTAGCAGAGTCCCACCCTACGCCCAGGCTCAGCAACTGCCAAAGGAACGTCCGGGGCTGGCGCCTCAGGCTGCACTGCCCGCCTTTCCCCCACTCAACAGCCCAGGGACAGGCTCCCACAGAGGTAATGAGCTGAAACCTGTAGCGCACACACTGGCCTCTGCTTAGGCAGAAAGCTGTCACCAACGGAGTGACAGATTTAAACAGCAGAGCGGGGACTCCAGCAGCCCTGGCTGCAGGGCAGTGTCTGTGCACCAGCTGAGACCCAGGCAGGCCCAACTCGGGGCAATGCCTCCACTGGCCCAGCTGAGCCCCGCTGTACATCCCAACTGGGCTCGGGCTTCCACATGCTCCTCTCAATACATATCCATGCGGGAGAAGAGCAGCCCAGGAGACTCTCAGCTTGGGTCTGTTGATGCTCATTATCGAGCTGGCTGAACAGCCATCTGGAGGGGGATGTCGGGTGTAAAGGCACATTCGCAGGACTCCGGGTTCCCACCTCCACCTATGCTGAGCCAAACTGTCCTGTCTGCTCCCCCTCTCTCAAAGCTTTCTAAAGATGCTGTCTGTATACCCAAAACTGGAATTTGGATGGCCTTGGAAATTGTTAGCTAACATAAATTGCATAGTCTCAGTCAGGAAATAATAAAAACAATGCCAGTAAGAATGATATCAGCCACCATGTACTGAGAGCTTACCATGTGCCAAGTACTGTCTAAGGAACCAACACGAGTCCCATCTCACTCAACTGGCACAGCCAGTCAGTCCTCCAGGTAGTTTCATTACACCCATTTTATAGAGCAAAGCTTAGAGAAATCAAGCTCATTCAGCTAGAGGTGGTAATGCCAGATCTTTCTGACTAATGTGAATGTACATTTTTTTTTTTTTTTTGGAGACAGAGTCTTGGTCTGTCCATCATCGTAGCTCACAGCAACCTCAAACGATCCTCCTGCCTCAGCCTCCCAAGTCGCTGGTAGCTGGGACTACAAGTGTCCGCCACCACACCTGACTAATTTTTCTATTTTTAGTAGAGACAGGGTCTTGCTCTCACTCAGGCTGGTCTCGAACTCCTGAGCTCAAGAGATCCTCCCACCTCGGCCTCCCAAAGTGCTGGGTTTACAGGCGTGAGCCACCTTGACAGGCCATTCTAATGTGAATGTACTTCTGTGTTGTAATCCCAAACTGAAATGCTAACAATCTCAATTTGCCATGGTCAGGGAGAGGTCTCGATTACATTAAAACAGTTTAAATTGAATTTAAATCCCTGTTTAAAAAAACAGCTAAAATCACTGGTCTAGAATAGGTTTTTTACACTGAAATGCCTTCCTTTTTAATTATACAATGTATATATCTGCATTTTAGCACATGTTGTACTTTATTCAATGTTTTTTACGGTGGTCAGCCCTGCAATTCGGTGTTTTCAATGCCCAGAGTGTGATGAGGCACGAGTCAGTCCCTTTAAAAAGTCTGCTTAGTTCTTACTTTAAATATTGACTAGGTCTTATGATAGTCCTCACAACTCCAGTGCAACAGTCTATTTTCACATTTGGAATGTGTACACTGTATGTATTTTAAAGTGTTTCATTTTTGCTTCTTTTCAAATAAATTTTGTGGATATGCCAAAAATTTATAAATCTGTTAATATTACTTAGCAAAGCTAATTTACCAGTATACCATCTCTAAGTCAACAGGCTTATCAAAGATATATAGAAAATATTTGCCACCTCTGGTCAGAATTATAACTCTCATCATCAAAACTGGCTGAAGTTTAGAATAATTTTACTTACTTAAAAGGCAAGCTTTTATAGCTTCAGTATTTTCCTCCAAAGAACATAATGATTTTAGGACATCAAATGCATGTATCCCTTAGTTTTTATAGGCTTTAATTTTAAATGTCAAATGTGTTGGCTTTTTTTGTTTACATTTTTAAATCGGACTGCTTCAGCCAGGTAAAGCAGAGAAAGTTCTATATTATATGGCCAGCTCACTCTTCTCTTTCCTTTCCAGAGACTAGAAAAGAAAGACATGCTTTCAAGCTTTTCAGCTGTCAAACAATTTAAATTTGAATTAATTAATCCGACGGAAAAACAGCTTCCTTTAACACCAACAAAAACCTGCTGGATTTTTCTGAATTAGCATTTCAGAAGGCTCTGAAACTCCAGGTATGTGACACCCACCAAGTCACTACTCCTCTAACTCTTACTAGGAAACATTAGGGAACTGGTCCCTTGAGCCAGGTATATTACACAGTGGTTGGCAAAAAGGGGTAGATAGTTACAACATCCCTTCCCCTTCTGTAGTAGGAATATTTCTCTTAAGTGAAGAAAAGAGAAAGGAGAAAAGAAGCCAAAGGTCCTGTACGGTGTTGCTGTGTCCAGGTGGCAATGTCCCTTTATTACAAATGACATGCAGGCCTTAAATCCCACCTCCCACCGTTGAGGACAGACCTGGACCGAGGATTGCTTTCAGTTTCTCTCCACCCAGCAGCCAGTGACACTTTTAAAACCTAATCAGATCATACCCCTATTCTGCTTCCTACCTTCCAATGGCCTCTGGCTCGAGGGAAAGCTAAAATACTGACAGAGGACTACAAGGTTATATGAGATCTGCGCCCACGACTTTGCTGCTGGGCCCTCTCCTACACTTTCCCTCTTGTTGACCATTCCAGACACAGAGGCCCGCACCAATCCTCAAACACATCCGGCACACCAGGGCTCTGATGTTTGTGGTGTTCTCTGCCTGCAACTCTCTTCCCTAAACACCTGCTTGGTGTAGTCCCTCAATCCCTCATCTCCTTCAGGTGGGACCCTGCCTATGCGTCCTCTCTACCCTCCTTGTCTGCTTTATTTTCCTCTTTACGATTTCCACTACCTAACATACTTTATTTATCTTCCTTATTGTCTATCATCACCCCCAACTAGAATGCAAACTCCATGAGTTCAGCAACACTCTTGTCTGGTTTAGCTTACTGCAATATCCCTCATGTCTAGAGAAGCATCTGACACCTCCTCAGCACTCAAAAATACCTACGGAATGAAGTAGTACCATGAATGGTTACGCCATGCTCCAGAGAAGCAAAATCTGGCCAGTCCTTACCAACTAGGGTTGCTACATAAGATACATCTATTGCATAGGATATACTTATACTAAAAAATTACTCCGTTCATCTGCAATCCAAACTTAACTGGGCATACTGTACTTTGGTTTGCTACACCTGGCAATCCTACTCCTAATTCCAGTGAGAGAACAATCAAATCCAAGCCACCCTGGTCACCTGGGGGAGGCAGAGGTCCAGGGAGGTAGTCAGATCCCCAGTGAGGAACTATTTCCTCCCCTCAGACCTTTGTCACTGGGGTCCTATGGTGATCTGGGTCCTGCCAGCTTTGGACAGAAAAGCAGGCCGGTGCAGGCTGAGAAAGCGACAGGCAGAGCGATCACCTCCACCCCCTCAACTCTCAGGATGCTCTGCCCAAATCCCCATCTGGCTTGACCTCGGCGAAGTCCAGCCGCTCACGTGTCCTCCCACTCTCCACTGTGACTGTGGAAACCACACAGACACAGGGAGCAAGTAACTACCCCCTGCTCCCCTCATACACCTGCCAGGAGCCCAGAGCCTCGGGCTCCCCGCTCCACCTCTGGGGCAGAAGACTACGTGGCTGAGTTCCTGGGCTCTAACTAGGACCAGACACTCTCAGAGTGGATGTTTCTCTAGTGATTTGTATGTTCCCAGCAGGCCGCCTCATGCTACATGCAAGAGAAGACTGAACATGTGCTTGGAAGAAAAATAAGTAAGTAAATTATGACATACCTGCACTGGCCACTAAAAATCAAAAGTTCACAGGTCTAGGTTCTGAATAGTCATGGATTTTCAGATATATGCTCACCATGGTTTTTCCCAGGTTTCCCATCTCCTGGGCCCTCCAACATGGGAGACCCCTGAGGTTTCTGTTCCACACACCAAATCGAAAGCCCAAGATCTGTAAGTCCCTGGTACCTAAAGTCATGTGGCTCTTAGAATCAGGAAGGGTAGGGGATAAGGGATTATCACCCGGGGCAGGGACAAGGATTGTGCCAAAAGTGAAGGCACAGGAAGGAAGATCATATATCCTGGTTTGCCTGGGATGGTCCAGTGTATTTCTGTGTTCCTGGTGTCATTATTAACACTGCCCCATTTATTTTCCAAAATGTCTTAGCTTTGACATTAAATTATATGGTCATCCTCGGCACAGGCCAAACTGGGAATGACCTCTGTGCCCTGGAGCCTGGGATAGGTGGGACCATAGAGAAGAGCCACGTAGGAGCAGCTGCGACCAAGCCGGGCCAGCCTGCCCCCGGATCTGGAACTAGGAAAAGGGCATCTCTGGGCAGCAGCTTCCAATGTGAAAACCGAGGAGGCCAGGCTGACCTCTGCAGATCCCTCCGGTTCTGACTCTAAGAGAGCAGCTGGGAGGACATTCGTCCTGCCCTCCCACCCCCACCTACGTGAGCACATGCAGGCCCACACGTTCCCCACGGCTCCCAGGCACAGGGCACCAGGAGCCCCAGCCTGGCTCAGAAGCATCCTCACATCAGAGTGTCAAATGACTGAAGAGTCGGTCTTTGATCTGACACAGAGAGAGGGCAGGCCTTGCTGCTTCTGACAGGTCATGCCTACCATCTCTGGATTTTCTCCAGTCTTCTCCACTCTCAGGCTGCCCCAAGAGAAAAGCGGAAGCAGATTTTGAAAGTGGGCTGATCCTCCAGGCACCCCCTTACCCTGGCACACTGCTAGTCTGCGCTTCTCAGCTGTAGGTGCTTTAGCTAACAGGGTGGCAGAGGCCTCACAACTGAAACTACCGAAGAGAGCCCAGCAAAACTCCCACTGAGGCTGGGAAGAAGGAAATCACACATAGAGCACAGACGAAGGAGGTGAACCGGGATCATGGGTCTGACCCGTTAACTCACCCTCGGCAGCCACAGAGTAGAATGTGCTGAGACATTCAGCACCCCCTGGAACCTGCAAGAAAATCATCTGTGCCTCCCTCAACACACCACTGGAGACAACACTTCCACACACATGGCACAGTGAAAATACATGAATTCAGGCTCCCCCGCTCCTGCATTTGCAAGGTTTCATGTGACATGCAAGATGCTTGCTCAAGACAATGACTCTTAGTGCTTCCAATGGGTTCTCCCTTACCCATCCTTCCTCTCTGCCCTTTCTCTGTCTCTTAGCCAAGCTCATCTACTTCCAAGGTCCCAACTGTAAACCCTGTGATGTTTTCCAAACCGTTCTCAAACCCGGAATGCTGAAGTGCCCAGCACCTGCTGACTCCCTCCTGTGAAGAAACCCAAAGCACTGCAACTCCACACAACTCAAACTCGTTACGGCGATCCTACCCTTCACAACCTGCTCTTCCATGCTGTGTACCTGTCTCTGTACACGACACTGTCATGTGCAAAGCTGAAAAACCTTCATCTTTTCCCTCAACCAAACCCTGCTGAGCCCTCTGATCCCTAATGTACCTGATCTAAATACCTGAGCTCTAACACACCGATGTAAAATGCCCTTGCCATTCCCACAGCCTCTGACCTAGTTCAAGCCCTCCTCTTCTTCCACCAGAAGTGTTGCACTGTCAGACTCCTTGTGGGATAAACGGCCTCCAGAATAATTCTCCTCAAACGCTAGCTGAATATCCTAAAAACAAAACAAACGCTCTCACACCCCTTCCCATATATGTGCTGCATACACAGAAAAGTTGAGAACTTCCGATCTTAGTGTTCGAACACCAGCACTTCACTCCGTGATCTCCCAGCTCACACGCCTCTCCACTCCACCACTGCTTCCAGACGTCCACGGCTACGTCTGCCAGCCTCCGTACTGTTCTCGAGAGCACTGTGTTTTCACGCCTCCCTGCCTTCAACCTCCTTCCTCCTCCACTTCGTCCACCCTGAGGGGAATAGTACAGTCTCGAGGTTCAGACAAAGACCGCACTGTCCCAGCAGTCAGAGAGACCTGGGAGGTTTCTGAACCCTGGCTCCACCACTCGGTAGCCATTTGGCCTTGGGTATCAGTGTGTGGCCTAAACATGTGAGAAAAGATGACTAGGTTCCCCCAAAACTAAAATGGGAAATTCCCTTCAAAAGCATATCCCTGGGAAAGACACTGCGAGATGTGTTCATGAATAAATGCATCTTAGCAGAGAACCTTCCTGTCTATTGCCACATGTTCCAAGTTCTGAAGGAGGAAACCTCTCGTAACAAGCCTGGGGCACCCATGGCACTGACTTGCACAGTGAGAGGGCTGGGCTCCGGCCACCTGGTCCTGAGGGACTTGAACGCTCAGGCCCGAAGACATTCTGTAAAGAACAAAGCTGGTCAGTCTCGGACTGACAGTAGGCAGCTCAGTTTCCCCAGATACTGCCTAGGGAAAAAAACAGCACCAGAACTAAAAGCCTGGCCTTTGTCATACTGACTACGATTTTAAAAAGAAAACACGCACACAGAGGCACATCTGGTTTAGTGACTCCTAGGCATAAAAATTCTGGGCTTTATCACACTGATGGTGATTATGGTGATTATTCTTTTGTGGAAAACATTATTTAGTGATATCTGGATACTGAGACCCAAGTTCCACCACATTTTAAGGGTAACTGGACTCGGATTTACTGAACAGTTTTGGGGTGTCAGGCACTTGCATCGCATAACTTCGTCAACCTCCAAAATCAGCATTCAGTGCCTGGCTTAGTGCTGCCAAAAATCTAGTCACTCTCTCTCTTACCCGGTATCTGAATAAAATGCTACATCCATCTATTAATACTTTCTCAGCATTCTCCTCTCTTCCCGTCTTTATTACTATAAAAGGGCTCTACACTTGTAGGAAGAGAAGTATTATTACAATAGTAGCTAACATTTATTGAACACTTTCAATGGGCCAGGCATGATGCTAAGCATACACATATATATCAGTTTTATTGAGATATAAGTCATGCATCATAAAATTCATTCATTTAAAGGTACAAGTCAGTACTTTTTACCACTTTTTATTCACAGAGTTGTGTAAAGCATCACCAAAATTGATTCTGGAACATATTAATCACCCCAGAAAGAACTCCATACCAATTAGCAGTCACTCCCTATTTTCTCTCAAATCCTCCAGCCTTAGATAACCACTAATCTATCGCCTGTCTCTATAGATTGGCCTCTTCTGGACGTTTCACACAAATAGAATCATACAATATGTGATCTTTTGTGATTGCCTTCTTTCACAATGTTTTTAAGAAATCATTCATATTGTGGCATGTATCAGTACCTCATTCCTTTTTATTGTCAAATAATATTCCAGTGTATGGCTATACCACATTTTGTTTATGCAGCCATCAACTGATGGACATTTGGGTTTTTTCGATTTCTTGGATATTAGGAATAATGCTGCTATGAATATCCACATATTTTGTATGGACAAAAATCCATATTTTCGTATGGACATTTGTTTTCATTACTCTTGTTATATTCCTAGGAGCAGAATTGATAGGTCTTATGCTGACTCTATGCTGAAACTTTTAAGCAACTGCCAGACTGTTTCCTGAGTGGCTGTGCCATTTTTATGTTCCAACCAGCAACATACAGTCGTGCCTAGTTCTGCACATCCTCCTCAACATTTATTATGGTCTGGGTTTTTTTATTATAGCCATTCTAGCAGATATAAAGTGGTATCTTATTGAGGTTTTAATTTGCAGTCCTCTAATAGCTAATGATGTTGAGCATTTTTGCATATGCTTTTGATCATTTATATGTCTTCTTTAAAGAAATGTCTATTTAGATCCTTCTCCTAATTTTTAACATATTAACTGCCATGTGAGTTGTATTTAACTCAGGCTAGTTTTGACCCCAGGGCCTTGTGAAGCATATGTAACTCACGCATCTCTTTACCTTATTCACCATACCTATAGGCACGGAAAACAAATAAATAACAAATTTTTCATTAAATTAAAATGAATCGTTTTGTTTTTGAATTTTTTCTCTATCTTTGTAATAAAACACTGTGGCACCAAGGCAAAAAGTTTTTTTCGAGTGTGGCAGTCAACATGTTAATTGGATTACTTATCTTTTTATTAGCGGTAAAAGTTTTTTTATATATTCTAGACACAAGTCGCTTACCAGATTTATGATTTGAAAAGTTTTTTCTCCTATTTGCTAAGTTGCCTTTTCATTTTCTTGATGGACCTTTGAAACATGAAAGTTTTTACTTTTGATGAAGTACCAATTTCTTTATTTTTACTTTATCACTTATACTTCTATTGTCATACCTAAGAAGGCTTTGCCTAACCCAAGGTCAGAAAGACCTAGTCCTCTATTTTCTCCTAGAGCTTTATAATTTTAGCTCTTACATTTGTATCTATAATCCATTTTTCAGTTAATTATGGTTTCTGATGTGAGGAAGGAGTCCAACTTCATTCTTTGCATGTGAATATCCAAAAGTATCAGCATCATTTGTTGAAAAGACTATTGTTCCCCCCACTGAATTGTCTTGGTACATTTGTTGAAAATCAATTGACCGTAAATGTGAAGGTTTATTTCTGGACCTGAGATTCTTTTCCACTGATGTGTATGTCTAACTTAGCCTAGTACCACACCACACTGTCTTGATTCAGACTGTAGCTTGGTAGTAAGTTTTGAAATCAGGAAGTGTCGGTTCTCCAACTTTGTTCTTTTTCATGATTGTTTTGGCTATTCTGGGTCCCCCAAATTTCCGCATGAATTTTAGAATCAATTGTCCACAGAAGTCAGCTGGGATTTTGATAAGGATTATATTGAATCTGTAGATTAATTTAGGGTTATTGCTGTCTTAACAATGTTAACAATGGAGTGCAGTGGTGCAATCACAGCTCACTACAGCCTCAAACTCCTGGGCTCAAGGGATCCTCCTGTTTCAGCCTCCTGAGAGAGCCAAGATTTAAATCCCAATAGCCCTCACTCCCAACCCTATACCCTTTACCACCATGATCAACTTATTCCTATGTGCCAACAGACAAGCCTCCCTATAAATCAGCCAATGAGCTATAACCAGATTTTGTAGCCTGGTAACTCACCTTAACTCAACACCTTGCTGAACTCCACAGTGACAGCTTACTTAGTTCACTGCTCCACTTAAGTGGATCATTCAGGATCACCAACGTCATCTTAGAACAATGAGTGGTGTAAGTGATTTTCAGACAGCTAAAATAAACCCAGAGTCAATGTGAAAAATGTAACATGCGTACACACACCCCCCACTCATTTAGAAACATCTCAAATAAATGCATTGTGTCAGGTATATACTAGGAAAAGTATCGTCAAAGACTAGTTTTCTGGGGATATGCTTTACTATTGTTAATAAATTACTCTCGTTCACATCTCAGGCACAGGGGCAACACGGTTACAACACGGTTACAACGGATACGCGTAAACAGGGGAGTGTGGTCCTCTTGGCTCTTCCCTAAGTTTTCTGTACCAGGAGGTTCCTCAAGATAAGATGATCTGACAGAAAACACCCTGGCCTCTGTGCTCAGTTTCTTCTCTATAGATTCAAAACCCTCGCCCTCATGGTTTCATTAGAATGTTGTAAGTATGATAAAAATATGGTAAGAATGTGACAAAGAAAATCCTCTAGAGACGAAAGATGGAATTATTATTACCAACTTTCACTAACTCAAATATTTTTGGAGGGCCTGACATGTGCCAGGTACTACACCAGCTCGCGGCTGGAGTTGCAGAGATGCTGAAGCCACACCTGCCCTCGCAGAGTTCTCAGCGGAGAGAGGACAGACAGAGACGAGTCTGACAGTTCTTACCACAGTTAAAAAAAAAAAAAATTGAGGTTGACAAGGCCTTTGAGAGACAGTTAAGTAATGTGCTGCCACACAAACACAAAAGACGGACAAACTATCACTAGCTCTGCCTATGGAGATTAAGGCAGGTTTCAGAGAGGATGGAGAATTTTCCTACAGGGTCTTGAAGGACTAGTAGGAGTTTACCAGGCAGAAAACAGGATAAAGAGTATACCAGATACCAGGAAAGCCCACTCGCCCTTTTCCACTGTTTACCTGGAAACAAAACTCTGAAGATACTGAGTCCTGAGCACATCAGGTTCCAGCTCTATTCCATAACTCAGAGGCAGCAGAAAGTAGTTGTTAAGAGATCAACCTCTGGAGCAAAGCTGATTGGGGTTAATATCCTAGCTCTGGCAGTTACTAGTTGTGTGACCCCAAGCAATTTACTAAACCCTCTGGCCTATGGTTTCTTCTTCTATAATATGGGGGTAATAACAATAGCCATTCTTAAGATTTGTTATGAGGCTTAAGTGAGTTAATGCTAAGTATTCAGAATAGTACCTGGCACACTGCAAACACTGGATAAATACATTTTTTAATTATTATTATTATTATTATTTTGAGCCCCTGTCACACCACCTGCCCTGGCCAGTCCAGGCCTTACTAAGATTTATACATTTCAAAGGTCCCTATCACAATGCATGGGCTCAACCCTCATGACGATTCCCTTCCCCTAACAACTGTTCATGGTCGCTGTCTAAGGACATATGGGGACTGAGAGAATGCTTCCTAATACACGTGGTTTACGATCCAAGTAACCTAAATAGCATCTTTCATAATCAGGATCGTATCACCATCACATTTTGTGTGTTGCTGTGACACAGAAAATACAAGGGCACATCTTAGTACAGAGATTGCAATAACAGTTGAATAAACATGCAATCCGATACCTCACATCTGGCATTTCATCATCCCTAATACCTTATTCATAATCAAACATGTTTAAGGCTGTGGCTACTTTATAGGTACAAATGTCTTTATCAGGACATGAATGTGCACCAAACCTCTCTCAATAAAAGCAGTCATAAACAACAATCTCTTCTAAGCTGTCACGGAAGCTACTGTGTTTGCAATAGAACCATTTATCTAAGAGACAGTTGCCAAAGCCCATCTCAACACAAAAGCAGACAAGTCAGAGAGAGAGACCCAGGGAAGAGGGGAGGCGGAGTGAGTAATTGGGGCCTTTGTAAATGGCTGGAAAAACTCAGCTTATCAACATATGTTAAATATTACGGGTGACAAATATTTGCCCCAGAACATTCTCTTTTTAGGTAGGCTACAAGTTCCTCCAGCATTTGCAAAAGGAACAACATTTTATGGAAATTTTCACCTAACGACCAACTTCACTGACTGCGGCGGGGCGGAGGGGGGGAAGCTTCAATGCTATAAAGAAAACAAATTTTAATAAATTGAATGTTCTGGGCAGCAGGTTTCACTGTCACACCTTTCAGACCGTGTTTTAAAATGCTAAAAGGGAGAGGAAGTATACTGACACAGGAAGGGGTTTTAAAGAAATAATATCCAAATGGCCTTTGAAGAACAAATTTGATTTTTATTATTTACCTGGAATTGAAACATTTGACAAAAGGGAAGGTGAGCAGGCAGGATAATCTGCATAGCAGGTAAATATCAAGCCAATGAAACACATTTGTGATTAAATATAATTAACAAATATAGTAAGAGGAGAATTTGTAGCACACTATTAAGTACCCAGAGTATTTTTATGTCTAAAACCCACCCGCCACTGCCCAAATGCAGTACAAGATTACTAGGCAGGAACCTGTTACAAAGAATAACATGGTCATCAAACAATAACTACCGGCATTTTTAACGGAGGCCCCCAACCCTCCAGGAATAAACATGCCCACTCGCAAGCACAAGCTGAAGGACAAACACTGGCCCAGCAGAGACGTGGGCCCTGTTCACTCCGTTTGCGCTGTGAGCCTATGGACATTTGAAGAATGGGTCTGAATGTTTTCCTCTGTCCCTTCACCGTTCTACCACAATGCATGAATGTTAGAATAACGTGACTGCGAGTCGGGACAGCTGACTGACAGACCCAAGTGGCCAGGGCACCTGTTGAACCCCTGGACCGATGTTTTAAAACCTATAATAGGAACGCCTCATTCTGCTTCTCTGCCCCAGCCCCGCCACTCTCTGACCACCTGTCCCCCAAGCTCGGCACCCCGGCCACGGACAAGAGGAAGGGAGAGATGCTGTCCAAATCCCTCTCCCCTGCCCACCCCAGCCCTGCGTGCCTCCCCCGGTGAGCCCCTGGGGAACATCGCTCCACAAGAGGACTCGGGCAATATGGTTTGCTTTCTAATTCCTGCTATTTTCCACATTTTTCTTTAATGAGTATTTCTTACTCAGAACCAGAGGAAAAAATAAACTTGATATAATTATCTTTTTTCTTCCAATTCCAAAAGTAACATATGTTCGCTATTACAAAAAATTCCATTAATATAGAAACATATGATAGAGAAGAAGTGAGCCTCCTATAATCTCATCTCCCTGTGGCAACCACTATTAGTGTAAGTTCCTCCAGATTTTGTTCTATGATCCTACCCACGCAACACATTTCTATATTTAAATTTATGGAGTTGAATGTTCTCTAAGATAGCACTTTTACTTAAAGAGACCAACAGAATACCACCACCAATAATGATAACTTGTAAAAAAAAAAAAAAAAAAAGAATGCTTTAAACCCTTACTATCAATGGCATGGGCTACAAATAAATTACAACAATAATAATTAATTAGAGGCACATTCTCAAGTGAAATGGAAGGCCACAGCTACAGAGGAGTAAGGAACTGAAGCTCTAGACGTGGGGGTCTGCAAGCGGAAGAATAGGAAGATGGTGTTGAATCCTGGGCTGTGCTACTAAGAACACAAAAGCCCATCCACTCTCTCCTCCCCTTGATGCTGGGGAAAGCCATTGTTATGGGGCCAGGCGAGCCTCTGCCCAGCAACAGACTCCCATTGGTCCCTTTCATCATTCTGGGGCATCATTTTGGGGCAGATACATAAGCCTGCCTTGGATCTCCTCCCCGCTTCTTTGGCAGAAACCCTAAGAAAGGAGGGCTCAGTTCAATCCCTCTCTTAACCAAATACCTCTCTCCACTAAGCTAGGGAGGCTTAATCCTGCTTGATGGCTCCAAAATATTCTTTCCTATTTTTCCAACAGAACCTGAACAGGCTTAACCTCCCAAAAGCATTATTTTTAGAATTCAGTTTTAAAGCACCTCCTCACATATAACTGCATTTTCTCTCAGCATTGCTAGGAGGTAGGGAGAAATGTATTGATTTACCTACCCCATTTTACTGATGATGGCAACTAGGCACAAAGAGTTCTGATGTCTGGCCCAACAATATGTCACAAACAGGTACCGTTTTGGACCAGCAAAAAAACTGGGGAGGAGAGAGGTAGGGAATGTTAGCATTTTCTTCTGACCCCAATGTTCTTTCTACCGGTTCTGCCACTTGCTTTTTAAGGTCCATACCACTTACTTATTCTGTCCGTATCAACCTCTTTCCATTTGTATCCATGGGCCATGTCCTCCTCAAAGAAATTCCCCCAATATCTGGGTGACTTTGGTACCTTATTTACAAATTAACACTTTACCACTGTGAAGTGAAGAACAGCATCCAAGTGATTAATCAACCCAACATTGGTGAGCCTCACAGCGCCCTGTTTCCTCATCTCCAACGGCCATCGCCCACACTCATGCCAATTGACCATAGTTGTGGCCACACCTTGAAACTCATCCCTCGCAATCTCCTCTGCAATCTCAGATGCCATCTCTCCCGTGCATGACCACAGCCTCGTGTCCTGCCTTCTCTTACACACTCAGCGGAGCCTCTGAGCAGCATGCCTCAGGACTTACCAGCCCCTCCAGCTCTCCCTTTCCCAGCCTAGGCTTGTACACCCACGGACTCGCTAGCACCTAGGAGTCTCAGGTCCCAAGCCCTGACAACTGTCAGGATATGGATAAACTCAATAATCCTTTTGAAAAGGAAAAGAAATCATGTAATCATGCTGATGGGTTTCCTCAAACGGGTTCCTTTTAATTATACAAAAATTAATTCAAAGTGGACCACAGAATTCAATGTAAAAGATAAAACTATTAAGTTTTAGAACAGAACACAGGAGAAAGTCTTCAGGACCTAGGGCTAGGCAACGAGTTCTTAGACTTGACGCCAAAAGCACGACACAGAAGGGGAAACCAATGAATAAGACTTCATCAAAATTAAAACTTTTGCTCTGCTAAAAGTTCTTTTGCTTTTGCCCATGTAAACAAGACGAAAACAAAAGCTACAGACAAGGAGAAAATATTTGCAAACCACATATCCAAACAAAGAACTTGTATCCAGAATAAAGATTTCCCAAAATTGAACAGTTTTTAAAAACACATGAACAAACAGTTCACTGAAGAGGATACACAGGTGGCAAATAAGCACACAAAAAGATGTTCAACATCATTAGTCTCTAGGGAAATGCAAATTAAAACCACATGAGATATCGATACATACCTATCACAATGGCCAAAATAACAGTGACAACACCAAATGCTGGTGAGGATGCAGAAACGTCAGATTACAGGTGAGAATATAAAATGGTACAGACACTCTGGAAAACAGTTGGGCAGTTTTTAAAAAAAAAAAAAAACTAAGTGTACAAATATCATATAAGTCAGCAATTACACTCCTGGGCATTTATCCTGCATACATGAAAACGCAGGTTCATACAATATCCTATATACGAATGTTCACAACAGATCTGTAATGACCAAAAATGGGAATCAGCCCAGATGCTCTTCAACAGGTGAATGGTTAAACAAGCTGGTGCACACACACCACAGAGTACTTACTATTCAACGATATAAAAACCAAACTATTGATACAGACAACGACTCGGATGACTCTCCAGAGAATTATGCTGAGTAGAAAAAAGCCAATCCCAAAAGGTTACATATAGTACGATTCCATTTATACAGCATGTTTGAAATGACACGATGTTAGAAATAGGGGATAGATAAGTGGCTGCCAGGAGTTCAAGAGAAGGTGGAGAAACGCAGGCCAGAGTTGGGAGTGGTGATAAAAGGGCAACCCTAGGAATCCCCTGGTGTCAGAAGGGTCCTGTATTCTGGCTGTGGTGGTGGGGACATGAACCCACACAGGGATAACACTGTATACAATTTAATACACACATGCAAACGAGTACAAGTAAAACTGGAGAAATCCGAATAAGATCAGTGAGCTGTATCAATGCCAACATCTGGCTGGGCTATGACACTATAGTTTTACAAAATGTAACCACTGCAGTGAAATGGACCAAGTGTATAAAGGATCTCTTCCTGTGCTATTTCTCACAACTGCATGTGAACCTACTATTATCTCAATAAAAATTTCAATTAAAAAAGAAAGTAATGCTCACACTCTTGGGCCCTTCACTGCTCAGCAATTCTCTTACTCACTCCTGTCTGTCTATAATAACATCTGTACTAAGTGTGCTTTACTTTTCAAAACCCAACCACCCCCACCCACCATTCCATGTGGTCTTAATCTTCATCCGAAAAAAAAATCATTAGACACCCCTCCACCCAACTTCTTCAATTATGGGTCAGAGTAAAGGGAGCCCCCCGTCCCTTTAAAGCCCCTTCTGGGTTTTGCTCCATCCAATATACCCTCCACTCATAAATTCTTCTCCCCAACTACCTAAGTGGCTGTCTCCCCTGTCTGATAATAAGTCGTCTTTTTCACTCGCTATGCCCTCCGGGACACCGCGTCTCCTTCCATGCATGGTAGTATCTTTCCAAAGACTAGGTCATGGTAATGTCCCTTCTTGGAAGAGGGAACGTAAATTGAATAATGAAACAAGTGTAGTTAATTTCCAGTACCTAAACGTCATAAGAACTGTTAGTAACGTTAGTCTCATTCTCTGTCATTTGTTTCTTTTACCAACTCTAAAAATGTGGCGCTATCTTCTTGGACCGAGACTGCACCCTGGCCTGGTGGCTGTCAAATCACCCAAGGTACCCAGGGAGCTTTTAGAAATACAGATTCCCAGACTATACTCCTGGAGATTCTGGGCCAGTAATTGTTTTCTCTCTCTTTTTTTTAAGTTCCTCAAGTGCTTCTGTTAATGACAGTCAGGCTTGGAAACCACTGATCTGTCTCCTCTTTTCTGAAAAAGCCAATCTCTTTACTTTCCCACTGCTACAGGCATTCCATTTAAAATCTGGACCAGTTTTGCCCTTGATAAATTGTGAGCCAGGGCATCACAGGCCACCGTCACCCATTCTCACAGCTTTAAGGATCACTTCTCGGATGGTGAATCCTCAAACTATGGCTGCGACTTGAACCTCACAGAGCCCCAGGCACCAATTTCCAACTGCCTACAGGTCATCTCCACCTGGATGACCACCCTGCAACTCAAGCGCCTGGCATGACGCAACTGCTCATTCCTCTCCTCTCTACAAACCTGCTTCTCCTGTCTCCACTCCCCATCTCGTTTAACAGTCCCATCATCCTCCCCATGACGCAGAACTGGACCTGAAATCAAACTCCTCCTCCTCTTTCACAAATCGCATCCGGGCAGCCAGTTCTGTCGGTTCGGTCTCTGAAACGCCTTCCTCCCACCAGCACTGCCAGCACGGCAGTGCGGGCCTCACGCTCTCCCACCGGACTACTGCAACCGCCACCTACCTTGTCTCCACGCCTTCGGAGCTGGCTTCGCCAAACGCAGGCTGAGTCACGCCATCTCCCCTCAGGAAATCTGATGGCTTCCCTCTGCCCTCAGCATGAGCACCAGACACCTTGGCACATGGTGTGGGCCCTCCAAGACATGGTGCCAGCCCACATTTCTGGGCTCATGTACCACCACCCCCCAGGCCACACCCCCATTTCTACGCACACCACAGCTGTGCCCTTTCAGGCCTCCATGCCCTTATCATGCTGTTCCCTTGGGCCAGAATGCCTTTCCCTTCTCTTTCTCCCCATAGGAGCAAGTCTGAATCTGGGCTCCAGAAATCACCTAATGTTATATGCAACAATCCTATAACTATGCACAAATAGGAATTTTTCTGGGGAGAGGATATACAACCTTCTACAGATTCTCAAAGTGGTCTATAATTCAAAGTTAAAAACAAACAAAAAAAAACCACTCAGTAGGCCGGGAGGTGGCTCATGCCTGTAATCCTAGCACTTGGGGAGGCTGAGGCAAGAGAATTGCTTGAGGCCAGGAGTTCGAGACCAGACTAAGCAACATAGTGAGACCCCATCTCTACAAAACATTAAAAAATTAGCTGGGTGTAGTGGGTCATGCCTGTAGTCTCAGCAGCTCAGGAGGCTGAAGGAGAAGGATTGCTTTAGCCTAAGAGTTTGAGGTTGCAGTGAGCCACGATAGCGTCACTGCACTTTAGCCCAGGCAACAGAGCAGAGACTCAGTCTCCTGAGGAGAAAGAAAAAAATCCCATTCAATGGCCTTTTCCCGAAGTGCAAAGTTAGATAAGCCTGTCTCTCTGTCTGACTCTGGCTCTCACTCTCTCTTTCATTCTCAAATACACACGTCTGCACTCCCCAATCATAAATGATCTTACTTTGTGCTGCTCCACCACTAAATGGGGTACATCTCTAGTACAGAATATACTTCCCTCCTTATCAATGTTGTAGTCAGCCGTATTGACTGTCTTGGTTGCAAATGTCAGCTCCACAACTTATTTACCAAGTGCCTTTGGACAAATAACTTGACCTTGCTGGGCCTCAGCTCCCTCAGCTGTACAATGGGGTAATTCCAGTGCCTATATCTTTGGGTTGTTATGAAGAATAAACAAGGTAACACATTCTAAAGCAATCAGAAAGTGCCTGGCACATTAACTGCTCAAATAGGTTGTTTTTTCAAATTGCTTTCTATCTGTTGTCCCCACTCACAGTCAAAGCACAGTGCCGACCCTCAATGACTTACGAATCATGTCTTCCTGAACCCCAGGGCTTATCCATGGCGACGGCAAAGCTGTTAGAAAGCGTAACTTGGTAATAATTTAACATTCTTTTCCTTTTTCTTCCCTTATGACCAATTCTTGAGACATCCTTAGTTAGCTATTTTTTATCCAGTTGCACAAGGGTTCACACCTTGTGCGTACACCTTTGCATACCCCACACACGCTTAGCCTCCCAATCAAAACGCTGATGACGCTGGCTTTGTTATTCTCCCAGGAACCAAACTATTTCAAAATCCCCCATTACTCATCTGTTCCGAGGATTCCAGAATTAACCCTTGCTCTGCTGCCGTTCCTGTTTTGAGGAGAAATCCTTCCTACCTCTTCAACTAACATTTGCCAACAGAAATAGCAAAAACCACGGGTTTTTCTTTCTCAACCTAAGAAGACATTAAAGAAACAAATATCTTTCTTTTTCCCCTTTCTCCCTCTCTAGCCAGTTCCTCGAACAGCAGAAACCCTTAGGGCTCACAGGCTTACTCACCCACCTTTCTCTGTTTGAACCAACAATTCGTTTCATGTATACATATATTCAACAAATATACTGACACCTTCTATGTCCTAGACCCTGAAGTAGAACCTGTGAAAGACTGGGTCCTGGCTTTCAGGAACTTCTAGCCTGTTCTAGGGGCACAGCTCCTTGTGTTTCACATTTCTAACCAATTATCTTAAAATAACACCCTGAATCACAGGTCAGAAAGAGGAAATCAAAGATGCCACACGATGTTCAGATGGAACGCTGGGAAGAACAAGTTCAGCTCAGGTCTCAAGAGTCATTTTGCCAAGGCCTGGAGATCCTACCCGGCTCAGACTCTACGCAGTCTCCGCAGCCACAGGCCACCTTCCCGATCCTCAAAGACACGCTATGAGAGTGCGCTCCTACAAAAGGACGATCCTGCATTTATTTCCTTGACCAGTTCTTCTCTAGGCCAGGAGCAGCGCAGGGACTAGACACTCCAGTGTCTTCCCCACGCTGACTAGTACACATTCACGCTTGCTTGTGTGTACTGTCACTCTCGTGCCTGCCTGTCAGCTCTGCCACTAGCTCATTAAAAAAGCTCCCTTCCTTCTTCCACCTTGTGCTCCTATGAAGTAAGAGGGGCAATTCTGAGTCCTGTGCCCCCCTGGCTAGCAGCACTCAGGTCAGCACCTGGGGAGGACCGGCCCACAGGCACCCTCCTCCCACCTTCTCAGGTCCTCGCAGTTCAGCTCCCTAGGGCCGATAGGACTGGCATCCCAGTGAGAAAGGGTCCCTTCCTGGAGCTGTCCTAAACAAAGACCCTGAAGACCTCTGCTCACAAAAGGAGAAAGTTACTGCCCAGAAACTGCTCTGCCTAGACCGTTTGTAGGATCCCAGGGCACTGGAACCTTCCAGACATCTTCCTGGCCACCACTGGGGCCAGCCTTGTGATCTGGGAGCCTCCCCACTGCGTTATTTGAGTTGCTTTTTTCCTGCCAGCATCGGGCCAGGTGCCTTGGACATTGGTAGCCAAGAACAGGCTTCAAAAGGCTAAGTGGAAGGTGGCTATCTTCAAAGGGCCCTTAGACTTCTCAGAAAGCTTTGGCACACAGCCCTGACCTCAGGTCAGTTTCTTGCAAATGAGCTTGTGATAGCTCCATGAGGGCAGGGACTGTGTCTGTCTGGTTCATTGCTGTAACCCTGACAACCCCTTGCATGGAGCTGAAACACAGCTGGCGCTCAACATTGATTTTTTGAATTAATGTACCATGGCCTCTACCAACGAAGGAACAAAAACACCATGTAAAGAGCCTAGGTGGTGGAGTCAGATAGATCTGGATTTGAAACTTCCAGCTACACCATTTATAATGGCCATGTGCAAGTCATTTTACCCCTCTCTGCTTCCTCATCTATAAAGTGGGGATCACAACACCAACCGCAAAGCACTGTTAGGAGGATTAGATGGAAATTATAATGTAAAGTCTTTAGCACAGAACATGGAAGAAAGCAATTCTGTTTTTGGCTCATAAACACATATAGCTCTCATATAAACTCCATGCTAGATATCATTCAAACGTAGCAGGGGGAATCCTAAGTCACAATTAGTTCACTTAACCCTTATAATAATCCTATGAAGTAGGAATCTGTTTAACCCTCCTTTGCAGTTGAGGAAATTGAGACACAGAGGGGTAAGGCAACCTGCCCAAACTGACATCTAGAAGTGTCAGGGCCAGGATTCATACTAACTACAAAGTCCAAACTGTGAAGTGCTATACTTCTCTGCCTCTGCAGCAAGCACAGAATGAATGTTAGTATTCCTATCCTAGTTTGATTATAGGGTATATTTGACCACATTGTAAGACTGGGATTTTCAGTTGCAAAGGAAACATAGCCAGATATTCCCATGGTTCACTGTTTTGTCTTGTTTTCAACTATGGCCTGCTCCTCTGAAATCCAATTTCAGACAAGTATGTTGATCAAGAACTTCCCTCTCATCTTGTCCTCCTGCTATCTCCTCCCCCACTATCTACCAGAAAGAGAGACACATGGCTATGTAAAAACAAGATAAGAAATGAAAAGGAGAAAGACAGATACACAGAAAGAGAAAAAGAAAGAAAAAGGGAGGGTACCCATGAAAGCAAGCATGCACGCCCTTCAGAACAAAGTCAAAGGAGGATTAAGCCGAGTTGTCCATAAGAACAAATGCCCAAACATACCGGTGCCCAAGGCAGAAGCAATCTATCCCCCTGGAGACCAACTACATAAAATCTCAGCTCCCAGAAGACCAAGGCAGCAGAAAGAGAATTAAGCCATCTCCTCCAATGCCCAAAACCTCAACATAAAGAGAGTTTTCCATTTTTTCCCCTCTATAACTGTGGTCCCCAACCCTCCTGGGCCCAGTACTGGCCTATGGCCTCTTAAGAACCCAGCTGCACAGCGGGAGATGACAGGCCGGCAAATGACCCAGTAAAGTTTCACCTGTATTTACAGCCACTCCCCATTGCTTGCACCACTGCCCAAGATCCACCTCCTGTCAGATCAGCGGTGGCATTAGATTCTCACAGGAGCATGAACCCTACTATAAACTGCACATGCGAGGGATCTAGGTTGCGAGCTCCTTATGAGAATCCAGTGCCTGATGATCTGAGGTGGAGCTGAGGCAGTGATGCTAGCGCTGGGGAGCGGCTGTGAATATAGATTATCATTAGCAGAGAGATTTGACTGTACAATAAATGTAATGCACCTGAATCATCCTGAAACCATCCCCACCCCCCAAGTCCATGGAAAAATTGTCTTCTATGAAACCAGTCCCTGGTGTCAAAAAGCTTGGGGACCATTGCTCTATAATACTGCATTTGCCCTAATGCCAACCACAAAGGGAATTTCATTCCCAAAATAAATCACTTGACCTCGCTTCTCCAATGGCTCAGGATTAGTGACATCACCAAGCACTGTACAAATGCACAGAAATATTGGAATAACTCTTTAAAGTAAAAAACACTTGGTATTTCGCTAAAAGACTAAATCATTTTGATTTTACTGCATGGAATCCAAAATGCTTTCAATGTTTTCATCTTCAAAACCCTTTGAGAAAAAGTCTGCTCTAACCTGAAAGCCTGAATCCTGGTCTGGTTTGTGTCCTGATTCACGCATGGGAAGATGGAGAACAGAGCAGCAGCCAACAACGGTAGCTCCAGCCCCGCACTGCTCAGGTGACTCAATCCCCGAGTGGCTGGGGTCTCATCGTGGAGGCTCCCAAATCAACTTTCTCTCACCCTCAAAGTCACAGGCAGGTCAGACACAGCTCCCAGGCACCCAGGGCAGTTCCTCTTAAGGAGTCCAGTCTCCATCTCCCTGCTAGCCGCCATGTTTCCCTTCCAAGGTAGCAGCAGAAGCAAAACACCCCCATGTTGATCAAAGAGAGGGAGTTGATCGAGGATGTTTTCTCCCGAAAGCAGCTGGCTGGAGGTGGGGGTGGCTGCAGGGCCAGGGCGGCAAACATATCTCCTACACCCCAATCCTGCAGGCTGTGTACTCCACGTGCTGAAAAACCCATAACTAATAAGATTGTTCTTCCCAAACGAGTTATAATTCCTAATGCTGCTTGCCCAAAAGGGCTGCCTCATTTTAAATTAGGTTAGCTACCAACAGTCAGTAAAGGTATTGCTGATTTAAGGATAAAAGAACCCACACATCAAGAACACGTGCACCCGGGAGGGCCTCAGAACGTGAGTTACCCTGGGTCCTCGAGACATGCTCCCACAACCAACAACACGTCTGTCAATAACTAACGGATCCTCTTGCTCAGTTACAAGTCACAAAATCACAGTGTCATGAAAGGGAAAAGTCCAAAGGACCCATGGACATCATCTACTTTACCATCTTTTTTTTTTTGCAGAGGAGAAAACTAAGACCAAGACCAAGGACAAAACTGTTCAAGCTCACTGTTGATAGAACTACCCAAATCCCAAAGATTCTCACTGTTCTTTTCCTAGCCTGCTGCCTCTGAGACCCAATTACCAACAAGAGCTCTTACATAATTATTTTCTTACAAAAATATTTTTATGATTGAGTTACAGGCAAATTGCTTAAGTCTACCAGGGCTGCTATCTAAAAAAGTAAAATCTCAACAAAACAAAATCAGAGTTGACAAAAATTAACTTTTGCTTTGAATTATTCTATGTTCTCAGCCTTGAAACCTTATTCCTGAAGGGACAGTCCCTTTCCCAGGACGCCTTGTGAAAAATGAAGTGCGGTAGTTATTCCCAACCGCAACTTCCAATGCTGCGCCATTATTTTAGATTAAAACACTTTTTGGGTAAACAAATGGGAGTTGTACAAGGTAGTAACCCAAAGCCCACCTTTCACTGTACCTAATAAAATCCTGTTCGAAGAAGGCTCAACGATAAGTGCTTTTCTCTGCCTTTAGGAGAGGGGAGGAGCTGCATTTTTAGGTATACAGACAAGACCCTGAGAGCACCCAGCCAGGTTGAGGAAGAGGCGCCCAGGAAAGATGCACAGAAAATCTAGGGCCCCGAAACTTTCTCCCCACAGCAGTTGAGATGTTTCATCCTAAGTCCATTTCACCAGACACAAAGAAGCTTCTTTGGCTACAAAGGTTACTGTGAAGCATAAAACGAATGCTGGAGGTTTGGGTTCTCCCTCTCCCCTGTGTGTGACGGGCTGAGAGACTCCAATGCTGCAAAAGCAAAATTTTCCTTGTTTCCATTACATCATCCAAGTAGGAGAGGGGGAGGGCAGGGTGGGGGGCACAGCTGGTGGCAGCTGCACGGCCATCTGCTTTCCCCTCAGCAGTGTGTGCTAGTCTAAGCCACAGCCCCGGCCGGCTCCTGATAGAGGCGGCTCAGTATTAAAGGTACAACACCCTATTATGGAAAGGATTTCAAGTTATTTAGAAATAAATCACTCCCATAAGTTAACAACCTCAGGTAGGCTGCTGAGCAGGTTCTCTTTCAGTCTGGGTGATTGGTTTGCATCTCTTTAGACTCGGCTACGGTATGAACTCTGTCAACCCAATGTGCCCAATTAGACAGGCAGAATGTACAAGCAACCACCTGCCATCTGCTTTCCAAAAGGTAAACAGCCAAAAAGTACAGGTCTGCAGCTGGAAGCATTTATGGAAGGAAGGGGGGATGCCCGAAGCCAGCAAGCAAGCCCCAGACGAGTGGACGGACACTTGCTGCCGCCTGTGGCATCCCAAGCCATCTGGTTACCCGGTCTCACCCTCGGCACTCCTGGTGCTTCCCTCAGGGCACGTTCCCTGAAGAAGAGGAGGCCCTTGAGAGTGACCCGGGGCGGGGGAGGGTCAATGCCTAGTCTGACCGTTCAACTGCAAACTGGCAGCAAAGCAGCAAACTGGTGGTTCAGGGGGCTGATCAAGTCCACGCACGTGTTTCATCTGGCCTGCACAGGGTGGTGTTTGTTTTTTTTTTTAAGTGCTGGCTTTTTAGAAAGAGTAGATGTCATCTAAACATCCAGATCACTGGCTTTTCCTTCGGGGGTGGGGTAATTAAGAGATTTGGCAGCGCCAGGCCCCCATTCCTGCACGGGCACCAGCTGCCTGGAGTTAGATGGCAGCACTTCCTTTAAACCGGGCGTCTGAAGAACTCGCCCCTGCCATTTGGTGCCTGTCTACGCCCCTGCAACTATCTATGTTCCTACCTGGACCCCGACAGCTTCTGAGGTGATGCTGATGAGCATACAGAAAAAGCCCAGGCAGTGATTTCCCAATGGTCCCTTATTGACTCGCCTCTTTAGTTGAGGGTTAGTCCCTTGGGTGACCAACTAAAATTCTACAAAGATCATTCAACCCTACACAATGGATGGATCTCACTGGAAAGCCAGCTATAATCTATCCCCTAGCACGACGGCAGTTTGTAGTATTTCAAAGGAGCGTTCCAAGCCACTTACCATACATTTTGCCTTCGTCTGATAAGATGATTTTCCTTCTCCCACATGGTGGATAGATAGCCAGGGCCTCCTGAAAGCTCTGCTCGATGTCAGGGCTCCAGACCCCTTCCGCGTCATTGTCAATTGGCTTATCTGTAGAGTCACTCATCCTTTCCATGTTTTCGGCAGGGCTCTCGCTGCCGCTCCAGCTGCTGGGCTCAATTTTGGCGGTGGGATTTTCCAAGCCGAAGCCTGGAGCCTTTTCAAGAAAATAAACCTGAAAGAGAAATCACAGAAGAGTATGATAAGGACGTGGTAACCACAAACACACTGCTCTTAGTTCTACTGCAAGTTTTAGTCGCCTGCTTTGCCTGGAGAACAGCTCCTAGGGGAGAACATAGAATTCTGGAGTCCAAGTGGCTTTTGTTCTCCGCATACGGTGTTAAGCACTCATACGGAAATGCAACGGCAGGCAGAAGCCGGATAACCTCCACAGGCAAGAAGAAATTTTCATTCAAGAACAGTATTCACTCTGAGTTGCAAGTGTGCAGTGATTCACACAGAAACCATTTACTGAGTGCCTACTATCAACCAGGGGCACCTTGTTCAATGATAACCAAATCTCCATAGCAGAACAAGTTGTTTATTAAGAAAACAAAGTAAAATAAAAAACGTCCACTTCACTGTGACAACTGGCATCAGAACTCCAAAACGCCGAACCATCCCAATATGAGATTGCCAAGATGATGGCAGGATCGTGGAAGGAAGGAGGGCGATTATTTTACCAGCACAAATACTCACTCCATTAAGATAGCAACGACAGCTGGACTGGATGGACCTATAGCATTTTTGGAACTTTCATCTTATGTAGTCAGGTTGCTTTGCCCCTCTCAGCTCCTAGATTGTAACCTCGAAGCAGGGACCAAGTAGCCCCCACTCCTGGCTTTCCTGCAACACCTGCCACAAGTGCCTAGCACACATGTGGAAATATTCTATATCGATACGGGGCACTTCATCTTGTAGCCTACTCTGAGTTCCTGATCCCATGAAAACTGCGGGGGAGTCTTTCATTTCTTTTTCTGTAGCACTCAAGATTACAGAACCAAAAGAAATCTTTCTTAAAGATTTATTCCCCTTAAATTATGCATGTAACCTATAGTCACAAAGGGATAAGCTTTCAAACAAATGTCAAACTGGCACAACACCAACATGAAAATGATCTAATCCAGTACTCCCTGCTGTCCGGCACACTAACATATCAATATTCCTTTGTCGAAAAGGCATCAGATCATTAATTCAAAGGCCTCCCAAAACAGGGGAGAAGAATTGCTCCTGCGGACTGATCGAAAAGGGGAGGCCCGGGGCCCACGTAGGGGAGGCTTCCTGTGACCATCGTTCCGCCGCTTCCCGTACCCTCAAGTCCATGCAATGTCACGGCAGCGGCACCCGGGAGGGAAACAGGTGCTGGGGGCTGCACCCAGCACCGGGACCGCCCACGTTCCAGAGCTGTCACCGACAGCAGCCAACCTGTCTTCCTTCCTTCTCTATCCAAATGCATCCCGTCCCCTGCCCTCCCCCATCTGTGTCTACCCACAGATCCCAGGTGCAAAAACTCTGAGGCACATGAATATTACGCAATTAATAGAACTAGCAGGTGCTTTTGGCTTCTTCCCTTACAGCTTTGTAGATTTGGCAGCACCTGGATTTAAAAAGAGAAAAAAAAAAAACCCTCAGGTTGTCTGCCTTTAAATGCTGCCACTGAGCCATCACTCAAAGAACTTGTCAGCAAAATATTTACTACCTCTCACCAGCATATGTACATTTACACAGGACTTCTTAAATTGCCAAATGTTATGGTACAAATTACTCCACAAGAAAGGGTTTTGTGAGTGACCTCCAAATGAACTCTGCGATCCCTGCAGTGTGGGCTTCTTGAATTCTTAAACTATTACAATTTTTGTTGGGATCTAAGAATCTTATAAAATTCAAACTGTACCGTACTCTACTCTGGAGTCTAGCTGCAAAGCGGTTTATTGGAGAAGTTATAAGAATAAGAGTGAACTCTCTGGGCAGTGGCTAGCCCACCTTCTCCCCTTCCACCCCCTCCCAAACGAAACCACACACACACCCCCATCTCGCTTGGGTGGGGAACCTAAGGCCTGAAGGCCACATGTAGCCCTTCAGATCCCCGAGTGCAGCCCCTCAACCAAATCCAAACCTCACAGAACAAATCCCTTTATTAAAAGGATTTGTTCTGTAAAATTTGGATCCAGTCAAAAGGCCACACTCAAGGATCCAGAAGTCCACATGTGGGCCCAAGGCCACAGGTTCCCCACCCTTGGAAGACACCCATTTAGGTATAACAAAAGCAGCTCCCAGGATCCTGACTGTCTAAGGTTGAGTCAGAATATTCTTTGGAACTTCCGCACAATGGGTCTACACCCTCCCATGTGACAGACAGCTCTTCAGAGGTTATTCGATGTCTAAGGACACTGAGCTTGTCAGTTAGGATTCAGAAGGCTCTTACCAGCTTTGGGTCATGGGCTAAAGTGAAAAATAACAGAATTTAATAGGAACAAATCTAAACTCCTGCTTTTAGCTCTGAAACCAACTGCATAAAAGACAGGATTCTGGAATAGCACCTGAGGGGTGGGAGCTTAGAGGTTCCATGGAAAGTAAGTCCACCTCTGAGTGTCACTTACTGAGGTTTGCTGACTAACAGGAATGCATTCATGAGGGGTGGGTAGAGGGATGATGGTTCCTAAGACACACAAGAAAGTACTTCTGCTAGTTGAATTGCTCCACAAGGCGAGGCCTGCCTTAGAAGACAGGCAGTAGACTCTTGTGGATAACTCCTTCGAGTTACTTCTAAAACTACGAATCACAAGTCCTTGGTTGTTTGTGGAATGCAATGTTAGCTAGCATTAATTGATCTATCCACTTAGTAAATACAGACACTCTTCTAAATACCCACGTGTGTTTATTCATTTACTGCAAAAGGAAAAACTCTGCGCCCAGGCTCTTACAATTTGGTCAACTGAAGCTCAGCAGGATGGAATTACTTACTCTGGACATGGGCCAGGACACAGCCCCAGAAACTACCAGATACATAATCCACAGAGTTATACAGGCCTTTGGTTTTACAACCCAATTGTAAGATGAGGCACTGTATGGGCACAGAGTTTCCAATCACAAGACTGGAGCTGGCTGAGAAAAGCTCCCCGTACTGGACACCAAAATAACCATTCTGGCATTCTGTCCCTCAGGTTCCTTCCAGCCCAGCTCAAAATCCACCTCATCCTGGAAACTGTCTTTGTATCTAGGGGCTCCGAGAGTATTAGCCACACTTTAGGAGTATCCTGAAAATGCTTGCAATTGGTTAACAACACTTAATCTGCCCCAATTCTGAATCTATAGTAACATGCACCTGCTTATTATCAACATTAAAGATCTAAACAAGTGAATTGCCATGTGCAGTGGTGCATGCCAACAGTCCCAGCTACTTGGGAGTCTGAGGTAGGAGGATCACATGAGCTCAGGAATTCAAGGCTGCAGTGAGCTATGATCGAGCCATTGCACTCAAGCCTGGGCAACATAGCAAGACCCTCCTTCTAAAAAAATAAAATAAAATAAAAAATAAACAAGTGAATTATGTACACAATACCTGTAGTTACAGAGCTGGTATCTTCACCTCCCCATGTATCCTTTGAGCAAGGGAGTCAGCTTTTGCTCAATTCAGTCAATGAAGAACACAGTATTGGGGGCAGGGGCTGGGAGGGGAGGTGGTGTGAAGACTCCAACTGATCTTGGTTCCAAACCTGGCTCACCCACAAGCCATGGAGCTCAAACTCAATCTCTTAAGAAGCTCAGGTTTTCATTTGTAAAATAGAGATGATAAATTAAATTCAATCCCAATACAGAAAAATCATCAAGGGTTGGAGGGACTCTACCCCACAGGGCCACCATAAACATTTAGCAAGATCATGAGCGAAGGTGCCCTGGCATCCATAAAATCACAAACAGATGTCCATTTGTGTTCAAGTCTGTCCTCTCTAGATGATGGTATGTCTCACATGATGGATGGTGAAGACATGGAGGAGCTTCCTGTGTTGGTTCACTTTGGGAAATCAATTTACCAAGAATCCACTTCTTTGAGGTCTTCAGATGACTAAATGGAAAATTCAAATTGGTGACAAATGCCCTTCTTTCTAAAACTCATCTAAATCTGAACTTATTTACAAGTTCAATAGCTTTCATATTCTTCTGGGAAGTGTGGTTCAGGGATATAACCCTTTCCTCAGGCTGCTTACATGGAAAGAGAGAAGGGAAGTCTTGTTTCTTGGAAATACATTTTTTAAAAATGTGTACTATGTAGCCTCCATGTGCCTCAGTTCCTATCACGAACACTTTTCTGAAAGCTCCTTTTTTCCTGAAATTCTTCCCAGCCACACTGTAAGAAACTCCAAAAACAACTGTTACCAATGATCCAAATATCCTAACTGCCCCAACAGCCACCTTCCCTCAATGGATAATTCACCATGACCCGCTGATACGTCGCAAAGAGTAATGAGTACAGTGGAGATATCGCATGTGCATTCAGACAACACGCAGTTTACTACAAAAGCCTGGGGGATGAAGGGACAGTCAAAGGCAGGTGCTTCTGACACCAACTGTGCTCAGCGAGGGGTGAGACAGGACACGGGAATCTGCTGCTCCCTTCATCTTAATTCCTGTGGGTCTCCCATAACGTAAGCTTCTCACCCACTTCCACGTGATTCACAGGCTCTTTAAAAAAAAAGGGTTGATTTTAACCAACCATCTTGACCAATGAAATGACACTGAACATGAGGGTCACCAAAAAATCCACATAGCTTGTTTCAGCCAGTGTCTAACACTCTGTGAGGCGACAGAAAAAGGAAAAGAGCCGGATGGAGTTAGGACTCTGTGTCCACCCAAGTAACCCAGGACCACATGGCACTTGGAGCTCCCGTGTGCCCACATGCTCACTGCTAACTGGAAGGAGGCCAACTTATTCTTTCACACCGACTTGGGTTCCCACAGTTGCCACCTAGAACAGGACTCAGTAAGTGGTCTGCCGATGCTCCCCCCAACCTGTGCTCCAGCATCCGTCCCTGAGGGCAGGGACTACTACTACACTGACACAGTTTTCCCAGTGCTAGCACAGTGCCTAGCGCACGAATATTCAATGAAAGAATGACCCCAAAACCACATGACACAAACATTCTTTGACTGAACTTTCACCTAAACTTTCCACGAGAAAAGGAAGGAAGCGTTTCAGCTGCTTTCCAACGAGCAGCAAGAGCCCCAGAGGAAACCACCAAATGAGGACACAAGCGGACAGACCTAGACCAGGCACAGTGTGAATAATGAACAGTTGGCTGTCTGGCCCAATTGCTTATTTATTAATCATGATCATTGACAACTAATAGTCCTTCTATGTTAGAGGGACAAATAAGATTTGGGTCCTCCAAGAGGTAAGCTTCTTCCATCATGAACAAAGTCTATTTTGAGAGGAGTGATAATATCTGAGATACTATATTTTACCTTCTCTATTTCCCTTTTCTTTTGGCCTCTAGAGCAAAGGAGAACCAGAAGGTGACAGCGACAAGGAGAGTTATAAGGGAGGCAAGGTGGTGAGTGTACAAAGACCAGAAGCCAAAGGTGAAAAACAGCAACAAAGCAGACTGGAGTGGGTAGGTGAGTAGAAAGGGCAACACCCAGGGAGTGGCGCTGGGAAGAAAGATAAGAAAAAGTATTTCCAACAGCTGGGGAGGAAGCAAGGAAGGTAGAGTGGGAGCCATTTTAGGGTTTGAAGAAAGAGAATCGCACAGTTGGAACGACACGGATTGCAGACATTGATGGCCTGAAGGACACTGTGATCTTACTGAAAGTCCACATTTTTCGCATAGGAGAAAAGCTGCCCTCCAACAAAAAGACTAGGGGAAAAAGCGTATTTACTTCCAAAGTGAACTGGTACCTCGAATCCAAATTCGACCTTCTCCCTGAACCAGGCTTCAAGCACAATGCCAGAAGCTTTTGCCTACATGATCTTATTTAATCTATCTAATTACTGCAACTACCCCCCTGGGTATTATCCCCACTTTATGAGGTTCAGAGACCTAAACAAATAGTCCAAAGTCATATGCGTCACAGAATTGGAATCTAGGAGTCATTTTCCAGACAGAACGCACATTACACAGAAATATCAGATACACTATACCCTTCCTAGACAGTGGGATGCAGGCAATGCTGAATTCTCAGCTCTGTCCACAACTGACGTCATCAAGCACAGCCTAATTAATTCCTAATGAATAGTGATGATACTGACTCACCTCCCTGGGCAGTTGGGAGGAATGTCAGGCACTAATGATGGTTAATTGCTTTTGCATATGTAAAGTGTGCCATGTTATTATTTTCCTGTCATTTCAGACACCAGACACCAGCCGACCTTACCATCATAAGTGGCTTGAGAAATACAGGTGAGGATTGGCAGCCCGGATTTTGTAGGCAACCACTAGAGAAATGGAACTGCAAGACGTACGTCATTGTCAGAGAGACCGCGGAACTCTCAGGGAACGCTGACACTGAGAACTGAGGCAACATCTGCCGTGGAGCCAGTGGCAGCCAGTGAGCCTTGGTGCCAATTGCCAACAGGTTTCCTCCGATTTCAGCAGGGAGGAGTGGATAATTACTCCTTCTCGTTTTCAAAAATCACTTCCGTATCAACAGAATCCCATCAACAAGCCAATACCTCTTCACCAAGCCCCAATGCTGAGCATCCCATTAGAGGACTTAGCATTACCCTCCTGAGATTCCCTGATTAATTCTCCGCTCCATCAGCCCTGAGTACTTGCCCAGGTGACAGCTCAAGAGAAGCGTTGATTGATTTCATGCTATGCGGCTCTGATGGGACCTCTCCGTATTACCAGCCTTAGGGGACTCACCTTCCCTGTCCCCTTAATGAATCTGTTAGCCACTGAGAACAGAAATCCTGCCCCTTCCTGTCTCCCATCACCACCACCACTCAAGCCGATCATTGTTCTTCTTCATCAGTGGACTCCTTCAAAAGGACAAGGCCACAGGCCCAGTGTCAGGCAGTCTATCCCATCTGGCCATTCCAAGCAAAGACCTAATAGCAAGACAGAGCACACGCAAAGTAAGCATGAACTGGATGACATGACTTGCAGCCCGACTTATGGAGCCCTGGGAAGTGGACGATTTAACCTCAGGAAACACATTTCAAACCCAGAAACAGAAGCTTCTTTCCTGCCTCAAGAGAAAAAAAAAAATGCCACAAGAGTTAGCAAGAAGTAGTTGTCAGTATTTGAAAAGGAAAACACATCAGCCTTTTCCCATGAGTAACAGTCAAAGAAAACCTTAGGAGTAGCTCCCCAATTCCAATAAGTCTGTAGACTGAACATACATTTCAGGTAGACTAACCAAACCATAATGCTTACTAAAAATAAAGAAAGCAAACACCAGGAAAATAATGTCCCTTAGCCACTAATCTGTGGATAACGCCACTTTCTTAGTTGGTGAGATTTACCATTAGATTATCATGATAGCTTAGCATATTAAATAATAATGAGTATAAACTAAAAATCAAAAGTAGACAGTTCCTATTTAAAAAGGCATCAATTCACAAGACAAATATATACACTGGAGTTATGTGTATAAATATACACTATTGCAAGAGGGTCCACTTCAGCTATATGGCTGAGAGCATGCCTACAAATGGGCCTTGTACCATCAGAGCGCTGGCTCCCTGGGAGGCCTGGGGAGTCATCCCTGCTTACAAAAGGCCGGTGGAGATTCACTCAACGTTACACAGTCTGTGTCAGCCAGCTGAACAGTATGTTGGCTCCAGACACACTTCAGTCTCCCTGAGCTGATTCAGAATTCTAATTGTGCTGCATCAGGAATGGCCCTCCCTACTTTACATACAAAAATGGTCCTGGGCCCTCTTTTCCAGCTTCTATGATTAAGATGCTTCTCTCATTCTGGCCATGCCTCCATCTATCCTGGATTATTTAGACAGTAACGGGTAGGGGGAAGAAGCAATAGGTAAATCCACAGTTCAAGTGAGATTGGGTCATAAGCCAATCAACAAGGAAAACTTGAATCAAGATGGCATTTTAAAGTGCTGAATTGTGAAGGCCAACCTCTGTTCTGGTGGTTCTACCACATATACTAACATTTAAATGCTCTCAAAGATCCAATGGATCCACAAGGATCTCATCAACACTCACGTCAAAGGATCCAAAGTCTAGGCTCCATCATGCCAAGAAGGAAAAAATTCCTCTTTCCTGTCAACCTAAGGTAATCAAAAACACAATTCATCACATTTTTTTCCCTTCCTATCTCTCAACCATCAGAAATCAGGCTGTCACTTTCTTGCATGGGTGTTGAGTCTGGCCTATCTGCCTTTATCCATTTCTAATGGACCTGAGGATACAGTTCCTGATATTCTACCCAAGTCATACATGGGTATTTTGGGAGTCCCAAAACACGATCATAAAATTCCTTTGGAACAGAAACATCGCCTGTGTGACCTCTAGGACCTAGGATAGTGTCATACAAATAGAATGTTAGATAAAAGTGGGCCAAGATAAAACAACAGATAAAACTAACCTATTTGAATAAATTCAGCTCTTACGTACTCTTGAAGAAGAAAGCCAAAGCTGAATGACTTATATTGCCCAATATCAAAAACTCATTACAAAGCTTAGTCATTAATAGTAGGCACTGGCACAAACATACACAAAATAGACCAATGGATCAGAAAAAAGTCCAGAAACAAACTCATACATATACATTCGCTTGATTTTTGACAAAAGTGACACTGCGTTGCCCTGAGTAAAGGATGGTTTTTCAATAAATGAGTACAGTTGATTGCTACCCATATGAAAAACTTAAGACTTGACCCCCACCTCACAACATACCCTACAATCTATCTGAGATGGATTTTAAATCTAAATATAAAAAGCAAAACAATAAAGAATTTAGAAGAAAACCCAGCAGATTATCTACATGACCTTAAAGTAAGCAAATATTACTTTAAAAGGATACAAAAAGCACTAATAAAAGAGGCAAAAAAATGATAAACTGGACTATATTACAATTAAAAACTTCCTTTCACTGAAAGAACCATTAAGAAAACAAAAAACAAGCCACAAAGTGAAGAAGATATATGCAATACACTTATTTAACAGAGAGTCATAGCCTTAATACATAAAGTACTCCTATAAAACAATTAGAAATCAGACAACTCAACAGATAAAAAGGTAAAAAGCCAATGTATTTTATAAAACATACACAAATGGCCAATAAACAAACAAAAAGGTGATCAACGTGCCTAGTTATTAAAGAAATGCAAATTAAAACAACAGGATTAAAAAAAAAAAAAACCAGGATACTAATATCCAGCCACTAGAAGGGCTAAAATAAAAATGGTAATAATACCAAGTGTCGTCAAGGATGTGGAGCAACTAGAACGCTTAGACAGCTCACAAGAGCATAAATTGGTACAATCATTCTGGACAACCCTTGGCAGTATTTATGTACTAAAACTGATTATATGCATATGTTCTAATTCAGCAATTCCAAATCCTAGGTACATTCCCCGAAGAAATGCATGCTTATGTTCACCAAAAGACAGGCACAGGAATGTTTATACTTGAATTATTCGTAACAGCCAGAAACAGCTGAATTTTCAACAACAGGATATATAAACTATAGCATACAACTGTACCACCCAGTACAGTAGGCACTAGCCACATCTATAAATTTAAGTGTAAATTAATAAGATTAAATAGAAGTAAACATTCAGGTGCTCAGTCACACTAGCCATCTCTCATGAGCTCAACAGCCACACATGGCTAGTGGCTACTGTATCACACAACAGAGACAGAAAGCATTTCATCTCCATAGAAAGTTCTATGGGGCACTGCTATTATACATCAATGAAAATAAATTAATTACACCTGCAATTTACCAGATGGGTGAATTCCGCAAAGGTAGTAATAAAGGAAATAAACCAGATTCTAAGGAATATATACTGCATGCTTCCATTTATCCCAAGTTCAAACACTAACAAAATCTACGCTATTCTTTGCTATTCAAAGTCAGGATAGTGGTCACCCTTTAGGGGTTGAGAGCAATAACTGGAAGGCAGTATAGGGAATTCTGGTCACGCTGATGCAGATCAACGGCTCTGGACACCAACGTGAATACAAGGGACTCAACACTGACACGTGCATGCACTTTTCTGTATGTACACTGCACTTCAATACAAATTACAAAAAGAAATGAAACAAAACCTGACCTGTTTCAGTACCTTTCTGATTCCACAGTTATCTTAGATAAAGTTCATCCAGGAGTTCTGCATAAATTTGCTTTTACTGAATTATGCTTTTACGTGCTGCCGTCGGCACAGTGAGGGGTATTAGAAGAAACACCTACAGAGATTAGTCACTGGATTTACTCACCGCATTACACAGAGACAGCTCTTTACAAAGATCACTAAGGAAAGTTCTATCACAAACAGAACACTGTGTTTTTTACCTCGTGGTCAACCAACTGGCCTTTACTTTACTCTCTGGCTGCCAAAGTGCACTGAGACGTACTGACCGGGTGCTCAGCACCCGTTTTGGTCTGCAGGTGGTTTCATTCTAAGTCCACTTTAGGTCCTCATCTCTATCCCATTCTTTTCCTTCCTTCTTTTCCCCACCTTTAATTTACGCTATTTTACTGTCCTGCAAAATCATTCTGAAACAAGATGGGGTATAACATGAAAGGGAAATGATTTCTGCTTTCTAATTATCTGTGTCAATTTAATGTGGTAAAGCATTTATCGAGCACTCCCTGCCCCCGTGTCTCTGCACTGATGAGCCGGGTACTAGGGACAGACATAGATAAACATGCTATGCTCTCTGCCTTCAACCGGCACCTATCCAGCAGGGAGACAAGTAAGTACAGACACCTTCGAGACTTCAAGCCCCTCCGCTGGGAAGCCTGGCCTGACCTCTCCCCATCCTCTGTGTTCCCACAGTAGCGCCTTTGCTGGCCGGTACAAATGAACTCACCTCACTTACCGCATAGCAATGATTTGTGTCTATAACCCTTGTGGGTTTCTGAGATCTTTAAGGGTTGGGTCTGTCCCTTTAGTCATTTTTCTATCCTTGGTATTCGACAGAATGCCTGACACATGGTCAATGCTCCCCAAAATGATAACTGAATGGTCGCCTAAAATAACGAGTCAATGGGTGAATACACAAATGAACAAATGAATAAATGTGTCCCACGCTGCAATGGAGGAATAAACAAAGTGTCCCCGGAGGAGTTTACTCTGTCTCTCAGGTCAGCGAGAGCTTCTCAGGAGGTGGCATTTACGCTGATCCGGAAGGCCGAGCAGGGCTGAGTAGGCCAAGGATGAGAAAAACACCAAAGCCCTGCTCCGAGAACAGCATCCGTGGAGGGGACGTGGGGAAGAAGGGGCCAAGGAAGAAAGCAGAAAGGCTGCAACAGAGGCTGAAAACATAAGCTCGGCTGATCACAAGGCACCTCGCAGGCCATGACAAAAGGCTGGACTGTTTCATGCAAAGGAAAGGAAAACTCCAGAAACACCCGGAGTATGTGAGCAGCTCCTGAGGGTGCATGCATGTCTGTCTGTCTACTTGGGGGGAGTAAAGGATGAAGAACAGATAATTTTATAAATTTGGGATCAGAATTTTTAAATCAAAAGTATTTTTAGTGTGGTCCGAGGCCAGAACAGTTCTCTAGATACATTGAAGAATCATAATGTGGCACATGCCTTAAGTGTTTCAAGTATATAAAGGCCGTTTTAATGCACCAGAAGACAGTGACAGTTTACACAGGTGTGCTTGTTTAAACAGCCCTGAGCCATGGGATTAAGTCCATTCAGTACCCGGTCACTCGGCCCTTCTAATAAAGGCTCATCAGACTTTGTCTTCAAACACTTACCATATTTTCCTGGTCCCTGAAGTGACAGCATGGTCACACTCTGGCCCAGCATGGGAACCAGACTGCTCTGCTTACAGAGGCACACATCTGCGGTGGGAATGTCAGCTAACACCAACGCGAGCTAACGCTCGAGCTAACCAAAAATATATAACACTGCTGCTTTGCAAATGTCCACTGGTTCCCAATGATCCCTGACACAACGAAGTCCCCACCCTTCAAATGAGAAATACAATCTGCCATTTAATGATGACACAGTGATGGGGCAGCTGCAAAACAGGTCTCACAGTGAGAGGGATGCGAATCCAGGGCCAATGAAAGCCCCACCCTCACCCCAGTCCTGTCCTCCAAATGTGAACCGGTCCTTGGTTTATACCCAGTTCAAGTTCAACAGGAGAAAGAATCTTGGCAGAAGCAGGGTAAGTGACTACTGTTCCCCCTTCAGACAATAAGCCTGGACGAGTGTTACCTGAGCACCTACTTTGGGCACAGCAGCAGCTCTGAGTAAGCAGTCTACAAGCACCACAAGGGCACGCACTGGGGCAAGATCTCCAGCCAAAGAGAGGCATAGACAGAAAGGCTGAGGCATCCCCCCACCTCTGACATCAGGCCTCAGTTCTGCCTTCACCCTTCACCTGCCCGCGGTCCAGGGAGCTCTGAAGGAGAGCCATCTCCATCCCTCAGACTCCTCCCTCCTCACCTCCACCGCCCCAGCAAATGCATCAGCTGTAGCAAGCAAAACATGCAAAGGCCGCATCCTGATTCGATCAGTGTTTCTGCAGCTCCCCAGCACAGGCACAATACTCTCTTCAGAAAAAAAAAAGAAGGATCACTTTCTTCCAGGATCACTTCCTCCTGCAGATTCTGTTAACCCTGGTAGAGGCACAAGGAAGATGAGCCCTAAACATCTTACATCTAATTAAAATGGAATCCATTTCCAACTACACCTACAAATGACTACTAAAGCCCTCCCTCTTGAGGACATTTCTGGGTGTCGATTCCCTCCCAGTCCAATTGCCCAACGGTGATTCTACATACAGGATGCGACCTGAGGAGCCAAGAGGCCCACAGGCAAAACACACAAACCCAAACCCTCACATGCACACACTCCTGGCATACCGGGACCTGACAACCTTCAAAGTTACTGCTCTGATTAAAGATCTATCTATAAAAGTGCCCATGAAAATCCAAAAAGGATGTCCCAGGTTACAGGAAGAGAGAACCCAACCCCACGGCCTCCTCTCAGAGATTCTGCTTCTCAGATAACCTGGCCAGAGCAGCACCCAAGGGGAGGGCCATTCTCCCAGGCCTTCCCTCCCCTCCAGATCTAACCCATTGCCAAGAATGTTCACTCGAGCCCGCCCTCCCCACCTCAGCTATATTCCCTCTGCTCCTCTCCGGCCCACTAACTTCGCTCCTGTCTCATGGAAAGGACATCCCCCTGTCTGCGCTGAGCTGGCCCCTGCCTCCCCCATCATCACCACTGCCAACAACCGAGCTCTGCCAGGTGCCCAGCCTCATTCCACATCAGGGTGACACAGGTGGCGTCTTAAACATATAGATTCCCAGCTCTGGTGCCAGAAGTACTGAATCAGAATCCCCAGGAGACATATTTTTAGCAAGCCTCTCCTCCTCTATCCTGCAGCCAGAAAGGCCTTCCTAAAACGCAAAGAGGACTTTTATCATCCACTCACTTAAAATCTTTCAGCAGATCCCCACCCCTTCGGAGTCAACTGCATTATGAGGCACCCACACCCAAGGCCCTTCCTCCTTGTTCTCAGCCTGCTTCTCCGGTCGCCTGTCCAGGACCCCTACATACCAGACACACACCCACTCCAGGGTGCCTGGACACAGCGGGCTGCCTGCTCCACCCCACCTGCAGCCACCTGGGCCTTCTCCTCTCACCCTCGGCTCTCCTTTTAAGACCAAGTCACCAGCCCATCCTCTGGGAAACCTTAGCACACTTCTCACGCAGCGAGATCACTTCTGTGTCCCCGAAACACCTCCAACACACTTGGGACACCATACTTAGTACATTGCACTCTACTTTCTCCTAAGGTACTGTCTCCTCGCTCATCGGTAAGCTCCTTGGCATTACCATATTTGACATCTTCCAAAACCTGACAGGTTGCCAGAACTCACGAGATGTTTGCTAAATGTTGTCCTTGGGAGGTACTCCTACAAGTGACAAGTATCGCCTTGTGCATCTGGAGAATCCGTATGGCAGAGCAGTTAGATGTACATAAAGAGTATACTGGGTTTGGGAATCCCAAACGGAGTTCTCCGCTTATTAGCTGTGCCTCAGGTTCCTTTTATGAAAAATCAGAAGAAATAATATTACCTACTTGTTGTAAAGATTAAATTAGATGATCCATGTGAAGTATTAACAGGGTGTCTCGATCATCAACAGTCATTATATACATTATCTTACCGAAATGCTCTCAAGATTAGTGTGTGCGTGCACTAAACTGTGCCTGATACTGTAGGTTCTCAAAATGTTGAACAAACACATAACTGTGAGTAATAATTACTGCTTCTATATCTGTCTTCTTCCCTGCTATACTGCACATTTTCAGAAGGCAAGGACTATGTCCCATGCATTTCTGCACCCTACTCCAGTCCCCTAGCACAGGTCAACAAATAACCATTCTATTTATTTTTACACAAAATATTAGTACAGTTTTGATGACTCTTAAGAAATTCATCCTTGGAGGAGGAATTACAAGGGCAGCCTCAGGCATACCTTGAACAATACCCACAGAATGGGATTAAAAAAAAACTCACTGGCTTCAAAACCTTTCTCTGGTTTCCAAAGACCCAGACTAGCTGGACTCCACCCTTAACAACCAACGCTGCTTTTCTTGCATCTCAGGGCGGGCCCCCTCCTCAGCACAGGCTCTGCCGCCTGCTGAGCCACAATCTGATGACTTCCAAGCCCCCCAGTGTGTGCACCCCAGCCCTGACCCTGTGGCAGCCTGCTCACAGCCCTCAGCCCGGCTTCCGCAGCAGCTCATCCTGAGAGTCCAGCAGCGCGGAGACCGCCTTCTCGGCTCTCAGCCAGTTCGCCCCCACCCCCAGAGACCCAGGGGCTGCGCTTAGCCCCAAAGTGTCGGGTTACCACAAAAATAACAGTAGGCTTGCCTATAACAGCATGCAGGCCAAGTGTAGGAGGGAAAGGAAGTGTCTCCGAGGTGAGAAAGAGAAGCCCAGGAGAAGGGAAAAAAAGCAGACATTTGAATATGAGTCCAGGAGGACTTGGGTTTTAAGAAATATACATTAAATTCATAACTACACTCTTAACATCACCACTACAGCCCCTGCAATCACTCATTTATTTAGTATCCAATCAGAGCCACTTACATTTATATCACACTTAACTACTTTGTGCCTATAAAAATATTATTCTAGGGAAAGATGAGGATGGAGTTTTCTTTAGTTTGCTTATTTAATACTATGTATAAAAGCCGGATTTGGGTCAATGAAGGTTTTAACAAACATTCTCACTCAAAAAATCCCTGATATTACTCAGCTTTAATTTTCTCAAAACTAAATCCAAACATGTCACAACTAATTAGATCTACTGTAGGAGGGGCAGACCTTCAAGGGGAAAAAAAGGCTAATAAAAAGCATTTATTCATTATTCTCTCCCCCACCCCTCCAAAATGAAATCAAAGTTCACTCCTATGCTACCCTGGTGCAGGAACGCTGCTGGCTTGATGTGGTCTGGCCCAGCCCGGATATTTCAAATAAAGTTAACTTCAATCACTGCGGGGAGTTAGCAGGTTACTGATTCTCCATCCATTGTTCTTTCATCTTGGTTTAATCCATAGACAATGCCTCTTTAATTTGCTCCTAGAGACTGTTTTATAAGTGGGTGGGTATACACCCAGCTACAAGAAAAGATGCTCTTCTTGAAGCCAAGCAGGTAAGACCCAAGATCAGGCCATCCACTGGGTGGATTATGTTGCCCATTGTAATTCCTTATGTGCAAAAGAAGCCGTGAATGCCCTGGCAGAAGACAGAGCTAACTCTAACAGGCAGTTAGATTCCCAACCTGAAGGTGCTGAAAGGCAGGCAAACAAAAAAATTCTCAATAGAAAAAAATGGATTCTCTAAGTTTTTCTTTAAAAAGTTAATTTTTGACAGGGGAAATATTCCCCAATGTCACACTATTTTGTAGTTATTGATTTATGTTTCATTTTAAAACATCACGGTTACAAAGTATTATAAGACAAGCAGTATTCTCAACAAGACTCTATTGCAAACGCTCAAAAAAAAAGCCTTTAAAATGACAATTTTAGTGGCAGCCAGAGCAGCAGTAGACATGCAGACAGGCAGAGATTCTGTGTTTTTAAGTTGTTTTTGTTTTGTTTTTTAGCTTTTCAGAAATAGCTCTCTCTCAATCAAATCAATCAAAAACTTCACAGAGGAACCTATCACCAGCGGAGTTTGAGTCCTGTAAATTTTTTTAAATGCCATATAAACAGTGAAATTCACTATGGTTTGGCTGTCTTTAATAACAGCCCAAAGTCTAGTTCCCAAAAGAGAGGAACTCGTTCACCTTGCTACTCCTAGTGTGGTCAGAATTAACACAGTTCATGCAGGGAACACCACACCGTGCAATTATCAACTGGCATTGACATTGCTAAAAGATCTTTAATAATCCTGGTTTTTACCATAAAAGCTCTCATTATCATCCCAGCTCTCTCTTTGCTTGTTCAGTGTGCCTTGTCACTTACACGAGGTTGAGAAAAAACCGTGGACTCCACTCATCTTCCCCCAGCCGTGTCTCTCACGGAGCTGTCCGTGTCTCTGCAGCGCAATGCCACCGCACTGGCTGACCAGGTTTAAAATTAGCCGAGCCCTGGAGAGCCGCGGGTAACCTTCTGACAAGGTTAGCCAGCAGAGCAGAGCACTGCTCAGGGAGGGACATTAATAAGAAGCCAAGTAGAGCCTTTCAACAAGCCCATTAGGGCCTCTCAGAACCACTGCAGTCTGGAAGCCTGGGGGAGCCGGGTGCCCTGGTGCGAGGAGGCTGACCTAGGCTCTTATTTTTATCTCACCGTGTCAGCGGCTCCCTTTGCAGGCAATGAACACAACTTCCAAATGCGTTTCTCCAAGTTCAAATTCAACTCATTCACCCACTAATTGCACAATTTTTAAAACTTTTAATTGGATTTAAAAAACATATTTCTGGAACACCTCTAGCTATAAAGTTAATACCCCTAGATGACAGGTAGAACATATAGAAACATACACAGGAGAAAATAAACTTTACCCATATGCCATCATCAAATAATAGTAAGTGCTAACCATGCACTTTGATGTGTTTTCTTACACTAATAACCTATTATTATTCTCTATAGTTTTGGGTTTTTATTGCCCACCTAAAATTTCACATTCAGTCCTGAAAAATTCTTTGTAGCTATGATTTTTAAGAGGTGTATAATATTCCAAGTGGTGGAATCTTCCCAACTTTTTGCCCAACTTTTCATCGTTGGGGTGAATATCCTTGTAATCATTTCCTATGGTCAGATTCTTAGCCTAGAGTCAGAGGACAGGAACAATTTGTTTCTTTTTTTTTTTTTTGAGACAGAGTCTTGCTCTGTTGCCCGGGCTAGAGTGCTGTGGCTTCAGCCTAGCTCACAGCAACCTCGAACTCCTGGGCTCAAGCAATCCTTCTGCCTCAGCCTCCTGAGTAGCTGGGACTACAGGCATGAGCCACCATGCCCAGCTAATTTTTATATATATATTTTTTTAGTTGTCCAGATCATTTCTTTCTAATTTTTAGTAGAGACAGGGTCTCGCTCTTGCTCAGGCTGGTCTCGAACTCCTGACCTTGAGCGATCCACCCGCCTCAGCCTCCCAGAGTGCTAGGATTACAGGCGTGAGCCACCATGCCCAGCCAGACAGGAACAATTTGAAGGCCACTGGTACAGACTGGGGACCCCAGGAAGACAGGGACTGTGTACCTCTCACACTGTATGCACAGTATTTTCTGAATAAATTAACATGTGTCAGTGCTTTCCAAACAGACAACCCTAAATTCTAATGTAATAGTTTGTAAGCACCTATTGGGAATAACTGGGCCCAATAAGTGTCCCCCCAGCAGTGAGTTAAAGGAGAAGACCACCAAGAGTCCATCAATACCTGTGAACACCCGCCAAAGGCAATGCAAGAGTTCTCCCCACATCACCTCGGTACCCAACTGGTACAGCCACACTGGGTGTTTAAAATAGCGAAATACTTCCATAAGAGTGGGTGAAGAGCCAGTACCCCAAGGTCTCCTCGCTATTCAACGAGTAAAAGGTAAGTGCCTTCCACACCTGGGAGCCTGCAGTGGCTTCCATGTGTCAATGCTCTTCTGAATTAGTTGTTAATATTTTAAATATCACCCCTGATCACAAGCAACTTTTAACTTAAGATCTGCTTTGTAAATTGTTAATCTCCAAACCAACCGACTCGTCAGAGACCACTGTTTAAAATCTTTATTACCATCACTTCAACGCTGTTTCTTAAATTCACTAAATTTCCTAACATTGTATTTTTGAAACTGAAGCTGACAATTATTAGGAAGCGCTTACCAAGCCTCGTAGGAGGTTGTTTCTGCTAAGTTATTCTCTACAAAGCACAGGGAGTTGGGGTAGACAAAGATGAACTTCACAATCATAAGATTCATGAACCTAGTACTAATACCAATTATACTTATTCCCCAAGGATAAAAGCTATCTGCTTAAATCACAGGAGAATTTGAGGAACTCTCAGATCATCAACTAGATTCTCAGCAAGCTAAAGCAAAAATGCTGAAATACTAAAATCTGGGCATAAAAAGAAGAGTCGGGTATAGCCTAACCACCCTTGTACTGGCTCACCTGTAATACCAATAACAGCAACATTTATTGAGTGCTGTCAGTGGGCTAGGCATGCTTGCTACGCACTTAGAAGCAGGATCTCTACCTACAGCTCTCTGCTAAACTAAACTATTTTCTGTGGAAGGGAACAGATAACTAGTACACGGAACAGAGTTTCATTTCTTCTACATGTTTTTGTCCATCTTCTTCAGGGATGCCAGGGCAAGAACACCAGCCAAGAAAGGGAGGAGCGACAAACAAGGGGTCTGTAAATCAGACTTTGAAAGCCGAGAAGGTGCTAGCCTGGACGCATTACAGCACTGCCCAGCCTGGCAGCTGGATCATGGCCCAAGCTGGAATAAGCTCAAAGACAATACCCACCCACATCTCCATTACGGAAGAATATACTCCAAATGCCAGGCCACTATGGGAGCTGGAGGCTGATCTACAGCTTCTTTGCCAAGTAGACAAGCTTTTTACAGATAGAAAATGTTTGGGGTTCACAAAATCAAGTATGATGGCAAAAGTTCAAGGAAATAACCATGCAGTAGTAAATAAAATTAATATTCACAGCTAACATTTATTCAATACTATATGTGAGGCATAGAGGTCAGGACTTTACTTTTCTCTTAGTTTTATTTTTGATTGACGGTAATTATATTTATGGGGTACAGTGTGATGTTTCGATACATGTATACATTGTGGAATGATCAAATAAGACTAATTAACATATCTATCACTTCAAATGTTTATCATTTCCTTGTGACGGGAACATTTAAAATCCTCTCTTTTAACTATTTTGAAATATGCAATACATTCTTATTAACTGTAGTCACCATACTGTGCATCAGAATGTACTCCTCCTAACTAAAATTTTATATCCCTTGACCAAAGTCTCCTATTTCCCCATTCACCCCTCTCCCCCCACCCCAGCCCATGGTAACCACCATTCTACTCTCTACTTCTACAAGTTTGACTTTTTTAGATTCCAGAACTTTACTTTTATTATTTCATTTAATCCTCATCGCAATTATATGAGATAGAGATGTCATATTACTATCTATTATTTAGACAAAGAAAATGAAGTTTAGACACATTAAATTATTAGTCTGAAATCATACCACTAGTTAGTGGTCAAACTGAAATTCAAACCCAGGTTCATCTCATCTCGAGCCCAAGATCTAACTGTATTTGAAAGATAGTAAACCTCCTAGCATTAGAGGTAATCAAGGAATAGCTACCAGACATCTTAAAACAGAGATGCTATAGCTGGACAGGGATGGAGAAGGATGTCAGGGAAGGTCCATGCCAACCTCTGGTCTATGGTGGGTGAACACAAATTGTGTACTGGGTGCTGGCTCTGCGCGAGGCGCTTGTGAGACATGAGCAGGAGGCTGGAGCCGGTGAATGAAGTGAGCACACCGTTAGAGCTGAGATAATGGACAGCCACGCTAGTTTTCTGCTCACAATAAAAGGCAGCTGAAAAGCAAGGCTGTTGGCAAGTCCAGACTCTGGCCGCTGTGATCCCAGCAGAGCTGGCACATGGCAAAAGCTGGGGCTTCTTTCTGCTTCTCCAGAACAGCAACGGCCAGGATGAGAGCCTAACTACTGCAAGGCAGGGGGAGAGGTTTTGCTCTTCTTTTTAATTTCCTGCACCTGGATTTTTCTCCAACACAAAACTTTAATGGTAAATAAACAATTCAAATTTATACTGAAAAATATCAACAACACAAGCAGAAGAGGAGATGAATACACAATTTACAATTTGCACAGGACAATAAGCATATAGGAGAATATGCATCTTCATTATGAGGGAGAAAAATAGCAAATTCTTAGCAAACTCCAGGTGTTGTTTTAAACCTCCTGATCAGCAAACCTATAAAGACAATGATCACTTTTTTTTTATTTTTTAAAGAGACAAGGTCTCGCTCTGTTGCCCAGGCTAGAGTGCACTGGCCTCATCATAGCTCACTGCAAACTCGAAACTCCCGGGCTCAAGTGATTCTCCTGCTTCAGCCTCTCAAGTAGCTGGGACTACAGGTATGTGCCACCACCACGCTAGGCTAATTTTTTTTTTTTTTTTTTTTGAGACAGAGTCTGGCTCTATTGCCCTGGCTAGAGTGCCGTGGCATCAGCCTAGCTCACAGCAACCTCAAACTCCTGGGCTCAAGCGGTCCTCCTGCCTCAGCCTCCCGAGTAGCTGGGACTACAGGTATGTGCCACCACCATGCTAGGCTAATTTTTTTTTTTTTTTTTTTTGGAGAAACAAGGTCTCACTATATTGCTCAGGCTAGAACTCCTGGCCTCAAGCGATCCTCCCACCTCAGTCTCCCTAAGTGCTAGGATTACAGGCATGAGCCACTATTCCCGGCCTGATAATCACATTTCTAGTGAATACGCACAGGAAATACGCTTGTGGTGGCACGGATGTGAAGAACCCACTAGCTACACTGAGAGCCTGAAAAGGCTTAAATCCTTTGACCTAGTAATCCTAACCCTAGAAATTTATAAAAAAGAGAAAATTCCATGAAAGAAAAAAATTACAAGCACAAAGATGTACATTATAAAATCATCTATAATACTATGAAAAATAGAATAACTAAGAAAAACAAAGCACGTGAAGGCAAAGGAAACCTGGGTATTTGTTTACCAGAATAATCAAAAAGAAAAAACTCAAACAGGAGGGAAAGCTTCTCAAAGAATATGAATTTTAAAAAGCAAAACACAAAATGATACAGTGATCATAACTTCAGTTTTATACATGTAGCTACACAGAGTGAAAATAAAAAGGAAATAGTTACTATGTTAGGACAGTGACATTATAGGTTTTTGTCTTAGACTTTTTTCATGTCCTGTTGTTTTTTGCAATTTTTAAGAAATGATTCCAATTTTTTTAAAGAAAATTTAAGTAAATATCAGATATAAGTTTAGGTATTTGAGCACTTGAATACAAGAAGAAAGCTGAGAAATAAGAGATAAGAGAATACTTGAAAATTCCTTATTATTAGGATCCACCAATCTCCAACTTTAGTCACAATTTTCTGTCTCTCTCTCTCTCTCTCTCTCTCTCACACACACACACACACACACACACACACACACACACACACACAGATCATAGCCTATTTCAGACACACCAAACGACTTGATATTCGCCCAAAACATTGCAGTAGCAGTAACAACGGTAGCTAACACTTCCAGAGTGTATATTCTGTACCTGGCCCTGTTCTAAGCACTTTATATATCTTGATTCATTTAATCTTCCTAACAATACTATGAGAAAAGTACCATTACTATTCCCATTTTAGAGATGAGGAAACTAAGGTACAGAAAGAAAATAATTCGCCCCACATCGCTCAGAGAAGTGGCAGAGCCAGACTTTGAACCCAGATAGTCTGACTCCAGAGTTATCAATTATGGTAACCACCACACAAGACTCCCTATACGTACAAATGAGTCTTCCAGCCACTATGCTATTCTGCTTGTCTGAAATGCCTTTCCTCCCCTCAGCCCCCATAAAGCTCCCACACATACTTCAGAGGCCACTTCAATTGCCACCTCCACGGTAAAGCCTTCCCCAGCTCTCCCATGCAGGGTTTGCTTGTGTTGCCTCTAAAGTCTCACAGAACTTTACACATACTACTCTTTCACTGATAGTGCTTAATGATGGATTGAGTTTATCTCCCTGATGGACCAAAGTTTGGGATGGGGAGTAGATACAGGTGTTCTTTGTATCTCCAGGAACTGGCCCGATGTCTGCCACCTAACATGCCATCCATGAGAGAGGGAGGAAAGAATGCATGAATGACTTCTCAGTGAGAGGACTAGAGAACTCATTAATGTGTTGACTGGTTGAATATTTCACACATACTTTGGGTTAGAATAAAATGGAATCTTGAATATTAATCAGCCTTGAAAAGGAACGCAATTCTGACACATGCTCCAACATGGATGAACCTTTAGGAGATTATGCTAAGTGAAATAAGTCCATTACAAAAGGACAAAGATGGTTTGATTCCACTCATACGAGGTACCTAGAGTAGTAAAATTCATAGAGACAGAAGGCAGAATGGTAGTGGCCAGAGGCTGGGGGAAGGAGGGAATGGGGCGTCATTGTTTAACAAGTACAGTTTCAGTTTTGCAGACAAGAAGAATTCCGTGAATGGACGGGTGGTGATGAATATGCTTAATACCACTGAACTGTACACTTCAAAACGGTAAAGATGGTTAACTTTTATGAGTACTTTGCCACAATTAAAGAGATAGACATAGATAGACCGGGACCTCGAAGGCAAGAAATCAGACCAAGTCAAATTATACCTATAGTGGAATCTAAACATAACTTTCAGCCATGGAGCACTCGTCATCCAACAGATGATTCACACATAAACACAGTCATCAAATGTACGTTTCCAAGTGTCTTCCCTTCTCAACAGAGATATTGCTTCCTCCAGGGAGCCTTCCTGGATGCCCAGCTCAGGCTGGGTGGCCCTGGGCATGCTCCCATAGCATCATGCCCTTGTGTCAGAGCACCTTTGTAACTGCCTAATGATAAATCTATCTCCCCAGTGCCAAGCTCCATGAAGGCAGCACCCTTGTCTCACTTGGGTATGTCCTCAGGACCTGGCTCAGCACACATCATCTTCAATAAATATTGAACCAACTCATTAACTGCCAAAAACGGCAAGGCTGGAATACTGCTGTGATTTTCAGAGCTCACATGCAGCTCTTAAGGAGTGGTTAGCAAGTCAAGTAAATACTCAAAGAAAATTCTAAGATTTCTAATCTGGAAACTAAAAGGAAAAGAATCCAAGTGCAGATGAGTCCCAGTCAAGTTCCTGCTGCCTCCTCTGTTAGAGAAAGAGGGAATTATTTGTGAGCAAGGTAATTTCCAGAACCTATACAGAGTTAAAGCTCTGTGCCCATCTTCTGATACCCTGGGGCTGAGACTCAGGTGCCAGGCATGGTGCAGGAGCTTAGACACTTCACCTCTTCAAATTCTCTTGAGGTCAAGAGAGCATTTTCCTCTTTGCAGGAACAAAAGTTTAAATTGCAGTTTGATCAATTTATCAGACACCTATTCTTTGGGCTAAAATTAGAAAACATTCTTTGAAGCTGCTAAATCTTTATGGATACTTAAGGGTCAGCTCAGAGGGTACAGGGGCAGTAATTGCTTCTCTTCACCTATTCCATTTTCCATTCTTTTAAGGCACCTGGTACATGTATAGTATTTCTCTTTATGTGTTTCTGCCATATAAATTAATCACCCCTAAAACTCTTCTGCTATACACACCTCCAAGTCTACTCTTGGTTTATGTTTCACATAGCAAAGAAACAAATTTCTGGATTTGCTACTGAGCGAAATTTGTTTCCTTCCTTTTTTCCTCCAATGACTGAGCAAACATAAGAGTGATGCTAAAAGGCAAGCACAAGCGAGGCTCCTCCAGACTTCAACCCCACAATGCAGTAAGCTGCCAGAGTACAGGGGCACGGCGAAAAGCACAAACGACTGCCAGCGTGACTTAAATGTAGCTTTAGGGGAAACCTAGTGTGGAACAGCTGCAAATAGGTAATGCTGAAATGACAAGGGGGGTGACTGCAAATGAAAGACACACACCTGCTTATGAGTGGTCTGGGCACCCTCCATCAGTAAGTGCAGTCCTCGCACAAACCTTAGATTACAAGTCTTGCTCATTCACAAATATCGTGGGTAAAGGATATTTGGGGATCTGAGTTAGAGAAGCTGAGACTCACAGGGCATTTTTAAATGTAGATAATGTTGACTTTTTTTGTTTGTTTTTGCTTAGTCTTTCATTGACTTTAGTAAGCCATCCTTATTAAGGGACCTACATGAATTATAGTGACAGGTATATAAACACGCAATCTGACTCTGAAGAGCTTAACTTCTGTGCTAGGTAAGGTACAACAGTTAACATAACTTTGAGCAATTCCTTTTTTTCCTAACCTAGATCTCAGTTTCCTCATCTGTAAACCAGAGAGCTGTAACATGACTTTTTTAGGTAGCTCTCAAATGTAATATTCTACTCTACTCCATTCACCTGTCCACCAGAACAAGCAGAATTGTGGCCTACTCATGGCAGGGTCGCCCAAGAGTTCATTTTTTTTAAAATCCCCATAAAATATTATTGACTATATATATATGCATGTTCTGACACTATTTTTGCTTCTAAAGAAGTAGACTATTTCTGACAAAATAAAAGACAGTGATTATAATTTTGTCCAACTGTTATAAAAGGCCCTTTTCAAAAGTAGATCTTATAAGAAAATTATGGGTAAATTTTAAAAGGAAATTTACTTCATACTCACAATGAGTCATTTTAAAAAGAAGCAAGATTCATCTGGCTATTTATTTCAAAGAAACATTCCCTGCTTTTGTTTTTTTTAAAATGTCTGCTTTCCCTATATTTCTTTGTGAAAGGGTAAGACTCAAAAACTAAAAGTTCTAAAAATTAAGACTCCACCTGGAGCCCCTAACACTGCATAGGACCATCAAGTTTGATAAAAATCCTAAATTTAATTAATATGTTCAAGAATCATTCAAGTTTTAAGGATTACACCTGCATCTGAAACTTAGAACACAATAAATATTCATAGACCCATATTTTTTAGGTTTAAGAACAACTGCTGATAAATTGCACCTTCAAAGGAACAGAGGTGATCATTTCTGTCCTATTTTATAACTTTTTAAATTCACCAAAATATCTAAAATCCTAAATACAAATAATATTTCAAATTCCATTTTCCTTCCTTTAAAACATGGAATTCCCCGGGCCTGGTGGCTCACGTCTATAATCCTAGCACTCTGGGAGGACAGTAGCGGAGGATCGCTTGAGGCCAGGAGTTTGAGACCAGCCTAGGCAATAATAAGAAACAATCTCTACAGGAAATTTAAAAAAAATTAGTGGGGTGTGATGGCACAGCTGTAGTCCTAGCTACTCAGGAGGCTGAGGTGAGATCCTCTCAAAAAAAAAAAAAAAAGGAATTCATTTTTATCTCAAGATACTGCTCCCATGCAAACCTGTCTTTCCTGAACAGTTTGTTCTAGGTGGGGTCAACGACAAAAGGGGGTGGGGGAAGCTAGAAAACATAAAGCGTTTGGTCTTAAAAGGCTGTAAACACGTCCGCATCTTATAGTTTTGGACAGAAAACAGTAGACAAGAAAGGAAGCGAAAAGGATGCATTTGAAATTTCAGGACATCATGTGCTGATTCACAGAGGGGAACCTGAGAGGCAAACACTTGCCAGAGTAAGCAATTACCACAATCACAGTAACATTTTAAAAGGGATTTCTGTTCACAATTCACACACAGTGATGAAGTGCTTGAGGGACTACCTTATTCACTTCCCTACCCGGCCAGCTATAGGATAAAACGCAGCCTACTATGCACTAGGTTCTACAAGACTGATTGGGACACAGAAGCGGTACCTGGACTGCTCACAATTTAGTTGGGTGTCATAAAACACAAGCATTCATTCAATGAGCCTGAAACAGGCATGTGGCCAACTTTAAGGCAGGCTCTATGCTGGAGAGATGAAAATAAATAACAAACAAGCTCCTCCCTCAAAGATCTCACAGTCCAACGAGTCAGGGAGATGCATCGACGGATAACTCTAATGCAACCCAGTAACTGCAATGATGGAAAGATGTGGGAGCACAGTGGTGTCAGGGACAGGGGATGCATGCCTAATTGTCAACAGATGTCTCAATAGCATCTCTGCCTTGGTCACAGCTGTGACCTCAGAATCTAGAACAGTACATAACACACAGTAGGTGCTCAGAAAGAATGAAGCAGGAAAGGAGGCAGAGATCCGCCAGAGGAGCTCGAGTTTTGTAGGGAGCACGGCTCCAATGCACACTCCACCACTTTGTAGCCGGGTACCAGGGCAATGCATTTAGTATCTCCAAGCCTCAGTGTCTTCCTGCGCTCCCTATAGGTCGTGATGAGAGAGCAAGCATGGAAACGCCAGCTATGGCGATCTCTGCTCTGGGAAGATTCCACGACTTGCCCGGTGCTATCTTCTGCCTATGGCAGGGACCAGAAATCATACAGAACCACAGCAGTAGGATTTTGTTTTCTTTTTTCTGCATCGTCTTTTCCCTTTTCTGACCCTGCAGTATCCCCCTTTTCCCAACGCTGACTCAGATGAGACTCAGAGTGAATCAACCAAGAAGAACTGGCAGGGAGAGGGGAGAGAAAATCCCCTGGCTAGCTACGGAGAAAGGACAAGATCCTTTTCACCCTTTGGAATGGAAGCTCTCAGCATTTCTACACTGGAAATGAATTTTAAAAGTCCTAAGCCAGATACCCAAAAGGTTCCTACTTCTGCCTGGTCCTGCTGCTTTTCTGGACTGCCTCGGATTCTTGACAATTAACGTGAGATATTTCCCCCATCTCCCCATTTTAATTTCCTTTACTAAATTAATTACAACACATTAACATTTGATCAACACAAAAAAGTAGACTAAAACTAGCCTTATTATGATCTTAGATCATCCAATTTCCTAAAAGAATATATGGTGCTGTGTGTTTCTGTATATGAAGCTGGGACTGCCTGTGAATGCACGTGTGTTTACGTACAGTCGAGCGATGCTTTAAGACAGGGATACATTCAGAGAAATGCATTGGCAGGCAATTTTGTTGTTGTATGAACATCATAGAGTGTACTTACACAAACCTGGATGGTCTGGCCTACTACACCTAGGCTGCACGGTGTAACCTATTGCTCCTAGGCTACAAACTTGTACAGCATGTTGCTGTTGTGAATACTGCAGGCAACCATAACATAATGGCAAATACATGTGTATCTAAATGTATCTTAGGATAGAAAAGGTACAGTAAAATTTCAGTATAAAAGATAAAAAAACAGTGTACCTGTATAGAGCATTTACTATGCATGGAGCTTGCAGGACTGGAAGTTGCTCTGGGTAAATGAGGGAGTGAGTGGTGAGTGATGTGAAGTCTGGCCCTAGGACATTACTGCAGACATCATAAACACTGTGCACTTAGGCCATGCTGAATGTATTTAAAATTTTTTTCTTTCTTCAATAATTAATGAACTTTTGATGACTGTAACATTTTTACTTTATAAACTTTATTTTTTTAACATTTATAATAACGTGTAACTTAAAACACAAACCTATTGTGCAGCTGTACAAAAATATTTTTTGTTTTATATCCTTGTTCTATGAGCTTTTTTCTATTTTTAAAGTTTTCTTTTAACTCGTCAAACTTTTTTTTAAAAATGAAGAACATAAACACACACTTTGGTCTAGGCCTACACAGGGTCAGGATCATCAAGACATTACTAGGCAATAGGAATTTCTCAGCTCCATTATAATCTTAGGTAACCAGTCTATCACTGACCTGAGCATCATTAGCCAACATGTCGTTCTGTGGCATACGACTGTATGTATGTACATTCACACATACACGTGTTATTTAAGTAAGTATGAGGCAGGGCATGCATCTACATATAAATATAAACCCGGCTTCTTGTGGCTGCGGAAGCGTGACAGATACCACCACGCACATGGAGGCAGGAAAGGCTAATCGTGTGTCCACCTCAGAAACCTGCAAGCTCACCCTGCACAAGTAAACAAGGTGATTGGTTATGATGAAGAAGCTGTTAAATTTCCAAGAAGACCACTGGGACAGGGCTCGAGGTGCTCCAACTCCTTGTGACTGGACCTGGGGCTCTAAGGAACCCTCCTCCCTTCCTTGAGAAAAACTTCCCTTTCCGTTAACCAAGAGAACTGGAACTGTTCAGGCACAGGAAGCAGGGGCCCTCAAGCTGCCCGGAAAAGACCACGACCACACCAGGGGAGCGAGAACACTCAGGCGCCTGTCCCTTGGCTCCTGGGGCTAGGGCGGGTCTTTACTATTAACATTGAGAAGCAGCTGCATCCGAAGCCCAGTGCTCGGAGCTTACTTCTCCTAACACTGTCCTATGTGTGTTTCACAACAACCCAAAGGCAAGCGGGGCCCTCCTTTTACAGGTGAGGGACCTGAAACTCTGAAATGCTGCCGGGGGCCCCAGGCAGGCCCCAGCGAGTGTCTCCGAAGAGCCGTCAGACTGCCTTCACACCAGGAATCCGCCTTGAAGGTACTGGCAGAGAGCAGAATCCCAGCTCTGGGGCTGTGGTTTCAGCTCATCTTCTGATCTAAGAATAATCAATCGTGAGTAGGTCTTAGCTGTGCAAGCCTTAAGAGCAACGAATGTGAAAAGATAAAGAGAGGGTTGCTTTTGTTCTATGTCTCACAGAGCAGAGGCAGATAAGATCCTCCCTGTGATCATGATTCTGCACGATTCTCAAAGCTGGGTGACTGCTGTCCAGTCATCAACTCTCCCAGCCAACCCCCCAGCATCCCCTTTGTCCCGGCCCAGTGTTTTCACTGCCTTGGGCGTTCAGCTACTGTGTCCCAAGGAATCCCTCTCTCTGCTGCCTGCCTTTCTGGAACACATCAAGGTCCATCTCAAGAATTAGCTCAAGCCCAAACAGTCAACCCCCGAGAACCCTCAGAGGAGTATTTAAATTTTTCTTCACTACATCTGTTACCCTCGGTCTGGCCAGTTTTCTATCTTTTCATCCTCACTGTAAGCCCCTCACCAGAGACCCGAGCCTAGACTTCTCTAATTCTTCATCACTGTGATACCCACTACCACCAAGCCTTCATCCCTGGAGTCAAATAATAGGATATGGCCTCAGCCCTCAAAGAATTCACACTCTAGTAAAGAACACAGAGATATATGTGATTTCTGGGATTTGCTGAATCATTTGACACTGGAATTTGCCAGTGACTGGGAACTGGAAGGGACAGTGGCTATGAAGGATGATTGAGTCTATTCCTGATGCTATCTCAAAGGATATAATGACCAGCTGACTCTAATAAAGTGGAAATTTAATAAGGATAAATGTCAAGTCATGCACTTAGGTCCCCCCTCCAAAAAAAAATCAACTCACAAGTATAAGATGGAGAAGATCATATGAGAAAGTCTTAAGGGATTGGGTTGCCCCACAAGCTCAATGACTCAGTGTAATGAGGTCCTAAAAAAGCTAATGCCATATCAGGCTGTCCCAAATAGAAACACTGTATTCAAAGTAAGGAAAGTATCTCAAATCTGGATCCCAGAGACGACAGAGATGTGAATGGTGAAAAGTGAGCACATTTAGGAAAAGAAACAGGAGCACTAAACCACATCCTAAGAGGAATGGGGATGATGAGGCTGGGGAATGAATAAGCAGAGGGCCATGAACGTTATCTTCAAACTAGAGTCTTGGGCCTTACTTTTCCATTTCTAGGAATAGATAACAGAGATGGTTTACCTAAACTATGAAGGCAGAGATTAACCCATGAGGATATTTATTACAGCATGGTTTATAATCGCCAAAAAATGCGAGGGAACAGGCAGTTCCCTTTTATTCTGACAAAGGGAATAAATTACATATCTTATTATAAAATTAATAATTGCAATATTATAAATATTTATTGATATGAAAGATATTCAACTTACTGGAAAAGGGAAATTGTAAAACATTATGCACAAACAGTAGGGTTGAGTTTGTTAAAAAACACACACAACATACACACATACCAAAAACTATTAAAAATAGTCTGGAAGACTATGTGTGAAAATAACACTAATTATCTGAGTGGTGAAATTATACATAGTTCCAAATTTTAGTTTTTGCTTCTCTGTATTTTGTTTCTCTATATTTTCTCAGCATTTCGCAATGAACATATACTGCAAATCTGGTAAGAAAAATTAGCATATGATAAGATTAGGCTTGTGCAGTATGGCTTCAGTAGGGTAGGGGTGGAAAGGATAAGGATTACTGCGCAAATTACCAGGAGACCCTATGTGAGCTCAACATAGGAGAATGGTCTACAAGTGAAATAAACAGCCCTGCAGTGAGCTCTCCATCAAAAGGTCTGTTCCTCTAGGATGCACTTGAACTATTTAGTAACGCACTGTAGGAGACAGCTCCATGGAGTCATGAAGTACAGAGTTAGAGTCTCCTAAATGACCACTAAGGTTCCCTCTAATCTGTATATTCCAATTCGTTCAGCACTGAATGAGCCATCCCTGCTCCAGAAACAACATCTCTATTTCTCTCACGCAAGTTCAAATCCTCACTCAAGCTTTTAAGATGTACCTCTGTGGTCTCTTACCAAATCAGGGCCAAAGGGAGTACAATGAAAACAACACTCAACTGGGAATCAAACCTCCAAATCCCACTGGCACCACTAGAAAGAATATAGCCTTCGACAAGTTACTTCATCTCTAGCAGCCTCAGTTTTCCTCAACTGTAAAACGGCAGTAAAATTTATACAACCTCACAAGGTTCTACTGACAATTCAAGATAAAGCCTGTGAGAGTGCTTTGTAAACAATAAAGTGCTGTACAAGCAAGAGACAGTTTATTCCTCTGTATATATCCCTGCAGAGTGACTAGTACACCATGGCTACTTAATAAATGTTTTATGAGTGTTAAACAAGTCCTATTTTGACTCAGTACGATGAACTATCTGACACAACCTTGCTAAAATGTATTAATAAGCACTAATTAAATAAGAGGAAAGTTATGGTCTAATATGTTGGACCCAGTAACCTTGGGTAAAACAAAGTTAAACAGGTTGCCTTAATGCCAGACATAGCAGAGCCTTTGATATGCTGCACAGTGAATCTGGAGCATGCAGACAGAACAGGCAACACATCTCAGCATTATTCATCTAGGCAAAGCCTTTTCTCGGGGCATCTCGTTAAGATAACAGTTGGCAACATGCCTTGGGAAATAGGGAACCACTGCATTCTCTATGGTGAGAGCATTTCAGCAGAAGCTGAATGGCCAACTGTCATCCCATGGCTTAGGGATCCCAATGGGTTGGAACCAGACACAACTTTAATTCCAAGATCTCAGGATTCTATGCTGTGGCTCAAGTACCACCTCCACAAGAAGGCCCTCCCTTCCGCTATCTTTCCCCTGACCATTTGTCATACCACGCAGTATAATAATTAATGGTTTTTCTCCAGTTTAGAGAGATGAGTCTTGATTTTTCACCATGACTACAAATGTTTTTTGGCACGAGGACCAACACCTCCATCTTTATCCTCCATACCTAGTGCCTATTGGGAACTTTGATTAAAGACTTATTGATGATTTGACTGAACCCTAACAGAACTCTGCTACTTAAAGTGTAGCCTGTGGACCAGTATTACTGGCATCACCTGTGAGCATCTTAGAAATGCAAATAGACCTTATCCCAGATCCACTGAATCAGAATCTGCGTGTTAACAAGATACCCAGGTGCCTCATGCACGCTAACAAGATGATGCTGATGATGCAGGTCTACAGACCGCCCTCAAGAAGCAAGGGGAAGGCCTGGGGAACTCTCACCCGCATGATCTGGAAGCCCAGAAAAGGACTTCATTCATTCATTCATTCATTCAAGAACTACATACTAAGTTCCTCCATCACTCCAGGTACTTTTTCAGGCACCAAGTTCTGTGAGAGCCAGCTGTCACTGAATGGCAAGGCTCCTCTGATGCTAAAGAGGATCACTCATTGCAGCTGCCTGCCCTCAGAATTCAACTAAAAACAACTGAAGTGCCTCTAAATTCCAGCTCCTCCACCCCTGAGCCAGCTCCTCAAATGTTTTGCAGGTGTCAGGGCTGACATCGCTTCACAAAACATCTGAGAAACCACCCACACAATAGCCATGGCCCAGTGGTTTGGGCAGAGCCCCTTTATATTTCTACAGGTGCCACATTCCAAAAATGTTTTTCTTATAAAGCATGGCAAGAATTCTACACTTAAGGAAGAAAAGAGGTTAAAGAAGGGCCTTATTTTTCCCTGGGGAGAGAAGAGATTAAAACCTCTCACAGAGAGGTTTACATTTCTAAAATGTATTTATTTTATCAACCACATGCTTGCAAGTCAAACATCTCCTCAAAGACATTTTGCAGACAGAGATATTCTGGGAACACACTGGAGGCAGCTTATTTATCTGCTGCTATTACAAGACTTAGCCTGAAGGGATGAGTATCAGATGCTATCTCCCACTGAAATGACTGTCTGCCTGCCTGCCACCTCCACACCAGGTCACAGCTCCCTCGTGCCCCTCAGATGCCCCCTGTTCACCCCTGACAAACTGCCTCTGCCCCACTGGTCCTCTGAGAGCCTTCCAACTAGCCTGGGTCACTCCCCGCGGGGAGGGCTATCTGTGTGCTCCATCTTCGAAGTATGAAAACTGGCAATGAAAAGTGTCGTAAATAATATACAGGTGCAACATTAATATCGAACATTGCCACAGTGCCGGAAACCCCGAGGGGCTGGCAGGATCCTAGGTAAACACAGATCTTCGGTCTCACTGTCCAAAAGGGAATCACAAGAAAGTGCCCTGCAGTCAGCTACAACGGTCCCTCAGCTCCCTCCTTTGCTGTCTTTCATCAAGTCATCCCTTGAGTCACAGGATTTAGCAGTTAGGAACACTGTCCAGGTCTCCCACAGTCCTTGAGCTCACCTCCACCTTGGCCTGGTCATGCTGCACTGCACCGGTCTCATCCCCAGCAGTGAGCACCCTGAGGTTAGGGGCCGTCTCCTGCTCATCATTGCGTCCCTGCAGCCCAGCAGACACCTGACACATACAGGTTCTCGGCAAACAGTGGTAGAATGGCAACTCACTCATCAAGTTTCAGGAATTCAATATGAAATACTTGAAGATCAAAAAAGCAATATTCCCTCTTGCCCTTTTGAGACTAAACAAAATAAGGAACATGAACTATGAAAGCCTGGATACAAACTTTGATGTAAGGAGTGAGGGAATTCCTGGAGCACAGCAAGCCAAGTGCAACAGAAAAGGAATTTTCTTATCCACGGCATCTCACACGGATCCAACTCCAGGCTGTAATTCATACGGTACTGAACGCATTGCCCACACACCAGCCACCTACTTTGTAACTGACCAAAATTTCTGCCTGCCTTTTAAAATATTCGTACACAGTAAGGCATACATGGTCTTCATCCTAAACACTTTTATTACAAAGAGAACCACAGCTCACAAGCAGATGTACTTTACACTTAACATTTTTCAAAATTGCATTTCACAGGCATTCTGACTTTATCCTCAACCCAGCTCAGTCAAGGTGATGTCAGAGACAGAGCAAGAGGGTTCGGACATGCAAAGTGCCTGCCACAGATTATGCCCCCAGGACTTGCAGGACCAAATTCACACCTCTTCGCTCTTAAAATTCTCTCTGTCGCCAACACAGCTTCCTCTCGGGGTCCCTCTCTCCACCCACAGAAATAGAACGGGAGCCACACGAATCATTTCACATTTTCTAGTAGCCTCATTTACAAAAGGTGAAAAGAAAGAGGCGAAATTAATTTCCACAACTTCTTTTATTAACTCGACGCGTCCAAAAATTATCATTTCAACCTGTAATCAATATAAACGGAATTGTTAGTGAGTTATTTTACGCTCTTTTTCCGTATTAAGTCTGTGAACTCCAGTGGCCACTGCGTACTTATGGCGCATCTCAATTCAGACTAGCGAGTGTCGCTCCCCTAACAGCGCAGGCCTAGAGTGAGAACTTCGGACATGCAGATTGAGTCGCACAGAGCCTAATGTCTGTTGTCTCCAAGCAGACAAAGCCTTTTTAGTGGCCCTGACTTCAGTTGGATTTGAGAATTTTCAGTCAACACAGGTCCTCCATTTTTAGATGACTTTCAACAACTCCTTCAAGGAAGGCTTCCCTGCGGACCTCTCCCACCCTCTCGGTTATATGGCCCCCAACGTACCTGACTTCCCTCATCGCAGCCCTTAACATGCCACACTCGTGCCTGCTCGGCCGTGTAATCCGCTATTGTATGTTCCTTGAAGACAGGACTATGCCTGTGTCATTCACAGCCTAAGCCTTATCTCCCAGCCCAAGGCTGGCTCAATAAATATGGTTGGATGCATGGATGGGTGGCTGGATAAATGAATGGAATTCCTCCCAACACAGAATCTCTCACTCTAGGCATAGTTTCCTCATCTGTAAAATCTCCACGGTTCCTGCTGGCTCTAAAAGTCAATGAGGCCATGCACAGTGATTGGCATTAACTGCACCCAGGGGATAGGGCAGACTGGGGCGTGTGCACTTAGCCCTCCTGGCATGACCAGCTCGATCAGACATCCAGCACAGAAGGAAAACTTCTTAGACTACACTACAGAGTTTATTTCTCTGGACCAGTGCGAACTTTTTGCTTCGAGTCTCCAGAAAGTATCCTGTGAACTTCCTACTGTTCTATTGAACTATAGAAATACATACGTATTAGTTCACATGATTCTTGAAGAGCTTATCTGGCAAGCCATTTATATATTTCTTATGTGGAAAAAGTTTCACTTTGTCCTTAATGAATGAATATCACAAAAAGATCGTGAGGTCAGGTATTTGACTCCAAAGTCCAGGTTTTGGTCACTACTACCTCATGTCATTTAACCTCTGTGCACCTCGATTTTCTCATCCATAAAATGAGGATAACAACAATATATCCAACTCACAAGTTGTTTTCACGCCAGAAAGCCTTATAAACTACAAAGGGCCAAACCAATGTTAGTTACTGCATAAACGATTTCTTCAGAGGCAAGTCAAACACGGTGGCAGAGCAAACCACAACCAACACTGCCACCACCAAGTCCCAGGTCTGGGAAACTCAAGCAAAGGCCAGAGGAACCCCACGTGCACTCCCAGGCTAAAATCAAACAGGCCCAGAACTCACAGCCTCATAAAGCAAAGCCCCCAAGGCACTCACTGCCGAATCCCAGTTAGGGAGTAGCCTGGAAGCACAGGTCTTGCCAGGTGAACCAAGCATCAGGGGCCTGGGCCAGGCAGGTGGGGAAGGCTGCTTATTGGAGCACAAAGGACGAGCGCAAACGAGCCGACAAGGAGGAGAGGCCGGGCAAGGCTGGGGCTGGAAGTTGCCATCCCAGGGCAGGCGCCCACAGAGCAAGCAGAGATCCTGCCCTCCGTCAAGCCAGGCCAGGAAGCTGGAGACAGGGCCTCTCCGGCCTCTTCTTTCTTCTCCCTACAGTGTTTCAGAGGCAGCTGAACTTTCCCAAACAGGTTCTGCCCATTTCAAACAGGAACCAGGCTTGTGTGTGCGCGCGCATTTTATGATTCCAGAAGAAAGCGCTCTGCATGCAGAGAATGAGTCATCGGCACTCCTTGTCAATGTGCCAGCAGCCTGCCCCTCTTCATTACAAACATAAAGATAAAAGCTCTTGCACTACATTAGCTGGCATACGCCTCCACAGACAGTACAAATAAATTAATTGTGCCTCATCTCAAACAGCCCGAGAGGTGTGCGGGAAGGGAAAATGCGCTCCGTCTTGTTTCATTAACAAATTAAACTGAAATAGAGCCTCGACCATTCTCTTATGTACATAGACCCAGCTATTCCACCAGTATCACATTCTCCTAACATGCACCCACTGGGGCAGCACTACTGACGGAGAGAGCCCATGAGCTCAAGACACCATGTCCACACCAAGGGGGGGTGTGTCCTTTAGCCCTTCCCGGTCCTTGTTGGGGCAGAGGGTAGTGTGAGCTCAGGGGCCACTGTGAGGCTAGACTTGGGTTTGGCTCACCATTAGGGAACCCAGGGAAGGAGAGCTCGGCTGCAAAGGGGAGTGCATTTCAATCATTTACCCCAGGCAAATAAACAAACCAGTTCAGTGGCCACGGTATGTACAGCAGAGTAAAAGAGTTTGTCATCAAGCAAACTCTGTCATACTGAGGATGGCAAGCATTCCAGAAAGAACAAAGTTATTCAAGACCAACTTGAAAAACGAGTTGGGCTCCCCTGCACCACAAGCTAAGATTACACCCTCAAACACACCTTTCTAAGATTTCGTGGGAGACGTTTGGCTTTTGCAATGTAGTTACAGGCAATTTGTTACAATGCCGTGATTTTCTTTATCCTCCATCCCGTACTACGTAATGTAGGCAACCTACGTTCTTTAAGTTGAAAGAGCATGACTAAAAGCTGATCCTTTTACATTTTATCTCCAAAGAGACAAAAACAGTGCTCACAGGGGAGGAGGGAGACAGGAAATGGGGGGATGGTGGAGGGAAAGAAAGAACAAAGGAGGAATCTAAGAAGAGGAAAAGCCCCTCTACTCTCCAAATACCCCCCTATTAACTTGTGACCTATAAGGAAGTAAAGATCACGAACAGTTAATCCAACCATAAAATATGTCCTAAGTAGTTATTATTATACAGAGGGACTCTGGGTTTCGGTTTTGTTAGTTTGGTTTTTGAACTATAAAATCCAAGAATCTAAAAAATTCTACACAGAAAATCTGACCTCAACCAGCTAGGTTCTGACTATAAGAAAAAAAAAATTTAATTAAATCTAAAAAAATAATAATAAAGCCATACCCAACCTTACCATCATCTAAGAAATACCAATTAAACAATCATGCATCACTGAGCCAAACCTTTGTAAAAATTCCAATATCCAACTCAGGCCAAGATGTTGAAATTGGTACCTTCATGCACTGCTGGTGGCATTATAAACTGGTACAGCCCTTTTGCAAAGCAATTTAATTTAGCAACATCCACTGGGAGCCAAAAAAAATATTTGTGCCCTTTAACCTAGAAATACTGCTCTTGGAATTCACCCTAAGGAAAATAATCTACAATAAGATGAAACTGTATCTCAAAGTATTACTTATAATAGCACAAAACTGTAGGAAAAAAAAAATCTAAACATCCAATAGTAGATAAATGGTTTAGTAAATTCGTCCTGTGGGATGATAGATTGTAAGACCATTAAAAATCATCTTGAAGACTACGTAACCATTTGGAAAGCATTTACTTAGGTTTACCGAAAAGAGCAGAATACAAAATTGAGTCTACAGATGATTACAGCTATATAGAAATATGCCTACACACAGACAAGGGCTAAAAGTTAAAATGAAAACAGTTGTGTTAGGGTGGCAGCTTTGTGGATGAGCTTTTTTCTTCTCTTCTGTTTGATTTCCCTTATTGTGGTTGTAGTGTTTTTTGGAGTGAAATAAAAAAAGAGAAATCAAGGGGTTTATATGCAGCAGTTCAACTCACAAAGAATGAATCAGAAATTTGGGAAATCAGTATGTATGTTATTTTTTAGCATGCACCGATACCTAGCCCTGGAGTCTCTATCCTGTGCTCTGCCTGGGTCCTTCCAATCACATCTCTCAGCATGACTCACCAGCAAGGCAGGCTGATGAGGAACGGGATGCTCAGAGAAACTGGACGGCCTACCCAAAGCTGCCTGCATGCAGCTACAGGATGGTGGAGACAGGAGGAGACTCCGGGTCTGTTCCACTCTGAAGCCCTGGCCCATCCTGTCCACTGTAGCTTCTAATTCCTGGGCCCCTCCCCTCTCTGGGAAATAGTTTCCTCCTCAATAAAATGATGAGCTTAAACTTTCTTCCAGTATTGTGTGAATCTGACAGTTTCATCTATGTGTGGTTCACAGTCCACTTGCAACCAATTCACCTACACTGCAAGTTAAAGCTCAGATGATTGGCCCCAACCCAGATCTGATTCAGAATATTTGGGAGTGAGGTGCCTGAATGTGAATTTAACCAGCCTCCCAAGCAATTCTTATGCACAGGGGGATATTTGAGAAGCCCTGGTCTACGAATCATGCAAACATCTGCCAACTTCAAACTCCTAAATTCACATGGCCATCTCCCTACCCATACAGAAAAATCTGCTGTACGTGGTAGGGAAAGCGAATTTAGAAGCTTGTACTTGCTCAAATGAATATTTAACCCCAAAGAGATAAAATGTTCAATGTGGAAGAACACAAGAGAGTAATCCATGTTTTCCAGACCCTTTGTTTCTGGTGAAATAATTCCTGGACTAACAGACATTGTCCAATTTCACATGCCCCATGCTAACATAATGCTGGGAATAAAGCAGGTGTTCAAAAAATGTCTGTTGAAAGAATAGGTGAATGAATGAGTGAATGAATGAATGAGTGGGCTGGTAGACAGTATCAGCATCCAGCTATATTTAGCACTTTGTTTGCCTATTTGCCTGCCCCCCTCATCCCGCCCACTGTAGAGTCAGCTCCAGGACGTGGCGGGTAGAGCAGGGCCTGAGGACACTGTGCCCTTGTAAATAGTGGCTGAATAAATGAACAGCAGGCACTAGCAAGAGCCAGAAAAAAATGTGGGTGCCCCTGGACCCAGTCATCTAATCACAAAACTGATGTTCTTCCTGCAGGAGGAGACAATGAGAAAGCAAGAGGGGAAGCTTCTTTCCTGAGTGCGCACCACACACTGGCCAGGCACTTGCACACTCACATGTCCTCAAGGAAACCTCACAACTATCCCTCGTGGGAGACCAGTAAGTAACTAGCAAGGATTAAACGGTTTGCCCAACACACCAGACATTAAGTGAGAGTCTGGACTCAAAACCACATTCTTTGCAATCTAAATACAGAGCAGTCAAACATAGAAAATAAAAGAAATATAAGTCCAACCCATAAAGGATACATGGTCCAAAGGAAACCCAAGGTACACACAAGATCCAAGGTGCTGGATGAGTTAACTTTGAGAAGCTTCCCAGAAGAGGTGCCTGTTTTAGGCTGAGGATGCTGTGAGAGAGCCTTGGCTTGGCACCTCAGGGCCCTTATCTCCTCCTTAAAGCAGTAAGGGGGGTGCTGACGACCTCCCTCAAATTGCTAGCAGCAGCAAGCACTTAAGAATCCAATGGGCTCTGAACTCAGACCGCCTGCAAAGTTCTACTGGTTATAATTACTGGGCACCCATGAAAGCACCTCACAGTCTAGTCAAGAGCTGACTCTGAAAGGAAACTGGCCTGGATTCAAACCCTGCCTTCACCTACAACTGACTGTGAGACCTTCGCCTCTAGAGGCTCAGTTTCCTCAGCTATAAAGGGGGATGACGGTGTTCACCTCACAGAGTTGTTTTGAGAATTAAATAAAAGAATGTATTTGAAGGACTCACCAGGGGCCTGGCACACAGTAAAGTGGCAGGAAATGATACCTGCTGCCGTAGTTACTACAAGCATTGTAAAGTCTGACCTGAACACTACCAGTTCCCCACCTACAAGCACACAGGCTACCTACGTGTTCTGCATTTTCTAATTTTTTCCCATTCCACATAAAAAGCTTCATGCATTAACACAGGTCCTATACTTGTTATTTTTAATAGGCATGGAATAAGTACCTATTCCTCTCCCTAGGGATCTAAGTTTTTAATGATTTCCACATTAGATTTAACATTAAATGCAAATTGATCCATAAAGCAGTCTAATTAGAAATTAAGTATGCCACAGACATTATCCACGACTTAATTAGAAGAACAACATGATATGATGAGATATGCCCCTCACGAAGGGGAGAAGGAGGGGCTAGAGCGCCACCTCGGCCACTGACTGGCTGTGGGACCTGCAAGGCCACTTAGCCTGCCTGGGCCCTCACAAAATGAGGAAGTTACATTTCTAATGTCCTTTCCAATCAAAGAAAAGAAATCCAACATTCAAATCACTTGAGTAACTATTTATGGAGCAGTAGGCTCTGGGGATGCTAAGAGTCATGCCCTCAAGGAGTTTACAGATTAGAGAAACCACAGACTGTTCTATCCCACCCTGTTCCAACACCCCCGGGCTTCCAAAGTAGAAGGGTTCGAATTTTCATCATAGACCATGCTGCCCGGAACTATGTTTCTCCCACTCAGCACTCCCCTCTTTGCCAGGGCTACGTCCTCAATGTTTATTTCCCAAAGCATAATTTTCAAGTGAGAGTCTCAGAGCCCTTTAGCTCAAGATCGTATAGCTAGCCAAGCTCTCTGCAGTTTGAACCAACCAATACACCAGCCCCATCTCCAACCCATGGCTTCTCCCAGATCAAAATCTAAACAGTGTGCCAAGATTTGTCTCAGTGCTGCTTGTCTTTTTCAGTGCAGAACAATCCTTGCCCCGAGCCTGGCCTTTTAACCAAAAGACCAGAAGAGGAAAGGGGAAGAGATGGAGACGTGCTGAAAAGTCATCTGGAACTAAGCAGGCAGTATGGCGTCCAGAAGGTCGAGGGGTGCACAGCGTGGTTAGGGACAGCGGCTGGGCTGCCTGCACTCAACAAGGCGTGAGGTTCATCATCAGCGTCTCCCTCTCAGGAAGCTCACAGGACAGTATCTCATCCTCATTAACATGAGTATGTGGGAGGTACCTTCCCACCACCAGAGAAGGACATTTCTCCATAGGATGCGGCCACCGCAGTGGCCACCGTAATCCCTCACCCGCTGGGCAGTCAAAGATCCCCAGGTACCTTCTCATACTTCCCCAAACTCTTCTCTTGTTTGACTCTGATCAGGGTGAGATACACAAGGGCTGCTCCTCTTGGCAAGATGCTGAGCAGAAGGCTTGGGAAGGACCCCAGCTGGGATAGTGAGTCCTGCCCTGATTCTTAGAAATGCCACCCTCAAAGAGACAGCTTCCCAATGCCTGGGAATCCCAGAAAGCAACCGCGTTCCAGAAGCGGTTTTTCAGAAGGCTCTCAGACCACCCCCAAAAAGGCCCCAGAGCAAAGTTTTCAAACGCTTGAAAGTTAGAGTACTGCCCTTAACAGAAAGAATTATGATACATGTGAAGCACAGTGAAGTAAAATTTATACTACTCAGCCCAAGTCAGGACAGAGGAAGACACTTAAATAAGGTAACATTAGGATGGAGGCTGTTGGGATTTGATGAAATTTCTCCTTTTAAAAAAAGCCTGGGCCACACAGAAAAACCAATGTAAAAAAAAATTTATCTAAATATAAATCAGCCTTGGACTGTACATGAGAACCCTACAGTGATAACACAAGAGAATAATTTAAAGAAAAAAGAAAAGGCCAGGCACAGTGGTTCATGCCTGTACTCCCAGCACTCTGGGAAGCCGAGGTGGGAGGATCACTTGAGGCCAGGAGTTGGAGACCAGCCTGAGCAACATAGTGAGACCCCGTCTCTACAAAAAATAAAAAAATTAGCTGGGCGTGGTGGCACACATCTGTAGTCCCAGCTATGCCAGAGGCTGAGGCAGGAGGATCACTTGAACCCAGGAGTTTGAGGTTGCTGTGAGCTATGGCGACACCACTACACTCCAGCCCAGGCAACAGAGTGAGACCTTGCTTCATTAAAAAAAAAAAGAAGAAGAAGAAAGAAAAAGGAAGGAATGAGTTCAGAAATAATATCCTTACACAACTTCAAACTTGAATTATGTCAATGATTCCACCTCAAAAAAGTGGGAGGACATCCAAATGAACATGATATCGGCCCCTGCCCCACAGGAGCTGGAGGAAGGCAAGGAAGAGACCAACCTGAAGAGGAAAACCATGATAATAGCAATTCTATCTTTCCTCTCAGTAGGAACTTTTCAGCTCACAAAGCACTTTCACTTTCATTATCTTCCCTCATGCCCTTGAGAGGGTCCTGTGAGTGGGGTGGGGTGGGGACACCTGATTATCTCTATTTCATGCTCTGAGAGGTTAGCAACCAGCTGAAGGTCCCGCTGCCAGCAAGTGACTAGTCTAGCATGAGAATCTTGGGCCCTGGCAGGGCCCAGCATCCCCCGTGAACCGGCACACACGAAGAACACCTGAACGTTTCCCCACAGAGGTTCACATGACTGTCCTATAGGAGATGTGGGAACAGGGGGCAGGGTTATGAGCTTGAGTGATTACTACCAGAGCTGTACTTACACTCCCAGCATAGGTCAGGGGAGAAGAAAGCCACTTCCTCCTCTACCTTCATCGCCACCATCACCGCCACCACCACAATAAAGAGTCACACGCTTCTCAGTGTGAGCCAGGCATGGTTCTAAGCACTTCACATACGTTAACTCATTTTACTCTTACAACAGCCATGTGAGGAAGGTACACCTATTAATACCCCCATTGTACAACTCAGTAAATAGCAAGATTAAGTAATTTGCCCAGAAGCAAAGAGGTGGAAAACAGTGGGCCAGAAGCCAGGCAGTCTGAGCCCAGACGCTGGTCTTTGACCACTAAGCCATACTGCCTCTCCTGAGGCCCCAGGACTAGGGGATTCAATCTACTGCAGACCCGGGGTGAGGGGTGTGGTGCAAAACCCAAACAGCTCACTACTAACACCACGCAAAGCTTCCTGGACTTTCAGATGCTTCCCAATTTCAGCAATAAGCAGGTTACCACCTTCCCCTCCTCCATCCCTCCCCCTTCCATTATTGGGTTACTGCAGGAGGACCGTGGATTAAGGCACACGCTGCTTTGACATAACCTAATAACCACCCGTCTCCCAGCATTCAGCAAGAATGAAAGCTACAGGGCACACATGCAAACTTGATTCTCAGACCAGGAGTGATTTCTGTGAAGGTGTAATTCCATTGTCCACCTCACATGGCACATCTTCTATCCATAAAACACGAAGCCTCCATCCGTCACACTAGGGAATGAAAGGCCCTGCCTCCTAACCCGTGTTTCAGGTGCAGCGACACTCCGTTGGGGGACAGTCAAGGCTAATCAATCTTTCCACTCGGAAACCACATGACCCCGAGCACGCACACAGCCGTATGTGGAAGGCAGCGCTGCACCGGAGGCACACAACTGCCCCACATTCAAATCTGCTGGTTACTCATTAGCCCGAATTACCCTGGATATTAGTCTCCGATCATTATAAACTACATTCATTATGACGCTGAATCTATGGACACACTTGACTGTTAACGGCTCAGTCTCCACAGAAGATCTACAAATCCACACAGGAACCTTCTCTGTACAGCAACTATGGGACGTGGGCTTGTACCTGCACGGCGGGCAGCCGAGAGGCCAAACCCACTGCTTAGATCCCGGCCCCATCAGTCACCTGGTAGCAGCAGAAGCTGTGACCTCAGGGCGAGAAGCCACTCAGCTCCGCCAAGAGCCAGGCTTCGGACCTCTGCCGATGACTTAGAAGAGGGTTGGCAAACCCTGGCTCGCAGGCCAAATCTGGGCTGCCATCTGTTTTCGTGTGGCCCATGAATGAAGAATGGTTTCTACATTTTTTAATGGTTGAAAAACAATAAACTACATAGAGTTCACATTTCGGTGTCCATAAATAAAATTCCACTGGAAGACAGCCACCTCCATTTGCGTGTTGTCTACGGCTGCTGTCATGCCGCAGCAGTGGAGTTTAGTGGTCGTGGCAGAGACCAGGTGGCCTGCAAGGTCAAACACATTTACTATCTGGCCTGTACCAGAAAAAGTTTGCTGACCCCTGAGTTAGAAGCAAGTGGCCAGGGCACTGCTAAAAATAAGACCTCGAAAACCCAGAAGGAGTCCAGGAGGAAAATACAAATGGTTACTTCTTGAGTCCCTCAATGGAGGGGGAAGAGACATCAGCAGAAAACGACGCAGTCTCCCAGGGCTGTGGGAAAACCCTGTGCATCCAGCCACACTCTCCACCACACCCCCTTGTGAACACCTGCCTTTTCTAAGACATAATGAGGCTGGACTGGGGCACGATGATTCTGCCTGTCTCGTGGTTCCAACGCAACAGAAAATGAGGGCAGGGCAGAGAGAATTAGCTGGAGTTTTCCTCAGAGCTCAGACTGCTCCTCCTTCCAACCCTCAGCCGGAAGCTGACAGACAAAGAGCCGGCAAAGGACAGGAAGCCCGTCCTAAGTCACCAGGCTATGACCTCTTTGTGAAGTTTGTTAGTGGAAAGGAGGCCCACGGCAGCCTCAGTTTGGGGGGAGGGAGGCTGGGGTGAACCAGGAAGTGAGCTAGGAAGTGATTCCTTCCCTGTTTTTTTTTTAGGTGATTTAGGATTATCGTTGTCTTCCTTTCCCCATTTTCCTTGCCACCTCTGTTAATGTGGGAACCGCTAGAGCTGGGATTGCCAGATTTAGCAAATAAAAATACAGGATGCCTACTTAAATCTGAATGTCGGATAAATGACAATTTAAAAGTTTGTCCCAAATATTGCTTCTCTGACATTCAAATCATGGGACGTGTACTTAAGAAGTTTATCTAATAGTCAAATTTAACTGGGCATCCTGAATTTTACCTGAAACCCCTATTTAGAACCCAAATCGTTCAGAGAAGATGACTCCTTGGCCCTAGCCCTTCTGACAAAGCCCCCGCAAGGCAGGTCTCTGCCCCTGTGGTCCCGTCTCCAGCAGCCAAGCCTGCATCACACGAGGCTCTCTGGGGCTCAATGGCATGAAAGCAGCCTGCTGTGGCTTCTAGAAACAAGCTTCCCCAGGAGCAGAGCACTAGTGCCCAGCACCCAGCTGAAGGGAAGGCAACTAGCCCTTGGCCAAAGAAAATCAGCCCTTCCCTCTTCTTGCCCAGCCATCCTCACCTGAACTCACAACACATACCCTCTCCTCCTCCCCAGTCCCCATCCTATTCTCAGATCCCTCAAGAAGCCCCTCTAGGCCGGGCACAGTGGCTCACATCCGTAATCCGAGTACTTTGGGAGGCCGAGATGGGAGGATCACTTGAGGTCAGGAGTTCAAGACCCGTCTCCACTAAAAATAGAAAAATTAGCCAGGCGTCATGGCACATGCCTGTAGTCCCAGCTACTTGGGAGGCTGAGGCAGGAGGATCGCTTGAGCCCAGGAGTTGGAGGTTGCTGTGAGATATGATGACGCCACTGCACTCTAAAGAAGCCCCTCTAAACTGGAAAGGATCTTCTCCCCGTGACAGCTGTTCTGCTGATTACAAGGTGTTTCCATCCCTGGGTTTTTTGTCTCTGATGAAAGAATGACTTCAGGGCATGGAATTTAAAGGCATGAGGAATTTGGAGGAGATGGGGAGAGGTAGGTGCTGAAACTGTACTAAGTTAGATGGTCCTAAACACAAGCCAGAAGCAATGACTAAGGACTACCACACTCCCCCAACCCACAGAAAGCTCCATAAGGACAGGGACTTTTGTCTGTTTTATTCACAATTATATCCCACAGTGCCTGGCACATACACTCGACACATAACTATGGGATTGTTATGGGCTGAACTGTGTCCACCCAAAATTCATATGTTGAAGCCCTAACCCTCAGTAACTCCGGATGTGACAGCATTTGGAGACAAAGCCTTTAAAGAGGAAATTCAGTTAAAATGAGGCCATAAGGTGGGCCCTAATCTACTCTGACTGGTGTCCTCTTAAGAGGAGATTAGGACACACAGAGACACCAGGGTGCACATACATAGAGAGGCCACGAGGGGACACAGCAAGAGGCCACCACTGCAGGCCAAGGAGAGAGGCCACAGGAGAAACCAAACCTGCCGACACCTTGATCTTGGACTTCCAGCCTCCCAAACCGTGAGAAAATAAATTTCCGTTGTTTAAGCACCCCGTCCACGGTGCTTTGTTATGGCAGCCCTGGGAAACCACTACTGGGATGAACGACTGAACAAATGAAAGAGGATGAGCCCACACCCGTGTGTTCTTCAGCATGTGTTCAGTGCCTATGCCAGTGTATAGTGGGCTCTCATGTAAAAAGACCAAGAGAAGCACTTACAGTCTCTCCCCAGAGCACCACCTGGAGGGCGAATGGGCCCCCAGTCAGCCGAGGACAGGAACAGGCTGCAGCTCCTATCATCCCACTCTCCAGAGCTTCCCACTTCTCCTTGCTCCCAGGGCCTCTCTGGGGCCAGCTGCTTAGACGGCTTCTGTCTGAAGAGAGAAACTGTAGAACAGCCCCTGGACATGACAGCACGGCAGTTTTCTACAGGCTCTAGCACCCCAGGACTGCCTGGAAGCTTCCCAGGTTCCTGCCTGCTGCAGGCGTTCTTGCCTACCCAAATCCTCCACCCCACCTTTCTTAAAGGCAGAGTCCTAGTCCAGTCTGTGAGTTCCCCCTTCCACTGGGATCCCTGACCCTCACTGGGTGTGATAATTCCATCCCCTGGACCCTGTTTCATCTAGGAATGTGCACGTTAGGCCACTCAGCCCAGTGAGGCATGAGAGGAAGTCTGAGGGCTGGCCAGCAACTCGAAAGGTGTCCTTCAGAAAAGAGGCTGGGAACAAATATGTCTGGGCATCACCGTGGGGATGTGATGCCGGGAGCTGCTGCAGCCATTTGCTGACCAGAAGAGAAGGGACCTAGCACGCAAAGGATGGCAGAGTGAAAAATGGGAAGGACCAGGTCCTTACGAGGTCACTGAGCTGCAGATCTAACCAACCCTAGGATTGCTGCACCTCTGGACTTTGTGTACTATGAGATATAAGACCTCTCTACTGTAAAGACAGTTTATTTGAGTTGTACCTTCCAGCTACACTGCATGGCCTGGAATGCTGCTGGGATCAGTTTCCTGATTTTATTAGGCAGATTCTGTGGTTCCTGACTTTTTCGAGTTTGGGAACCTCTTTTAACACCAAAACCTTCTACAGGCCACCCACGTAATAGCAGTCCTACTTCTAGCATCCAATGACTAAGAGCCAATAAACTAATAAGACTTTCAGTAAATGTTTTTACATGAACTTGCATTTTTAGGCACACTCAGACATGACTGTAGACAATACACACATTAAATGAACCTGTAGACAATCCATGGTGTGCAAATGGGTGTGAGGAGCCTCACATTAAATGCACAGCCCTTACCCTGCCCACCCCTGAGAAATACCCGGCTCCCGGGTCAAGGAGAAACTGCCAACTTGACAAAAGGCTAAAGGCCTTTCTAACTTAGCTTGGGTACAAGCCTGATGCCTCTTCTTTATCAATTCAGCCCAAGTGCTATTAAACACTCACTTATCCCCACGAAGTCTTCCCAGAGGGTGTCCCTAAATTGACAATTCAAAATTACCCCATAATGCTTGCGTATCAACCCCAGGCATACTGGATTTGATTTATTCTCACCCAGATAAAAATCTTTACTTTTTCCCTAGTACTCCAGGTGATTATTTCCCAAGAGCAGAAAGAAAGGTAATGATAGCAGCAATACCAACAGCAGTGATGGTGGTGGTGCTGGTAGTAACATTCTAGCACGTAATCTGTTCCAGCCAATGTACCAAGCACTTTACAAGCATTATTTAACTTTGTCTTCAAAGCAACTTTTGAGATAAGTACAATATTATTCCCATTTTACCCACTGAGGCCCGGCAACAGAGTTTAGGTGACTTGCCCAAGGCAACGCCGCAGATAAGTAGCTGAGCTGGGACGGCAGTCGTCACATATGAGAATCAGTGAAGCTGTGTGGGTGCAGGTAAGTGAGAGGCCTCATTGGAAGAGGCAGTGCCAGCAGTTTCCAGAGGCAAATACAGGCAGAGTGGGAGGAGGAAAAGGAAGAGAGTCCCCTGGCACCTTATTTTTACATCCTGAGGACTAAGAATATCCTGAGTGATGTGTACCAATATGGAGCTCGGATTATTAGATGGATGGATGGGAGATTTTTAAGGAGGACAAGGGTGATTCTACAAAGAAATACTTTAAGATGGCCCCTATGTAAAGCTGGGGACTATTACAGAGAATGTGGCTCAAAAGATGCAAATTACTCAAGAGGGCCCAGAAATGGACATTCCAGCTTGGTCCTGAGTGCCTTCATTACACCTTTATGCGTGGCACTGGACTAAGGAGCTTTCATGGAGAAAAGGTGCGGAGGACGTGGAGAAGGGGAGTGGAGAAGAGAGGCAGGTCTGGCACATTGGACCCTGGGGAGTAAAAGATGAGACTGGCCAGCCTGATACACCCTGACCAGGAGTCAGGGACCAGGGACCAGGTGATGACTTTGTAAGAGCAGCAGAACCTGTGCAGGACCCTACACTTGCTTCCTGCTTTCTGTTGCTAACTTGTTACCTTGCTGGCTTTGCTACTTTACCTTTGTTACTTTGTCACCTTTGCTTCTTTATCAGTTTCCTTGTATCAATTCTCAGTTGACTACTCTTTAGGGAATGGACAAGAACGGAGATGGGAAATTCCACCTCACTGCACCTCCCAGGTGTGGCAGAGAAGTCATGAAAGAACTAACAGGGATGTCAACAGAAATAAAGAAAGGCCTTGGTCCAGCTCTCAGCAGTGCCAGCCAGGGACCCCTAAAAAAGGTTCTCTGCGGTTCCTGGGGAGGTTCATGGCATGGAATATCCCAGACAACAGAGAGAAGTCGAGCTGAGAAAAGCCCAGGGTTTGGGAGGTCACTGGTGACTTTTCAGAGGACATCTTGTGGTGGCATCAGATAAACCTGGATTCAAATGAACAAAAATGAATTATTTCATTACTACCTTGATCTCTTCCAACTCCTGTTCTAGTCAGGATTTCTGTTGCTTACAATCACCTGGTCCTGCACATTCTACTTATTTCTTTGTTCCACCCTCTCTGCCAAGGCCTGACCGCCTCTCCGTGCCATTGCAGTGGCCCCTTTCTCTTTCCACCCAGCCTCAAAGTCAGAGGAAACTTTCTAAACCCATTGATCCAATCATGCCTCTTCCCAGTTTCAAGTCCAGCAGGCCAGCCAGTTACCAACAAATCCAATCCAGACCCCTAAACATGGCATTCACAGTGAGCCCTAGAAACACCACTCCAGACTTGCTTTCCATCTACAGAAAGGCTGGGATTCCCAGATGTCCTACACCTGTGTGCCTTTGTACCAGCTGGACCCTCTGCCTGGAATGTGGTGTCCGTCTCTCCTACACCTTCCTTGACAATGGCATCTGCTCTCTCCTCTGCACATCACTCATCCTCCCTGAGGCTGATGCTCCCTAACTCGGGTCACAACAACCCCCCTCGCCTGTCGTTATCTTTACTCTTTGTCATCACACTGATCATGCTCTTCATGACATGTCTATTTCTCTTTCTTGCTGTATGGAAGCTCCATAAAAACAGGACCTTTCCTGCCTTTTTCACTGCTGTCCCAGTACCTAGAAGATCTCCAGCCAGATAAGGTGCACACTCTTAATAAATGAACTACTAGCATGGCTCCACTCTCGCGGTATGCACGGTGCATACGCTATTAGCTATTAGCGCCTATCACCCAGTCTGACCATCACTTACCACGATAACCACCCTCATGACTTCACTGCGAACTCTGAAGAACAGGAGCCGTGTCTGATTCGCCCTTGTATCCCAAACCCTGACACACAGTAGATGCCCAATAATGTTTGACACATTATTTTCATAAAGAACAGATACAATCCCATTTTTTTAAAACAAATTGTTAATAACTTTATTATTTCTTTGCTCGTATTTTTTAGGAAGAGAAAAAGATGTTGCAGTATTCAACTTTTAAAAGGCAGAAGAGTCCCTTATAAAAAAGGAAACCAGAAAAGTTCCAGTAAGTCAAAGAACTAAAAGACCTTAAAAAGAAGCTCAGGCTGATTGGCCCAGCTACCTGAGAGGCTAAGGCAGGAGGATCGCTTGAGCCCAGGAGTTTGAGTCCAGCCTGCGCAACATAGCACAAGACCATGTGCTAATTTAAAAAATATGTTTTTAAAGTTAGTATCAAATGATTCTGGTTGTACATTTATAAACAGTTCAAAAAATACAGACATACAAGAAGTAGAAAATGAGTGTCTTCACATAATCCTAAATAGATCACTATTTGCATTTGATATATATTCCTCTTCCCAACATTAATGTATATGAAACATTCTGTAGCATGTATTCATTTTCTACACACACATTGAAAATAGGATCACATTATAAGACTAATCTATAACTTTCACACATAATTTCTTTGCCATCATTCCATAACAATACATAGGTTGACCTCTGTTTTCAACAGTTTTATAATATTCCACTCTATGGTTTTACTGTAACTTATTTAACTATTCCTTCCTTTTTTTTTTCATATACAGAGTCTCACTCCATTGCCCAGTTTGAGAATACAGTGGCAGATCACAGCTCACTGCAACCTCAAAATTCCGGGCTCAAGCGATCCTCCTGCCTCAGCCTCCCAAGTAGCTGGGAGTAAATACCACCACGCCCAGCTGATTTTTTTGGTTTTTTTAGAGATGGAGTCCCGCTATATTGCCCAAGCTGGTCTCGAACTCTTGGCCTCAATCAATCCTCCCACCTTGGCCTAGAGCAGAGCTATGGTCAAGAGCACAGATCTCAACAACAGAGAAGAAAGGTCTTTAAAATAAAGCCACGACTGCCAATCAGTGCGGCATGAGATTTCATGTTGCCAGTATCCATAGGGAAGAACTGCTCTTCATTAACACACTTTTAGTACAAATACTAATCAACACTTTGAGCATCAGAACTTTCGGTTTAATTTTCTGAATATTCCTACAATCCTCCCCGTCATCCTAAACAGAGTTCACCAGACACAAGTATGACACTTCTTAACGATCACAATCATATTATAATATGCCCAGTGTCCTACTGTGCTAAATGGTAATAATGACCTTCCGAAACAAGGAGGGCAATTAGGGCTAAAGAACCAGTTTAATGAGCTTTTTAAAAGTGCCAAATGTAGCATTTATTTTTTTTTTTGCCTTAGCCATCACCCACTCTTTCTCTAGTGGATGTCCCCTTCACTACTTCCCAGCAGTGTGTACTGCAAGAGGCAAAAATTAAGCAGGTTAGAATTGCAAAAACATTAAGAATAAATAGGTAGAGCCTTGAGAGAATCACCTAGGAGTGCTGTAGCTAAGTTTCAGAAGGTGGCCTGTGAGTGAAGCAGTTAAGTTCTGGTGCACAGACTTCGTGAAAACTAATTCAAGTGCCATCACTAAATCTGAATGTGTGCCTTAAAATGGCTTGCAGATAACTCTATCAAGTCCTTGGGTGGAGAGATCTTGTTTTTGACACATAGAGGCAGGCAGCTGGCCGGCGGCCAAAGCAAACATGAGAAGGAGTGGAAGGGTGATCCCAGGTCTTGGGTACAGTGTTTTTAAAAGAACACATCAACTGCATTCCTCCATAGAAAGTGAGATAAACACCCAGCCACACAAGTGTAGCACCACAAGTAAACAAGTCTTCTCCTGGCATTAAGCTTCTACTAAAAAAAAGTGCCGCAAGCGTTATTTCTTCTCTTAAGCTTTCTGGAAAATCTCCAACTGGCCATGAATTTGCAGAGAGTTCTACAAATCAGAACTCTCCTAAGCACAGCAACTGAATGCACAAGTGTAACATGGGGCATGATGAAAAGGCTGCTAGTCAAGGTTAACAGATGACCTTGGGCCAGTTGTGCCCTTTCTCGGCTTGGTGTAAAATGGGAATAACACCTGCTCTTCTTTGGGAGAAGAGGACCATTATGAAGAGGGTGAGGGGATACTATGCCACCACCAGGGTGACCCTCCCACTTGGGCTTGGAATGCTTATGAACTGTGGCAGGACCTGGGCACCGGGGCTGTCACATCTGACCCAGCCCCAGCAGAGAATCCTAGAAGGAGTCAAGTAAGGAAAGAGCTCAATCACAAGTTTCCAACTCAACCACAGCAGGCTCCATGCGGGAGCTCCACTGTCAGCTAGAAATATTGAGGGCAATGGCTTTTATACAATTTTAGCAGCAGAATCACCCTCTGTTGGAGGACACCTTATAAACAACCCCAATATTCAAAATAGTTTATCTGAATTATGTAAGTTATAGTATTTATTTATTATAAATACAAGACTGTTCCTACTAACAGCTTAAATCACAAATAAAGCTTCTAATGCATTTCTCTTTTACTTTGCCTACACAATACAGAAAATGCTGATTCACAGATAAACAGTTGCAAATGGTATCTATTTAACCTTTCACTTGCAGCCTCTGGAATCCATCCAATTAAACTAACCCAGAAGCCTGAAGGTAGAGCAATAGGAAACTTTTAAAGTAATATAATATTTCTTATGAGGAAACATGCCATTCGGAGGGAGTAGAAGAGTGGTTTCCTTGACCAGTTTGAGCTTTTATCTCAGTAAGAAAACACTGTTAAAACCTATCTTACAACATAACTCAACGTTCAATGAGGTCAGCTCTAAAAATATCCAGATACTTGGTGCCAGGCTCCGTAAGATATTTATGCAAAATTTCAAGAGTCAAACTTATTTTGTTTTGCGTACTAAGTTCAAACTAAGTTTCGATGTCATCACTGACACTCTAACAGCCTTTGTAAGCATGGCATAATAAGAAAACAGCCTGTATTACTTAATGGAACTCCTTCAACGTATTTTTAAAAATTGAGCAAGACACACAGAGGGACCACATCATCTTTAAAAGATTTCAAACAATGGAGTTCCTCTGACAGTAAATGATTAAAAATAAAACAAAAAAACAGTGATTTATCACCTCATTTGAAATATTTGTAGTTTAACTTTTCCTTGAGAGGTCAACGAACTATGGAGTGAAAAAGCAAACTCTTAACAATTATTATCCACCTCACTACAAATGACTCATAAAAGTAAAAAGACAACATCTTAGTATAACGTACACTTTGTATGTCCGTGTACAACCATTCTAGAAGGCCATCTTCTAAAAAGCAGAATTTGTGTACGCAACACACAACTTTGGTCAATAGCTGGTATACAAACCATCACTCCTTCAATGTTTCCTGCCATTGTTCTCACAATACAAGATAAATTTTCCTTCACTTCTGTAGGTGTCAAGTGTTTGAAGGAACTGGTCTTACTCACATTTGCCTGGGTAAACACATACAAATGCTGGTGAAATGCTGGCAACCACACCAACCGCCATGATGGAGGTGGGTGGTAAGAACACACGTGACCCAGCCGTAAGACTGTCCCTCACAGAGGGAGCGCCTCGGTGTCTTTTCCACACTGCACAACTCTACAATGACACCAGCTATTTTCGCAGCAGGTTTTTAGGTAAGAACTTTGATGCTCTAACTGCATTTTCTGTGTTAGACTGAAACTAGGATGCTGAAGAAAGGGTATAAATTCATGGTCCAAGAAAATGGGAGAAGGTACAGAAGACCTGTTGATTCTCCCAAACAGAAATGACCAGAAAATGTGGATTCCCAGAGAGCTTCTGTCAGCTTAGCTCCTGCCTCATCCCTCCTTCAAGCCAAGCAACAGGTGCTGCTTCAAGGGCTATGTGGTCAAGTCCATTCCTCCCTTCCTCCTTTCCTCCTTCCTTCCTTCCTGGAAGATGGAGGCTCTTTCAGTTCACTCACTCACCCATTCAATCATCAATCCAGTCATTCAACAGACATATACTGGATATCCACTTTGCAAGGCACAGGGTTGGGGTATAGGCAGGGTGTATGCTTACATTAGCATAAATTTAACTGCATTTTTGAGAGTTTGGCAATATCTTTAAAGGTAACCTGAAGATACCAAAAATGAGTGAGCAATACCAGAACCATTATTAACCATTTCTGTTAATAAAACAGCACAGAGGCCGAGGCAGGAGGATAGCTTGAGCTCAGGAATTTCAGAGCAGCTTGAGCAAGAGCAAGACCCCATCTCGACTATAAATAGAAAAATGAGCTGGGCGTTGTGATGCACACCTGTAGTCCCAGCTACTCAGGAGGCTGAGGCAGGGGGATCACTTGAGCCCAGGAGTTGGAGATTGCTGTGAGCAAGGCTGATGCCACAGCACTCTACTCAGGGCAACAGAGTGAGACTCTGTCTCAAAAAATAAAGAATAAAAAAAATAAATAAAACAGCACAGCACTTCATAAATGTTAGCTATTATCATCACATCCAAATTCTCTGACTTATGCAAGCATACTTCTGTGTGCCAGGCAGGACACAAGGTAAGATCCAGGTCCTGCCCTCGAGAGGTTCAGAAGGAGAATGGAGTAAATCCAACACACAGAAGACAGTGTGATTCATGCTCGTGCACAGTAGCAGTACGGAGGACTAAAGGAACAGAAGGCAGGCTCAGTTTTACTACACTGTTGGTGTTGGGAAGGCTTCTGTGAAATGACATACATTCATTCCTCTCTTTAAAGGAAGCAAGAGCTGGACAACAGTGGGGGAAGGTCAGGAGTGAGATGCCGGGCAGCCAGGTGGAAGCAAGGGCCTAAAGGCAGAGGAGATGCTGAGTGTGGCTGAGACAGAGGAGCACTGGTTGGGAGTGGCTGGCCAGGAGGCTGGACGAGAGTACCAATCCTTTCTCATCTGCACAGTTAATATGATTGGGGTCAACTGGCCTCAGAGGACACTTCGACGGTCTCTAGCTTCTCAGAAAGGAAAGACTGGCTCCTCCAGCAAATCCCACAGACGAAACTGAGTGATCACAAGGCATTCTCCCTGTGCTTGGCAGAAGGCTTGTCCAAAATACATGTCATCTTCCTCTAGTCAAGGCGTATGGAGGGGAGCTCCCAAAACAAACCAACCACAATGCCGACTCAGCCATACAAAGAAGATAAATATAATACATGTCTCTGACTTGGCAGGAGTTTCTTTAACATAACTTTTTCCATGTTTTTTTAAAAGCACATCCAGGGCCACTCTGCTTCCAGAGAACTTAGGGTTTTAGCTAATTTGCTCAGAAGATGGTTGTGCAAATTTGCACTACCCCATGAGCCTGGGTTTTATAAGAGGCTGCAGGGGCGGGGGAATCTCCAGCTATAGCAAGGAAGAATTTTAATAAAAAGCAGAACCCAGAGCCCATGCAATAGATGGCTGCTCCTGCAGGTCAACTCACGCTGGGCTCCACTCACCAAGCTCTTTAAGGGATACAATAACTGAATTCCAGGGCCCCAAATTTACTCACGGTACTGATATATTCTGAAGGTCTACTATACACAAAGTACTGTATATAAATAGTACTGTGTACTATTATATACATAAAGATCTGCAAGCCACAGCCTAGTTTAGGAGGAAGAAGGACAACACCAAAGGATGGCAAAATATGCTGGATGGTGACAGTGGCATTAAGACATTTACAGACCAAAGAAAGTGAAGCTCCCCTCCCGATAAGGGAGGGAGTGACTCTGGGAAGACTTCCTGAAAGAAGCAGCTTTAGAAAAAACAGAGAGGTTTTGGCAGACAAAACGAACGGCAAAGGTAGTCCCCTTTTCTGAGCACTTGCTATATATCAGTCAAATCTCACAAAAAACCAGCATACCAGGTGCCATAATGCCACGTATCGGGCAAGGGACCCCAGCTCAACACGGTGGGCTAATCTGCCCAATGTCACACATACCATCTTGGTGGCAGAGCCAAACCCAAAGCCCTTGTTCTCTGCTGAGGAAAGCTTTCCTGGTAGAGGGACCGGCATGAGAAGGGCAGCACATCTGGCAAGTGACAAGAATCCAGTTTGTGGGATGGTACTCTGTAGAGCACTAGGCTAGAAAGACACGTTGAGACCACCCTGTGGGGCCCTCATGCACCAAGCTGAGGAGCATGCACTCACCGGCCGGGTGACGAAGCAGGTAAGGAAAAAGGCTTTGGGGCGTGGCAGTCCCAGGATAAAGTGTAGCAGCTAAGAATGACTCTGGAGCCAGCCAGCCTGCATTTGAATCCCAGCTCCAACCACTAACAGCTGTGTAATCTTGGACAAGGTACTTAACTTCCCTGTGCCTCCACTTTCTCATCTATTAAATGAGGATGAGAGGACTACCAACCTTTCACAGAAGTGAAAGTTAAATGAATTGTAAAGCAAGAAGAATAGAGCCAGTCCACAAGAACAGCTATGTAAGTACAGCATTATCAGACGATGACGGTGATGATGATGCAGCAACTTAACTAATGAGATGAGACACAGTGGAGTTGGGAGATCATCTGAGAGGCTACCAGAGTAACCCAGACAAGGGAAGGATGGTAGTAGCTTCAGGGGGAACGGGAAGGAAGTAAGTGCTTCGAGAGATGGGAGAACATGGAAGGGGAAGGGAGATGAGGCCTGCAGCCTGGGAGAAAGGCAGTGCTGCTGGAGGGGATGCTCAGCCATGAAAGCGCTTGACAAAGACTCAGGAGGATTCCTTGCTGGAGGCTACTCGCACATCCAGGTCCGTTTCTCTGAGCCTCCATTCTTCCATCTCTAAAATGGTGCTAATAATCTTCCCCCTTCTACTCTTGGCATTGTCATGATGCTCAGATAGGACTGTGAACTTGGCCAGAGTCTATTTCAGGCATAAAGCACTCTACAGATGGACACCATGAGGCAAAAGAGGGAGTTGTGACAAGGGCCTAGCCTGGAGAAATGGGCCGGAGAGAAATGTGTCCATGATGTTTCCCGACAATAACACTCAGGGTCAATCTCCAGCATCCTCACCCTGCACAGCTGCAGGTTGGTACCAGCCCAGAACCACTGACACCCAAGGCTGCCCCAGCACCAAGGGCAGAACACACAAAGGGTCTCGTTCAAGGGGCAGCCCCTGAGCGTGGAGGGCAGAATTCACTGTTCCAGGACACACCACGGATAAAGGAAGTACACAGAAAAGTAACACCAGTTGGCTCTATCTCCTCCAGCTCTCCACTTACAACGTTATAAAGTCTGTGAACAGATCAAAAAAAAGGTTTGTGAGGGTTGGGGGGGATGAGATAACTAGTGCTGCAGCAGGAAGCTCCCCAGCAGTTTGCCTTTGGCTGTAACCAAATGTCTGTTTACATTTCCTGCATAATCTTGTCACTCAAAACTTCACTTCTTACAGAAACTCATCTTTTTTATGTGCAATGTAGTCTATGCAGTTTAGGAGACCCTAAGACCAGCAGTCTGCATTCCCTATGTACTCTTTCTTTATTTTAGCTTCAGTAGGAGCTCAGGACCCCCAGCCCCAAGTCTCTTCTCTGGCAGGCCCCCCACCCCCCGGTCACATCACTCGCACCACGGAATGGACTTTAACACGACCCCCTTCCCCGCCAGCCTGGAGCTGTCGTCCTCCTCTGAATCCCCACCACCCAACGCAGACCCAGGCTCGGCATGACTTGAAATTGCACAGACTCTTTTGGAATCCAAAGATGGTGAAAACCCACAGGCATAACCCCTCCAATTACTCACCTTTCCCCTCACTCAGAAAAGACTTTCAACACAGCAGCACCTCATTTACTCAAGACTACCTTGTTTGGTTTTCTAAGATCAAAAGAAAGGGCTAATTTAGGTTTGACATCGTAGTTTTTGTCCTGCTTGCTACAGGTTCTGGGAAAGTAAAAGCCCTTAATCGCCCCCCAACATATAGTTACTACAACTTAAAACACTCCAGAAAAGTGCCTTCTCCCTCCAACCAATTTTTTTGGCTGACTTTCAATAGTTTTAAAGCTGATAAACTGGAGGAAGCCTTTATTTAAAGAAAGGGGGGAAAAAATCTAAGTAAACAGTTCCCAGTGTTCTCTAAGAAATTAGACTCTAAGAACACAATCTGTCCACACAAGGATAAATGCAGTTTTATTAAAGAAAACACAACGGCCTTACAAACACTATACACTGTACACACGAAGACTCAAACACAAAATGCAAAGGGGTCCCCGGAGGGGGCCTGCCGTGGCTTTGCTCAAAAACTGAACGGTAAGGCGGGCGGTGCTGGCGACTAGGAGCCGTGCTGCTTTGTCCTTGCCGAGGTGATCTCTCTCACTGACCATCAAATGGAGCTCAAGGAGCGGACCACAAAATCCTGCTGGGCAGTTAACTGTGATTGTTCCCAAAATAATTTTTATTGAAGAAACAATCAACTGAACTACTTATAATCTGCAAAACCAAGCCCCTGGCACCAAATGCATTAAAGGCCTCAAATACCCCTGGAGTTTCGTACTACTCCAAATATAGACCTGAAACCATAAATTAAGGAGCAAAAGCAACAATGTTTTAAATGACTGACCAACTCCATCCAAATATCCCACACTTTTCATCCCAGGGCGAGGGAAATCAAATGAGAGTCAAAAAGTACGATTTCTAGAAATCCTCCATCACAAGAGGAAAACCTTATAACATCAGCGTGGCTTTTAAGAATGCTAGCAGAAACTAAAAAATATGCAAAACTTATTTCTACTACACCCCACAGACATAACATCACCTTTTTGTTTATAATGCACTGTATGTTTATTACGTGGTTTCTCCCGCTACTTGAGCCCGTTTTTAGTACCTGGATGTTGAGAGTTATAAAAATGAGTGAAGATTCCATTCCTGTCCATAAGGAGCTCAGAAGTTAGGTATCTGTACCTAAAATGAAAGGGTTTAAATGGGTGGTGCTAATTTCTCTAAGAGATCTCTAGGCATAGGAAAAAAATCCAAAGTTCTTTGCAGAAATATTTTATTTTGCCTAATTAAAAGAACAATTAATACCAGAATGATCTAAAAGGGAGACGTTGCTAAACCCAGAGCAGTGGATTTGATGCAGAGCATTACTTTCCAAAGGACCTGTCGGGAGACAAGGCCATGCTGGGTCATCAGTCCCCACTCTTCCTAATGAATTCACACATAATGAACTTATGTCTCATCGATCAAAACATTCCCAGGCCCATCCTCAGTTCAGTGGCAGAGAACAAATGCTTCTGCAAAAAGACCACACCATAATCCCCAATGGTGGGCTGGAACAAACTGGGATCCATGTCCAGACACTTCTACATGTTGCTGACCTTCACGTAGAAGGCCTCTGGTCACGGAGATTTCATTCATCCCAACCCATTCAAGAAATATTGATTGAGTATCTCCATACCAGGGATTTTCTAGACACTGAGCAATTACACTGGCAAGTAAAACAGACTTGGAACCTTCCCTGGTGAGGTTTATAATGCAGCAAGTAAATCAGATAATAAACTAGTTTTACTGAGAGAAGTAAGTGGGATGTGGCGACAGGAAATGATAAGTGGAAAGTCTCTCTGAATATAAAACCCTACAAAAGATACAATATTCAAAATATCCATTACAGATACTGGGGTGACTGTTACTGAAAAATGCTTTGATGTACTAGTGCATATAATTTAGAAAAGTTAAACATATTTTTTTAAAAAACGAGGCTAAGCTGATCTATAAACTTAATGTAACCCCAACAAAAACAGCTTCTGGAATTTCTTTTAACCAGACAAGCTGTTTCTAATATTCAGTAAATAAATAAACTGACAAGAAAAGCCAGGGAAAAAAATCTTTAAAAAGAAGAGTGATGAGAAATAGGTAGCTGTAGTAGATATTAGAACACATTGCAGAGCTGTGGTAATTAACACAACAGGTAGATAATGGAACATAGATGAGTTTAGTATATGGCTCTACAGAGAAATCAATGAGAAAAGTGACCGGTCCTTTGGTCTAGATCCCTTCCTCACTCCTTATACCATTCCAAACAAGTTCCAGACATATCCAACTAGGTAAAATATACTACAATTTCATTTTTTTAAAGTGTATGACTTTTTTCCCAATAATTTCAGAGGAGGGAAGTCTTCAGAATGCAAAAGACAAAGCTAGGAACCATAAAGGAAGAATTAAGAAATCTGACAATTAATTTCTATGTTAAAAAGTTACATAATTAGGAAGGTCAAAAGGCAAATGACAAACTTGGAAAGAATATGTGCAATTACCCCACCCCACATCCCCTGCAGTTTCCCTGAGATATCTTTACAGCAATGCTTCTCAAAATTTAACGTGCATACTAATCACCTGGAATCTTATTAAATGCAGATTCTAATTCAACAGGCCTGGGATGGGGTCTCAGATTCTGCATTTCTAACAAGCTCCCAGGACATGCCAAGTAGCTAAATTCTACAGAACTTTTCTAGTTAACGAGACGCAGGGATCGACGTAAGACTCACATACCTCCTAAGAATCATCTGGTAAGGTTTCAGAACACTAACTGGGTGATTCTGATTTAGAAGATCCAGGGTGAACAGCAGGAATTATTTATTTTTTTAATTCCCTGAATGACAAAGATATTCAGCCTGGTTTGAAAACCAGCGGATGAGATCATCTGATCCCCTCCTGCTCTGCCAGTGCTCTGAATACTGCAGAGAGACCTGTCTGATCTGGTAGTTTAAAACCATTCCTTTCCCATCTCCAGACCCCACCTACCCCACTCCTCCACCCCACCACCTTTCCCCAGCCTTGTCCTAACAGGTTCTTGTCCCACACAGAAGGCTGACAAAGAGGAGAGACCCCAGCAACAACCGCACAGGGAGCCTGGCAGGCAGCATTCTGGTCATGGCTTCGCTGGTTGACCCTGTGATCCTGGGCAAGCCACCTCTTAATCTCTCAGTCCCCGCTTCCTCACTGGCAAAAACCAGGTTGTTGTGAAGGACAAAAGAGTTAACCTACTGAAAAAGCTCCGTAAATTGTAAAGCATTACATGAACTTTCATTATTTTTTATTAGAGATACATGGTGACTGGAAACACACTTATAAAAGTCTGAACCTCTCACATCCATGTCCCAAGAACTTTGTGCCTCCACCCTCTTTCACTGGCCCCTCTCAATTTAAAGGAAAAAAAAATCTCCGTATTTCCACTTTCTAAATATACAAACTAAAGTTTATATACAAAACAGGTAAAACACATCACATCAAGCCTAAACTTTTATACATTTTCAATGTATAAAAGATGCCAACATGCCCAGGCGCGGTGGCTCACGCCTGTAATCCTAGCACTCTGGGAGGCCGAGGCAGGTGGATTGTTTGAGCTCAGGAGTTCGACACCAGCCTGAGCAAGAGCAAGACCCCGTCTCTACTAAAAATACAAAGACATTAGTTGGACAACTAAAAACATGCAGAAAAAATTAGCCGGGCATGGTGGCGCATACCTGTAGTCCCAGCTACTTGGGAGGCTGAGGCAGGAGGATCGCTTGAGCCCAGGAGTTTGAGGTTGCTGTGAGCGAGGCTGACACCACGGCACTCTAGCCCAGGCAACAGAGCGACACTCTATCTCAAAAAAAAAAAAAAAAAAGATGCCAACAAACTACTACTGCATATGTATGTCTGCTAATGTACATGAAAGAGTCCCCCCGAAAAAAAAATTCCACAGTCTGAAATAATTTTTACTGTTATTTTAAATGTTTAAGCCTCATCTAAATCTTCTTCCCTACTTATTAACACTGCCATCCCACCCCATCTGGGGAACAGTGGAGGAAGCAGACTTTTGTTTCTGACACTATCCGCTTGGGCACACATTGTATTGGTCTCTTCGAGAAAGGCATTTGCTATTTAATCCATTTACTAATAAAATCCTCTGAATTTCGAAGGTTCCCTGGCAGAGGAAGCATTAGCATGTGCACTTTACATTTATCAGATTTATCGTGGGGAAGCACTTGCCAAAGTCCACTGAGAGCGTGCCTTCCGCATTGCTCAGAGATGGGAGGGGAGGAAATAAGGGGTGGTGCTACCAGGCAGGACACTCAGGTCTAATGACACACCTGGCTTGCCTCTTTCCAGGTGCTCAGCCAACCAGAACTCTTCAGTGCCCCCAGGCACAACAGGGAAAATTCCTCACCTGCCAGGCTTGAACCTAGCACCACACAACCTAAATCCACCAGGTACACCAGGCAGCAGAAAGGCCTAAGGCCTTGAAATGTTCCAGTCTAAGATAAGGTAGGGAGGTAAACCCTCTCATTGCTCCCCAGTTAGCCTGATAGTCCGGGGACCAAAACAACGCTCCCCCAGACCCAATACATACTGGAGAACAGGGTCCAGGAAGGCTCTATCTGCTTCAGGGAGCAGCCCTGCATGACAGCCCAAGCAGAGGGCATGTGCTACCAAACTGAGCTGCCTTTGCTGAGTGGGGCCCTCTCTGGAACACCATACAGGGCTTATTTCCCAACAAACTAGTTGGCCAGAGACCATTTGGTTTCAATTAACAGAAACCCATTCCCACTAACCTACAGGGAGAAAAAAGCTAAGGGAATATGAGTTCATTATAGGGCCAAGGGGTCCATCAAAAGACCCCAGAATCAGGAACTGCAGCCAGCCCTCATGAGAGATGGAAACCAGGAAATGGAAAACCATCAGGAAATGAGACTATTCCCAAGCTCTCTTATCTTGTCCTCTGCACAGCTATGTCATGCTTGCCTGTCTCTCTGCAAAGCAGTTTTATTCATGCCCAGTTAGAGGCTCCCTCAACTACAGTGTGCGCATCAAAGACAAACTAGGATTGTTTCAATCCCAAAATATTCAGGAGACAGAGTTTAACTCAGCCTGAGTCAAATGCCTCCCCTTTGATCCAAACATCAGAGAAAAGGTGGGTGAGCTGGTCTTACCACAGAAACTATCTACCTGTCTGGCACAATTACAAAAAATAACAATATGAATGACAGCAGCTGAATGAACTCTGACCTTTGTCAAAGCCACAAGGTTTTCCAAAGGTATCATCTTGTCTTCTTATCATCACTCCAAGGAAGCACAGCCGTACAGCCAGATCCTCAAATAAAAAATAAACGTCTTCTTTGTATCTTGCCTGTTGGTTGCTTGGGTTGGAGAAGAAAATCATTTTGTTGTTATAAAATAGGAATTTATTTCTGGTTCCTCCTTTTTTCTTTAGAAGAGGGTTCTCAGCAGGAATCTTGCTTGGGAAGGGGCAGAACCTGGCTAATACATGGAAAGGTCCCGGGGAGCATGAATGCAGGGTAAGGGAGACACACACAATACAACACATAAATGGAACTCAAGCCTTCTGGGGCACACTCAGAAAAGAAAGTACTTTGCCATCCATAGGAAGAATCTGTTCAGTGTAAAGGTTAAGTGAGGCCCCTTACTTACACAGGCCACTGGGTTTTTCATAATGTGGCCCCAAGGAGTCCATCAGTCTGGGTCTATTTCACCTAAGGCAACAAACACATTCCTCACAGATCATGGGCTGCTCTGTGTGGTTGCTAATAAGATAATCTGTTACAGGAGGCTTACAAATCCATTTACATTGATTTTAATTAATGAATCAATCCCCGGCCCCCAAACCACTTGGTCCAGAGACGGTAAGCAATTCAAGATTCATTCTCTAATCCCAGACTGCAATCTACATAAAAAAGAAGTTAACTCTCAGATCAATGAAAGACAAATAAAAATAATTGGATTTGTACCTCTCGCAACATAAGGAAAAATCTCTTCCCAGTTTAGACAGCAACTCTTCACATGTCAATAAGAGGAATATATTTTCGCAGTGATTTCCAAACAAACTTACCTAAGACTAAGGGGTTTTTGTACCAGCCTGAAATCTGGAAAACCAAGGTCAGAAATTATGAATCCCAGTCTAACTTCTAAAATTAATATAAGCCCGACTTTCTTAACAGCTTATCAGAACCTTTTAGTCTGGGCTGCAGTTGAACAGAAAATTACCCAAACACAAAATACCAACACCAAGTAAGAACGAAGTGGCACTCGCCAGCCCGGCTGTGCACTGAACTGGCCATGCTTCATTACAAAGCCAGGCAAACTTCTGCATTCGGTTTTATTTTATTCTTTACAAAGGCTGAAACAGAACTTGACCTTTCTGAGCTATTGCCAGCTATGAATTGAAAACAAGCTCAATTTAAAAGACAGCATCGATATATAACGGCTCATCATCTCAAATTTTTCTTCCATCTTTCTCAGTGTGTTTTCACATTGTCTTGTCTACCCACGCTATTTTTAGACTTCTATCAGAACTTCCAACAACTCCATATAAAACTAGAGTGGGGAAATAAAAAGGTTCTCATTTCAGTCTCATTTGCTCAAATCCCACATCTAGCTAATACTAATTAGCATAGGAAAAGAACTTAAGAGTTGATAAATGAAAACGAGTCGCACTCAATTTTAATTTTTTTTCAAGATCAAAAAAGCCCGTAAATTCACAAGTAAGCATAAAGCAACAGTGAGTTCCAACTCCACACAGACGGAAATGCCAATCCCAGTCTGCTCTGACTTGGGAACATATACAAAGTAGGCACTGCTCGTCAGGGAGAAAAATTAATGCGAGTTGCAACAGACCCAATGTAAACTCAGAGACAACTTCATAAGTCTCTGTTACTCCTTAAAATGTTTAATAAAGCAATTATCAAATTGATTTTGAAGTCAGGAAGACTGGCTTGAAACACTGCAAAAAGAACACTTGCCTCCCCTGCCCCGCCGCCACCACCAAAAGACCCTATGTACAAGGAAGTAAATTGCAAGTAAAAGCAAAAGCCAGGCGAGAGCTTGACAGTCTGGCAGGCCAGTGTGTTAGTTTGCTCTCTCTTCTCTCCCTGTCTCTTCTCCCCTCTCTCAACTGGGAGAACAAACAAAAGAAGTCGATAGTTCAGCTATACATATGGAATCCAGAGCTTTCTGCCTAGTGTCTGCTTGCATGCCCCCAAGTTTCAGGATTCACTGGAACACTAAAGCCCCTTGAAACATTTGCCATGTGTTTGCTGGGCCCTTCCCCGGACTCGGCCTGCCGCCTTTCCTGGTCAAGTTGTGCAGGGCCGTACAGCAAAGCAGGGTGTGCCAGTGTAGCCTGACATTCAGATGAAGACCACAAATTATAAACAGTTTCAGTAAATTGACTCAAGTGCCTTTGTTCCTCAGACATACATCTTCCTACCGCTTACAAAGGCAGGCAGCAGAACCTAACCACCAACGCAGCTATAGCCAGGACTGGGAAAGGAAGTTATTGAAGCCTGGATTTCCTGCTTTTGCTTGTAGCCAAGAACTATGAGGCTTGTAGTGGTTTCAGGAACTGACTCATCTCATGATTCATGGATAAGATACTGCTTTTAATATGTTTCTGACCCTAAGACTCGGGAACTTCAAAACCAATCTGAACCCTTGCTTTATTCTTATTTGCAAATGAATATTCACAGCAAAATAAACAGGAGGACATCAGTTACTGACACAATGAAAACATCATGCCAGTCACAGGGAAAGTGGAATGTGGATATCACATGGGAAGCCGTCATCAAAGCTTAATCCATGGGCTGCGACTTGACAGTGTCCAAACCTCCCAAAAGTGGATAACAGGTGGGATAAGGTTTATTTTTAGATGTCATTCCCCTAGATGTAAAAATAGATTTACCGCAGCAGTATTTTAATTCAGGCCCATCTGGGGTTGTGACTTTGAATACCCAAGATACACAGAAGCATGTAGCTGGAGATTTAGCTGTTACAGTTGCAAACCGGGTAGAGTTCTGAGTGAGCTGACCAACGAGTAATGGGGAATAAAGGACTTGCGTTAGAACTCGTTCTTCTTAAATCATCCTCTGCTGGAAGACTGCAAGTCTGTATTTCCACCGGTGCTCTGACCGTGTGCACACACACGCATACACAAGTGCACGTGTGCACACGCGTGTGCACACACACACACAGCCCAGTACTTAAGAGCAAAGCTCCCTAAAAGTACTCGGTGTCAGAAGCTGGCACCTCTGGCTGTACGCCATGATGTCCCCACAGATTTATTCTCCACAGATAAGTCCCCACTAGGGAAAAGTTTTCGAGCCACCCTCATCCACGGATCCTGGGGTTCTCCTTACTCCACCCCCAACACAGAACATTAAGCCCGAGGACCAGTTTCAGGGATGGTTTTCAAAAGCGTTTACAGGTTTCAACACATGCCCAGTTGCGCACAGGGAAAGGGGAAAACAAGGACGCAAAAACGCAGGCCATTCCGGGGAGGGTGGGGGTGGAGGAAGCAGTGAGAACAGTTGACCAGGCGAGGCCAAAGTGCAGGGGCTGGCTGGCAGGCGCTGCTCTGCTGGGCTCCTCCAGCAGATTTACTGACATGACGTCAGTGGCTCCAGTCCAGCTTTTTCTTTGGTAGCTTTTACCACTTGCCTCCTGAAGCCTCCACTATGTTCGGGAGCCACAGGGCCATAATGAAAATTCCCTTTGTGAAACCGAGTTTACCTCGGGGCACAGAGGCCTGCCTTGTGAATGACAGGGCTCTTCCCCCTGCTCTGGGTGCCCACAGGAGGAAAGGGGAGGGAATAATCCCCTACAGTACTGTACTTTCCTTAATACAGAGGAACCATTAAAGGAAGCTTGCTGCTTAAAAAAAGAAAAAGGCTGGAGTGGGGGTGAGGGGCATTAAATGTGTATCCAAAATTTCACAGCCCAGGATGCTGGTTTATTTCTCAGTGGTTTCGGGAATGATGATAATTTCGGGACTATTCACTCATGCTGTTGTGAGGCTGTGTTGGCTGGACTGTGAACGCAGACAGCTTTGTTTCACCAACAAAACAAAAAAGTATTACTCAAGCTGAAACTCCAGGCCGGAATAGAACCTCTGAAGAAAGTGTCAAAGCTTGTCTTTAAAATGAGCCCTTTTTTCTTTTTACTGAGTGCATACTCTGTGATGCACCAACATGGGCATAAAACAATTTCCAAGAAGCAAAGACAGAAATTACTAAAAATAAGTTTAATAGCAGACCTGTTAAACAAAAAACACTCATCTTAGACTTACAGGCTTACTATCGTATTCCTACCACAACATAACAATAGCCGTGTTCCGACAAGGACGCCAATGCATCAATCTGCCTGAAACTACAAATCTTTAACTTTTTTCCATTTATAAAAGTAACGGATTAGTGATAAATTCTTTAGATGACCAGGACATTAAATACACTCTATTTTAAACACTTTGGGGGAAAGTACAAAGCTTAATTCAACTGGTGTTTATTGAAGCACATGTGTGTAGATGGCCCCAACAATATCACCAAAATATAACTTACAGTCTGAACGGCTCCCAGTGGTAAGAAGACAAAAAATCTCTCATGTCCTGGTTATGTACACAAGAAGGAGAACAAACTGTCACCTAGACATGAGTGCAGGCACTGACTAAAGTCTTCTGTGAAGCCTAAATTAAAGTGAGCTGTGGCCTTCAGTAGGCAAGTCGAACCATGGGTAATCTTTCAGTTTGGTCTTTTTCTTAAGAGAGGAAAAAAACAATATGACAAGCACAAGTGTGTATGTGGCAAATGAGGGCCGAAGGGGCCAGGCAAGGAAAGCTTTCACCATGATCAAAGAGCTGATATGGTGGGTGTGATCCATTTCCAAAGGTGGGCAGGGGATTATACAACTGAAGGGGGCTGGGGGAACCAGAGAACCTAGCACACACATTGTAGCCTTGGAATACCACTGCCCACTACGAAAAACCAAAACTCTGCAGAAATGATTCATTCTACATACCAGAATACACAAGACACTTAAATAGCAAGGAAGCCATCGAAGACTGTTAGGGTCACATCAAAAGGACACAAGAGCCGACTGAACAAACTCCCACTGGCCAAAGATGGGACAATTTGAGCATCGGTAAGAGAGGGAACTGCAATGGATTTGAACACATCTGACAGTTTAAAACCCCTGATGGCATAAGGATATGCAAACAAAAAACCAGAAAACAACAACAACGACAACAAAAATGTCTTTCCTGTACAAACTGTGTGCCAGGTTCACCAAATAGTTGATGAGAGAGCGTTTCTCTAAAAAAGAAGGAATTAGAGAACTGCAATATTACCAGTTTGCAAAGCCCACGTGAAATAATTGATACAGGCAGTGATCATCAATCAATGGTGCTAACATCACAGAAAGAGACAACCGGACGTTGTGTGCCCCTAGTAGAAGACTCGTTATGAAACATTACCATAGAAACAAAAAACATTAAACCTGAACTAAATCAAGCTTCTAGATCTAAATTCCCACTGACAGGAAACGCGGAGGATAAGGAAACAGGATAAACAGCACCACGGGGATGCAAGTGCAAAATCCAGGGTTAGGGAAAGTCTGCAGCTGAAACAATGGGGCTTTTTAGAACAAATCAATTACAAAAAAGAAAAAAAAAAAGGAGGAGAGATCTTTAGATTAAAGAGTTTTAAGAAACACAGCAACCAAATATAACCTGTTGATCTTGTTTGGACCCTGATATGAACAAACTAACTATGAGAAAACATTTATGAGACAATCAAGGAAACGTGAACAGTGACTAGACATTTGATATTTTAAGGAATTATTACTGAAGTGCTGGTGTGATAATGATATTGTAGCTGGTGTTTTTTAAAAATAGAGTCCATACTGAAAAATTTACAGATGAAATGGGATGACACCTAGGATTGCTTCCAAATAAGCTGGCGGGAGGAGAGCCAGGAGTTTAGAGGAAAACAAGAATAGCCATGAGCTGATGACTGTTGCTGAGTGATGAGGGTACATGGGAGTTCACTGTTCTCCACCATACTAAATTTTACTACAATAAAAGCACTGAAAATCTACAAAAAAAAAATTAAAAAAAGACACTGTCCCTGACCCCCTCCTTCAAAAAGAAAGATGCTATGTAAGAGGTACCTGGCACTCTAACTCACAGCTACTGGATGATGGTAGTCACAGTAATAAGATTTACGAGACACTTCTCTGCCAGACATTGCACTAACCCTCATTTAACCTGCACTATAACCTGTAAGGAAGGCACTACTATGTCCATTTCACAGGTAAGGAAACTGGGGTTCAGAAAGATTGAAGAGGTTGCCCAAAGTCAAACAGACAAGTGGAGGAAATGTGTATAATTCCACAAGTTCGTAAGCATAATGAGAACCAGAATGAGTTATGTCTCACCAAAATAGTAACAACTCTTAGGAGTGCTGGCAACTCTGTAAGTCAGAAGATTCAACCCAGTGTTAAAGGGAACAGGAGCAATGCTTTTCTGATGACCATTTTTGGTGAAACCTAGGGAACTGCAGGAGTAGAGTCTCTAAGATCTCAAAGTGATTAAGAGCAGAAAAGAGGGTGAAAAGTGGAGGGGAGAGGGGTGTATGAGTGTGTGTTTCAGGGTGCGGACAGCAGAAAACAGGAAAGCAAAAGGGAAACTGCCTGAAGAAAAAGGGAGAGAAAAAACAACAGAGCAGGAAATCCAGCAAGAAGGGAAGCTGGCAAAAAGCTTGAAACCAAACCCAATAGAGGAAGATGAAAAAGCAAATAAACGAGCTGTCGTCTAGTCCACTCTGGTTGGGACGAAGCCCTCGGGATGTTGGGCTGAGAACTGCAGGGTGGAGGAAGCGGGAGACTTCCGAATGGGTGGGGGGTACCAACAGAGAGGCTCACCATGGGCCACACACCGTGTTAAATTTAAACTCACACCCAGAGCAGTACTATTATTTTCTCCATTTTGCTGATGAGGAAACAGAGGCCTAGAGAGAATAAATGACTTACCCAAGATCACACAGCCTATAAGCAGACCTGGGCCTGGAACCAGGGCCTAACCTCAAAGCTGTGCTTTTAGGCTACTTTGCTAAACACGTCAAGCACTGGAGAAAGCTGTACTGTTATGGCAACACCAAAACAGCCAACAGCGGAAGTACCTACAAGGAATCTAAAAAACACAAAGTCCAAGAAGGGTGCAAGTGAGTACAGGGAAAGAGGGGAAGGCAAGAGCGCAAGCCCCAGAAACTGGCAATCAAGACCACAACGCGTGTTAGCTCAGAGTCACCAGAACTAGGTGGACAGGAAGAAAAGACAATCTCAGCAAGCCCACTCTCTCCCAACAAAATCTAACCAAGCTGTCAAAGATGGATACCAACCCCCTGAGCAACCCCATCTCAAAGCCCCAATGTCTTTTTCAGAGTCCTGATTAGGAAGTTATTAAGTTATGAAGTTAACTCTCTTCTGCCCACTACCCATCACTGCCCACCACATGTCACCGGCTAAGACACATTTTCCAGTGGGTCACCTGGGTGGGGAGGAGAGAAATTCGCCCCATCTTGCAGGTTCCCAAGCACTCCCACGATCAAGGAATGAAGTCAAGGTCATCTGCCTAAACCCTATCCCCAGTATGAGGCGATTTCCATATCCAGGCCTTCGGGTGGTGGACGGGCTAACTTATTCTGACTGACTGCCAACAAAGCACATTCCAAAGCAAAACCAGATAAACTGGCAGGTCTGGCTCCAAGCTTCCAAATCACATCAGCCCCCACCTCCACCCACCCACCCACCTATGCAGCAACTGGACTGCCCCAGCACCAGTAGTCCTGTCTTCTACTCTCAAAGGCTGCTATGACCAGTCAGGGTGTGAGGGGTCCTGGTCCCTACAGTTTTTGAGGACAGAAGCCCCAAGGGAGAGATGAATTCTGCCCTTTTCCAACAAGACAAATGACGGGGGTAGGACAAGTCCCCTCTGAAAGGCTCAGCTGGGTCACGCCCAACTTTTTAGGACCTTAGCCCCATGTTTGTATTGAAGAGACAGTATAAGGGGCCACCAAGAAAACAAAACAAAGTATTGTGTCCCATCTTTTCTGGACAAATACACTAAATGAGGAGAAGTCTACCTTTGTTTCAATGTCACAATCTATCATAACTCCATTCAAAAGACACAGTGAGACCTGACAGGTGACTTAATATGCAGTCCTTTGTTGGCCTGACTGCAGTAGTCCCACAAATCTAGGAATTGGTTTCAAATTCTGGCTGTGTGACCTTGGGCGGGTTACTAAACCTCTTGGAGTTTCACCTTCCTCAACTACAAACAAAGCTCTTAAGTTTAAATGAGATAATGCTGAAGAATGGGCTTAAGAATGGCCTGTCAGACTTCCCTTCCCATCCAACTTCTCCCACAGAGGCCCAGGAATTTGTACAACTAAAAGAAGAGTTACGGAGTGAACTCAGTAGTGCTGCTCCTCTTCCACAAAACCTGGCTTTGAGAGAGGAGCTCAACGGTTAAGGGTGGGATAGCCCAGAACAAAGCAGTTCTCCAGGACCTTTCGCCTAAAGGCTCCTGGGATCATGCATTTTATCTCTTTAATCTAAAGCGCAGCACAAAAACAGGCTAGAGGGGCAAAGGGAGTCCAGCACAATCTTCCCAGAAAGGGAAACCAAAGATTTTCAGGTGACTTACCCAAGATCACAGGGACAGCCAACAGCAGAGGCTTCTCTACAAAGCCTGCCTTCCACCCCAGTTGCAAGTGGAGGGACCGAGATTCTAGCACGTAGAGGAACCTCAAATGCCTTCTCGCGGTGAATCACCTCCACAAAGCAGCAGTTCCCTAATCTCTCAGTGACAAAGTCTAGAGGCCACTATTTTAGCTAGACCTGGAAGACACTACACTGGACTCAACACCTCTGCTCCTGCCCACAGTCACTGCCTAAGGCACGTCATAAAATAACTAAATAGTGGTGTCAAAAGAACCAGTGGGAATTGAGCAGGGTTATTACAATTATTTTTGGTTTTAGGTAAAGTACTAAAATTTCTTTAAAAATTTCTAAACTTTCACCCAATTTTCTCTGCTCTATGTATTTAGGTACATCATGGGACATCATTAAATAGTCTCCCCCACGAACAAAGGTGAGTTTGAAACCTAAGAATATCAAGAGAGCAGGTTCTAAAATATCTGAAATCCCCAAATTTCATACGGCACAAACCTTTTAGAATCCCACTGGGAAAAACTTCTTTCTAAATTCAACTTTGTTGGTCTAAAAGGAAATGAACCAATGCTGACTCATTCCTATGAATGATGAGAAATTTTTTTTTAAAATACTTACGAATCGATCCACAGAATAGCACAAAGTTTGAAACAATTTGGTTGAAATAATACAGGTTTATAAGCAAAGGTGTTTTCTGAAATTCCCCCCGGTTGTAGTTCTGGTCTCAGAAACGGCCTGGGACAATCCTTCAAAAACAACACTGCCATAAGCGCAGTACTAGGATCATTATGAAGGCCTCCTGGCCGGAATTTTCTCTCCATTCTGCTTAAAGGGAGACTGCCAGTTTCCTCAACAGTTTCCTGTTAGCAAAATGACCATATAATTTTTCACCCAAACTGGGACATTTTGAGAGTAAAAGAAGGCGCTATTAAGGATTATGCCGAGACAAGAAGCATAAACCAGGGCTATACCTGGCAAACAGATACACAGCCACGAGGAACAATATAGGACAACTCTTTATAAAGTACGAATGGGTAAAACTGCAACAAACAGTCATTATGAGGAAGGCAGTCAGGATCTGGTGGGAAGACACAGGAACAAAAAAGACCAAGTTGAAATTAAGAAAAAACTGGATAGAGCAGAGGCTGAAACTCAGGGTATAAATTAACCTGACTCTGGCTTGATTTTTCCCCCAATCTTACGTCAATTTACTAATCAGATTCAATGCTTGATTTGTGGCCAAATGAGCCTTCCAGGTGTCTCTTCTTCATGATCTTCATAAAGTTCATCCTTTATGATTTAGTTCTTCGATTAAAGTATAAGCCACAAGAATGGTTAACGCGGCAGGCATTTATCACTAGGCAGCAAGTCACTGCACATTACTGAAACTCATTTTTCCTAAAGTAAAAACGCCTTCCATTTTAAATACTTCTAATGGATGTCTTTGAAAGGAACCGTATGTTTTTTCCTGGCTCCTCCCTAAAACTAATAAACTAGTAGCAACATAAACTCTTCTCATTAGGTCTAAATATCAGTCTTAATCGCTAGACCACCAAAAAAAACAAGAGTGCTGGGGATACCACAGTGGGCACAGAAAGATGCTGTTCAGTGTGATAACTAGATTTGGAGCTTTTTTTATGATATTTAATTCATACACCATAAAATTCACCCTTTTAAAGTATGCAATTCAGTGCTTTCAGAAGACTCACAGGGTTGTGAATCAGTGTTTTTAAATCTATCTTTCTCTACTCGTCAACTGTCAGTCTGCCTGCCCCTAAAAGCCTCTCTCCCCAACCAGACTACTCTCCTCCATCAACAATTTATAATTTTTAATTTATAACTGGGAAACCAGATTAACTAACACACAGTTCTGTACACACTGCTTGAGAGACGACCGGAAAAGATGTCAATAAAATGCAGGTGGTCCCTGGCCCAGGCTCACACAAAGCAATCTTAACTGCCCAGACCAGTCACCGGGAGTGGCCTAGATCTAAAAACACAGGGACATTGACACGCCCTTAAGTGTAGCTGGGAATCTGAGTGGAGCACGACCGGCTTAGGGCAGCTGACTTTGAAAACACAAGTTTCTACCCACCAACTTCCAGAAAGATTTCAGCTCAACAACCCAGGAAGTACCTGGAGTTAGACACTGAACTTGGGTTAACAAACATCCTCTTAAATATGCAAATACAAAATTGAAAGAGATGATCTACCATTCATTCACACTCCAGTGTGAATTGTTAACTGAATATATTTAAAGGCCCAGAGAAAGCAAGTCTTAGGAGAGGGGCAAAGTTTTAATTCTGGAGCTTGGAGTACTTGGAGGAACAGGATGGCCTGGGTTTGAAAAGTAGCCACACCCGGAGCTCTAACCTACTGAGCTAGCTAGCACTTATCTAATCTCAACTTTACTCCAACTCTTCCCAGTAGATACCATCATCCCCATTTTCCAGGTGAGAAAACTGAGGGCACAGAGAAGCTAGCAGCCTGCCTTAAGTGGTTATTAAGAGGCACAATGAGTACAGCAAAAGTACTTCAGCACCCCAGTGGGGATTACTCAATGGTTTTGCCAGCAAGCCTGAGACCGTAAGCATTGTTTCTCTACAAAAAGATGGGTTCTACACAACCACCTTACAGAAGAACTTTTGAACCCACCCCCAATGTTAGGAGTGTGGCTTTCAAGCAAGAACCTAAGGAAGAGGTTTTCTTTTGAATAGATGAGGTTGCACCATGCTACCCACTTTTTAACCATTTCCACTTAATTCATACTACCATTTGGCAAGGAATGACCTCAAATATTATGTATTTACTGATGGATTTCCTCTACTTTATGAATAAGGGAAGTGGGGTTCAAAGCAATTAATGGTCAAACGCTTCATGAGATTGCCTCAGCCTCTCCTGGATTTCAGTCCCTTTGCCTGAGACCTGAAGTCCAGTTCTTCTAAGTAAATGCCTCAGCCTTGGGTGTCCCTCAAGAGTCACTGTCCAGGCTGATTGGGCAGGAAGTCCTCTGCCTTGTATGCAAGATAACATCTGAAGTTGCTATTTACTGAGCACTTACTATACTTTGTGTCTGGTAAATACAAGGTGCTCTATTAAAATTTATAGATGAGGACACTGAGGCTTGCAGAGAGGAAGTAATTTGTCCAAGGTCACACTAGCGAGTAGCTGCTGAGCCAAGTTGAGCCAAGGTGTGTCCAACTCCAAATCTGTGTTTTTAAACCCACATTATCCTGCGTTTTTCCAAACCAAGATCAGGAAACAGTCCACTCTTCACATCTATCAGTTCCTTCCTTCCCTTTTGTTCCTTTCAATGAATTGCTCATGATCAAGTTTCAAATTTGTATTAGCCCATTATTGGCAATAAACCTTCTTCACTGATATGCAGGGGTTGAGTTCATTACTCAGGAGCATATTTCACAGAGTTTGTTTTCTAACAACTAAGCCCCACTCCACTCCCAAATAACCATCTGGCAAAAACCTCTCTGTTCCTTCAAGGCCCAACTCCAGCATCTCTTCCTCTGCAAAGCTTTCCTCAGTCCCTACCACCAGGCAACACAGCTCTTGGGCTATATCAAGGAGCACTTACCCCACTGAATTTTTTCCCCCTTTATTCTGTTATTACATAAGGAAATCTACACTCCCAAAAAATGCAAACATGTAAAAAACCCCACTGCCTCAAAGCAATCACTGTCAATAATGTATAATCTCCCAGATCTCTTTTGGCTAGAGATGCAAACATGTTGTTTCAACATTTCACCAACCCTAAGACACCACTGACTGCAAGATGCAGCATAATTTTATTTCAAAGAAATTCTGTTGCCAAACACATGATGCCAGAATTCTTTCTGATCACTTAGAAACAGAATTTTATACATATTGAAACTTTTTGCCCTATGTCAATCTTGTGCATGCATAGAAAGGAAAATATAAGCTAAATAACTTGGGTAAGATGTACCTATAACAAATTCTCAGAGTGATCAACATTCATGCTTGTCCATACTCTATCACCCTCTGTGACAAGGCATTCTCAGGAATGCTCACTACTGACTCTGGGTTTTTTTTCCCTCTCCACTGCATTCATTCTACAGGCTTTGATGAATGTATGCAACATCACGGGTCATGACTACCACCTGGCCTGCCATGATGGTCGGACATGTCCCGATTTCAAAAATGTTCATGTATGTAAAAAATGTGCACCTTGGAATTCATGAAATACGATATACACAGCTTTCCCACCGGATTGTGATTACCTCTTTACATGCCTGTTTCCCTTGCTAAACTGTAAACTCCTTAGGGCAGGAGAATTTTTCTGATCACCATTCCTTGGCCACCTTTTCCTAATCATCAAATCCCTGGCACACAGTAGCACCTGTAAATGTTTAAATGTTCAGTGGCAAGTAGCAGCTCTATGAAAACCAGGAGCATCTGGATTTCAAAGTGCCCAAGGTGAAGGGAAGAGACAAGAAAGAACGGAAAGTATGGTGGTTTATTCACAGGTTATGCCATCAGGATCACCCTTTCTACCCCCTCATTCTCCAGGGTCAACGGAGACCACCTGAGGAACTCCAAGAGCATTCCCGCTGCTCGAAAAGTAAAACCTCTGCACGCAGCCAAACAGAACTCAGTCCTCAAACCCCTTGCCTGACACGCACCTCTACAATCACATCTGGAAACAACTGCTACACTCCCAAGGGGTGAGTAACAGATGAATGCTGAGCACAGAGAAGGTGGTTCTGGTTCATTTTATTACTTCCCCTGTATAGAAAGAAGGGTGAGACCTTATTTTAGGCAGACTTATTTTTAAAACCAAGAACATCTTAGTGTGCTTACTTCGGCAGCACATATACTAAAATTGGAATGGTACAGAGAAGATTAGCATGGCCCCTGCGCAAGGATGACATGCGAATTTGTGAAGCGTTCTATAAAATAAAAAAAAAGAGAACATCTTAGTGAACTCCATAAAGATTTAGTCTATGTTCCTAGGTATACTGCCTCACAAATATAAGGGAGAGAAATCACATTCAAAGTTAGAAGACATTGACCAAGTTTAATCTGATTCTACCTGAGGATAAAAATTAGAAAACCTAGAGCAATGGTTCCCAGCCCAGAGCAGATGGTATTACGGGGCCTTTTAGAAATACTGAAACACTGCATTTACTCCAAAGTCTCTACAGGTAGTGCCCAGGCTGTAAATGCTCTCTGCAGGCTGCAATGCACACTAAGGTGGGAATTGCAGATGTAAGAAAGGCTCCCTGGGCCTGAAGTAGAAAGAGGCTGACCTGGGTTTGAGTCAGAACTATTCTGAGTTAGCCATGTAAATGGATCCATGTTTCCTGAATTACAAACCCAAAAGTCAAATGTGAGAAAAGGTGAGTAGCCTGGAAAGGTGACTGAGAACACACAGGCAGGGGGTGCTGGGAGGAGGACAGTTTCACCCTAGTTTCCCCAGTGCCTGGCACATATCAGGGACACAAGTATTTGCCGAATGAGATTGCACGGGTGATAAGCACATGGTCATGCACACCATCCAACTCCTACTGAGCCACCTACTATGTGCCAAATCCCTGAGTCGGCTCAAGCTCAGACGAGAGACCCGGTCAATGCACCAGTGGGAGAGAATTTAGTTTTGCATCAGCTTCCCTGGACACACCTCAGTGGTATTCTAGAAGCATTTCCCACTTTAACAATTTCTAAATATAAAAGAAGCTGCTCCTTGCCTCCAAATCACAGAAGGCACATCCCCTGATTTCAGCTTATATAGATGTTAAACATTTTTGCATTTTATGCTTCAGGTAAAATTTAAAGGTGAAAGAAAATCAGGCAGATATTCTGAATGCATAAAACCAGAAACCGTTCATTAAAATAAGAAAGAACAATAACAACCTTACCTCATCAACATTTAAAATAAAAGCAAACTTTGAATTAAGGGAATTTCTTGGTTCTCCCAATTTGAAATGCTATTAAGTATATGTGTTCTGTTTTTCTCTCAATGACAATACTTGATGATCTTCTAAGTACCCCAGATTTCAAGTCGGGGCTGACAGTTCCTTCAGCTGATGGGGCTCTTTCTAACTCTAACCACCATTGTCTCCCAAAGGCTTTGAGATGAAAGGGCAGCCGAGGAGAAAGGATTGAAAGGGATTCCACCAAAGGAAGCATCCGCTCACAATGGTTTCAGAATCAGTTAGCCTCTAAGACACCCCCAGCCACAGTGATGGGTGATCTGAAAATGAAGCATATCAAAGTGCTATTGATAAGCTAAATTACCAGACAGCTTATCTGAGGCCCACATCCGCCATATGGTGCCCCAACTTCTGCCGCCTGTTGCTGCCACAACAATAGGCACGCCTACCCAGAAAGCACCATCGGACAGAAACCCAGCAGCGGCGGCATGTGGGGCAGCTACTGTGTTTACATTTTATTTTGTGCCATTAGCTTTGTGCCTCCCCCTATCCCAGTAGGGATTTGAAACACACACACATTTAATGTCACGGATCCGCGCTACGTGCAGAATGCGTGCGTGTACCACTACATGCATGCGTGTATATGGGAACAGATCAGGTGAACAGGGAGAAAACCAGATGTCAACTTCAGAAATGGAGCTGCCTGGTGGGAGAGGGCCAGTCAGGCAGGCTCCCAGCTCAAGCTGCAGACAATGCGCTTTTCTCAAAACACTCGGGCGGGTGGGCGGGCCTCGGGGAGTGGCTATTTAAAACACTTGGCTCCTTTTATTTCCCCACCATGGAAGTGAATTCGGTTCTTAAGTGCCAGAGCAAATGAAGTCATTTGGTTTCCGCGGGCTCTCTGCATTTCAGCAGAAGGAGTCAGACTGGACAAAAGTCGGCAAGGCCCATCTAAGTTGTTCTTTCTTACAATTAAACTTGATTCCCAGAGGATTCAGAGCTTGGGCTTCATTAACTTTTTTTTTCTTTGAAAAGCTATTAAGGTCATGGAAACGTTAAAGGATGTCTGCCGCTGGAATGAACGCTGTCAGAGATGACTCCCTTGGCAAAATACCATCAAGTCACGGTGCAAAGAAGGAATGGATAAGGCAATCACCTTCCAAAGGCTTGGTTAGTATAAAAGATTAACGGTGATTTTCATCAAATGAATTCATATGAATTCTGCATTTCTTTCTTTCTACTCAAAGACTTTCCTGTTTTTGCAGATGGTAACAAAAATATTCACTTATTTAGTTTCTCTATTAGAGAAAAGACGCCAGTTTTCAAAGAGAACCCAGCAGCCGGTAGCATCAGGTTATGCAAAAATACAGGAGATGGAGGTTTGGATACAGTGCAAAGCAAAAAAGGGCAAACTATCTCTCTTAACGTTCAGATCTCCTGAACTATTACAGAAAGGCACTCATTTCATTCCCCCCAATTTACCCACACCTAAGCACACAACATTCTTGGATGAACTTTTCAAATTTTCTTAAACATTCTCAGTTTAAAAAGAAAAAATCTCCTTTCAAGTTAAATTGAGATTGCACTTGAACACCATCCAAGAGCAGAGCTGAACTGAATTATGATAATTAGAAAGCTGTGCCTATAAAAAAAAAAGCAGCACAGTTGATGCATTTTTTTTAAAAAGTTCATGCCAGAGAATGTAAGTTCAATATGTTCTCACATAATTAACATTTCCCACCATTAACAGCAGTTTTTCAGTTTACGTATCAGTAAAAACAACAGTACTCATCATTGTTGTATATCCCCAGTCAATAGTGTTTCAGTCACTTTACACATACATCTAAACCTGTCAGATGCAACAAGAATCTCCCACTGGAGATGACGGATACTTAACTTGTTCATCAATAAACTGGTTTTTTCTTTTGAACCGATTTTCCAGGGCCCTGTCCCTTCAAATTAAAACTGCTAATGAAATCCTAAGAAAAAGCCTTAAAAACTAATGCGGATCATGAAAAAGGGCAGAAAGCACTGCAGTAGAATAGTAAATACTCGTTTTAAACAATGGGGGTTGGAAGGGGGCGGGCAACACGGCCCTCCCTTGGCCTGCCACAAAAGTAGAAAAAAGACAGCCTCTTAAGAGGACCCCCCTACACATGCACACACCCCATTATCCAATCAGAAGAGAGACCAGTGGGTTTCACAGTTAGCCAGGACTCCCAGACTATGGAAACTATTTTTTTGAGAATCCTCCCAACTATGCAAAAAATCAATAGACAAAAAAGAGAACTTAAGAGTGGAGAGTAACACACCCTGTAAGAAACATTGTCTAGAAAACCCACCCACCAGGCATCCCATTTGCTTTGAGTAAAATAAAAACACATATTTTGAAATTCTCTTATTCTGCACCACTACAAAGCCTGAATGTATCTGAATAAATGGTCAAATTTCAACCCCAATTTTAAATATGGAACAAGGTCAAGGAAGCTTATAACGCAAATCTTACAGACTAAGGATTCAATCGTTCACACCTTTGAAACAAAACAAAAACCCACAGAAAAACACTCCAAATATTTAGATTCCAATATTCCAGCACTCCACAAACTATCCCAAGAAGAGGGAAGACCCAGAACTTCCCTGATTTCAGATGTACACAATAACTGCAATACGACAGGGTCTGAATTAGGTATCTCTCAAAAAGCCCAACCCTGAAACATTAGGTGCTTAGGATGGACCAGAATTACTTGATTTTATCACCTTTATGAATATGAAAAAATAAAATATACCACTGATGTTCAAACACGATTTGGGATCTAATTTAAATATCCCAAGGTAATCTGTGCCTTCTACAGATAAAATTAAGAAAAAGCACCATGCAGCTATAAAAGATTGTGCCAGCCATCGGTCAGTCCCCAAGTAGCCCAGCAGCGAAGTCTAAGCTTGTCAAAGGGGAATAAGCCTTATATTTTTCTTGCTGAGTTCAGAAGTAGGACATTAGCAGTCTGCAGTTCCAGTCACTGAACTCCAAAGGAGAGGCTGTAATGCCCGCATTTAACAGAAAGGTTGGCTTGGATTTCCTTGCAGTTCTACAGAGAAAGTTGGACACTTGCTTTGGCCAGTATTTTTCAGTCTTTGGAGAAAATAGACCCTAAAAGTTTTATCACTAAACAGATTCAACCTCTAAACATAGCTTTCACTCAGAAATATATTTTTTTCCTTTCACAAGGTCTTTATTGGGAACAAGAAAAAGTGCCTAAAATATAAACTTAAAAGTATTATCACATACTGTCTGTATGTGAGTATGGTCATTTTAAGTCCCCAGATCATACACAGTTATTTGCACCAACCATTTAAGTGATAAGACACCACAATTTTCATTTGCAGGTAGTATAATTATGCTCACAATTAACACATAATAACCACGAGATTAGAGAGAAAAGTAATCCCACAGATGTGCAGGTTCTTGTACAACCACCATGTGTAAGAGATCAAGCCATTTCAGAAGCAAGCGACTTTAAAACACTGTTACTGGCACGGCTCATGTCTTCAAAGGTCTATTTAACATTTGGGATCTACATTCTCTAAAGTGCTCATGTTACATACTTTTCTGCTGAAATGTGATGACAAATACGATCTAAACACGGATGATACACTGTAAGTATATTCTTTACAAACTTTCCCTTTAAGAAATGCCCTCATACTTGCTACTCTGTATTGTCAGAAACAACAGAACTCAAAATTGTTTATAAATTGCTGAAGCTCAAGCAGGGAAAAACTCGAACATTTTTTTTCTTATGACTTATCTGTCCTTTTTCTAAATCAAAGGAAACGCCAGTCTCCAAAGTTGAGTACATAAATATGTAATTCTTGCTGTATAAAGCAAATAGGGGGAGAGAGAGGAAATGAGAAGGGGAGGAGGAAGCTGACCCCCCCCAGACTGCCCTCCCAAACAGCCCTTATGTGTAATTAGCTTGCTGCTGGGGCCTAGGCACATATTGTACCACAATGCGAGGAAAAGCCTCTCAGTAAGAAATTCATTTCAGTCTGGCTCAAACTAACCTAGGGTGTCCTCCCTCTTTAAATTAAATTTCATTAAGTATATGTCGTGGTGAGTCGTCGTTTTTGTTTTGGGAAAAGGAAGGGGAAAAAAAAAAAAAACCCTCCAATAATCTCTCTCAGCCATGTTCCCTGGAGTTCATTACTTCATAAGGAATCACACAGAGGAGGAATTTACACAAAGATTGTTCCTTATAATTTTTTTTTCTTATTGCCAAGGCAAAGAGTCACATTGGTTTTGTTTCAAACTTGTTAAAAAAAAAATTCTATTATTCCCCCTAAAAATGTGGATCAAATAATACCACTCAAGTAAAAATAAAATGGTCTACTTTGGCACTTTTACACCATCAGCTAGAAACGGTAATAGAGACAGCTTATCAGTTCATTTTTTTATACCAACAATAAATAAAAGAACTGTAAACTGTTTAAAATCTGAAACCTGAGAGTTCAACACAGAATTACACATACAAAGAAACACTAAACAAAAATATCTGTGACCATTTATGGAAATAGTGAGATTAGAAAAATAAGCTTTTTTTCCCCAAAATAATCAACAATTCAAAAGCTCACTGTTGACAAAGGTTCAACTAATCCATTTGTCTTTCCCGAGTCACTTTGTAATTAGTTCTACTATTTCCTTCTAAAAGAGGAAAGAGTCTTACCAAAGTTGGATCTAAGTCTGGCCCTTAAAAGCATTCAGATGTGCTTAGGCCCAAGGATCCTACTATTTACAGAAGGGCACAAACCCAACAGTGAAAGGATGAAGCACCCTGCATAGCCTGAACTGTTCTCCAACCTTTGCCTCAGAGTATCCTGGCAGAGAAGCCTCCACCATAAGAGACCAGCAAGATTCACTGCAGGCTGCAGAGAAAGGAGCCCAAGCCCGGCTCTCACAATGCAGTGGATCACTCCTCCCTGAAGGGAGGAATGTGTCTAAGCAGGTAACCACTGGAAGCACCCAGCACATCCCAAGCAATCAGACCTCCCAGACTTCAAAAAATAATCAAGGTGGACGATGGAGACAGAAACTTGCGACTGTCGTGAACTGATAGTGTTTTGCTCCTTTGCAATACCTGTAGTGTCTTTATTTTTTTATTTTTCTTTTTTACTATTTTGAAATCTGACAGGCTTTACTTTACAGACCAGGGCTCCTTCCAAGGCATTGTTTTTAAATACAGCCTTGCTACATTCCCTGCTCCGGGAACATCATCTGTCTGTAAGTTTCCAGGGCTCACGGAGGTAAATTTTTATTTCTGCAAATCACAGGAAGCCACTTGCTTCTAAGAAGTTAACAAGCCTCCTGAGAAACGCTGGTGGCTGGTAGTTCATTGTTTCGTAAATATTTTTATACGGTGACACCATTCAACTTTAAATAAATCTTTAAAAAGAAAGACAAAAAGCAAAGAAAATTGTGATCTGGATTTTATTTTCCGGGAGAAAGATAAGGGAGGTGTGAGCCTCTCATTATTTCTGACTCATTAAATGTGTTGCTTTGTTTTTTTAAAAATTCAAACGTATTTTTTTAAGGAAACTCACAGAAGTTGAACTTTCTTTAAAGTGGGCCTCTGGACTTTTCAAAACAAGTGCTGCTGCTACGAACAAAGAATGGAAGTGTACCCTGATTTTCTCCCCTCCTGGGGATCATTTCTTTTCCAATAAACAAACAAATCCCCCAGTATTTCCTACCGAAGGGAAGTTTTCCAGGGAGAGTCTCCTCCTGGGTTTGGTGGTAACAGCGACTCAGTCCTTTTTGGACACAATGTTTCTGCTGACTCCTGAAAATTTTCCACTTGAATGTGCAATGAAGCGGCGGCGGCGGCAGCAACAGTCCTGGAGAAGCGGCAAAGACGACCGTTCCCTCTTTCATCTTGGGGAAGAAGGAGCGAAACCCCCGCCAGCGGCTCTACTCGGCCCAGACCCCGGGCCTGCCTCGGGGGGCCCCGGCGCCGGGGGACGGCCGGGGGGCGGCGAGAGAGGGGGTCGGGCCGGCTCCGGGCTCCGAGGCGGCGGCGGTGGTGGCGGCTCTCCCCGCCCGCGCTCGCTCCAAACTTCTGGCTCCCCGGAGCACCGCGTGAAAAGCGCCCGAGGGTGTGTGCGTGTGCGCGCGTGCGGGCGGCGGAGAGGGGGCGCGCGGGGGGCGCGGCGAGGGGCGCGCCGGGGCCGGGCGCCTCCGGGGCCGCCGCCGGGGGCAGCCTGTTGCCGCGCGGGCTCCCAGCGCGCGGCCCAACTTGGCGTCCCAGCAACTCGCGCGGCGGCGCCCGGCCGCTCACCTCGGAGGGGGCGCGGGGAGGCGGGCGGGGGGGCCCGTCCACGGCCCTCCGCGTGCCCGCCCGTCGGCCTCACACAAAGCACTGCCCGCAGAGAAAGAGCGGCCCGCGAGAGTCGCGCTGCCCGGCCCCCGCCGCCCGCCGCCCCGTGCGCTCCCCGCACCCCTGCATCCGCCCCGCGCGCCAACTTACCTTGGCCGAGGGAGCCGCCGCTGCGCCCGGCGAGTGCGAGGCAAACTTCGGCGCCGCTTCCCCCGCCCTCTGTTCGGTGCCCGGCTCCTTCCCCGGCTCCCGATCCCCGGGCTGGGCCACCCCACCCCTGCCTAGCACCGCTCCTGCCCCGGGCCGGCTGGGCGCGCTGGGCTACTGCCCGCGCTCTGGGCAAAGGTGGAGGGGGTGGGGGGCGTCACTGCATGGCCTGTCCCCCGACGCGCCGCCCCGGGCCCGGGCCCCGCCGCGCGGAATGGCCCGCAGGGTGGAAGCGAGTCTGCAAAGTGCTTGGTGGGCGCCCGCGGCGGGCGGCGGGGCCGCGGCGGCGGCTGCAGAGGCTCGGCTCGGCTCGGGCGGCGCGGCGCGGCGCGAGCGATGCTAAGAATGTTCGGAATGAGGACAGGAATGAAATGAACGCCGGGACCGAACTCGCTCCGGAGGGGTGGGGCCTCGGTGACGTCATGCGGCCTGCCGCCCGGGACCGGGGGCGGGGCCTGCCGCCGTCGGTGACGTCATGGGGATTCGGGGCGGGCCCGGCTCGGCCGCTTCGCTGTTAGGGCACCGGCTCCCCACGGAGGGGCGGCGGGGCGGAGTCTCGCGCCCACGAGGGAGCGCGGCGCGCGGGGGAGCCGCCCTCCCCCTCCGGGCGCGGGCTCCGGGCTTTGTCCCGAGCTGGGGCGGGGCGGACGCGAGCAGGGTGGCTTGGAGGTGCCTGCGCCCGCGCGCAGAGCTGTGGAACCTTGGTTTTCTCCTGGGGGCTGGCGCGGCGCTTGCCGTGCCTCAGTTTCCCTAACCCGGGAAGCGGAAGCGCGGACGGCCGCCCTGAGCGCTCCGGTACTCGCGGCAGTCTGCAAGTGTGGGGAAGGGAAGTTTCTTTTCTGAACATTCAGGTGGTTTTTCTCCAGTGCAGTGACGCCTTCCCCGGCCAGACTCCAGGCTGCCATTTCTTTCCCTCTTCCCTTTCACTTTTATGAAAGTTCGCAGCTCTCACTCAAGTCGAAGTCTGTCCTACTGTTGGGAAGGGAAAACCTTTTGCATAGCAGAAAAGGATAATTACAGACTTCATCGTAATCCTGCCCTGCTAGCACTGTCGTCTTCTCCAAGGCACTTTAGAAACTAAGTTCTCTCATCCCTGCTGGCTCTAGTTTTCAAAAGTAATGGATCCGCTAAGAACTTCCGAAACTTTAAAATGCTCTATCCGGCAACTACTTTCTTTGTCTAGAAACTTCATTTCAATAATTAAGAGTACTTTTAACCCTGGAGGTGACAACGCAAAAGTGACATAGTAAACCCAGTCGGTAAATCAGAAAACGGGTAAAGTTGACCCACTGGGAACAGAACTGTCTAAAGTTTTAGACGAGTGTAATTTTCAATTTCACTGAAAGTAGCAAAGCAATTCCTGCACAATGGATCTCGTTCCTTCTGGGCACTTCGCTTTTCCAGTTGGGGCCCCAGGATAAATAATGGCGCGTATTTCGTGCCCCAGGAATCGCTAAATATGGAGAACTGAGGAAAATATAATATGACTCGCTGCAGCACATTTTCTACAAAACGTGACTTTGACTAATGCAGGTTTAATTTAAATTTTTGTTGAGGTAATTGAAGAGTCAGTGTGCAGTTGTAAAAAAAAAAATAATACAGAGAAATCCTTTGTTCACTTTGCCCAGTTCTCCCCACTGGTAATGCCTTCCGAAACTATAATAGAATATCACAATCAGAATATTGACATTGATGCAATCCACTGATCTTGTTCAGATTTCCCCAGTCTTACTTGCACTCATTTGTGTTGTGCCTGTATTTAATTCTATACAACTTTGCCACCTGTGTTGGTATCACCACCACAGTCAAGTACAAGTGCACTTTATCTCTAGTTCCTAGGTAATACAGTGAGGTTTACAATAATGAACCCAGACACTTTGGCACTGGTTTTTGGAAACATGTTAGAAAACACATAATCGATTTGGCATTAAAACTGTACTAGGCATCTCTCTCTCCAAGTATCATCTTCAGAAATCACCAGGTAAAGTTCAAGGGCAGTGCGAGCAGTTAGTTGGGTATCTAGAATACTGTTTGTTGGCCCAGTACACCTGGACATCTTTCAGACTAGTTCCTGTCTTACAGTCACCTTTCAATATAATGTCTCCCCATTCCTTATTGAATTAAGGAAAAATTCCTTGGCCTGGGATTCAAAGCTCTTCATAACATGCTGTGACTTCCTGACAGTATTTTCTCCAACTTTTCCCAACTACAAACACATGTATTGAGACTCATCTTTAAGACTTTTTCCTCCAAGAGGACTGCTAAACTAGATATTTCTTCCCTAGGACCATTGAAGCTCCTTGCTCCAGACACACTGCTTGTATTCTGTCTTAGTTACCAGCATATGTTTGTTACTGGTGATGCCTACCTGTCTGAATCCCTAAAAAGTGCACTGGGATTCATTCAGCTAAGTGTACCCTGCCCAAGACCTGCACAGAAATGGGAAGTGACTCTCATTGTCATCTCTCCACTTTAACTGTTACACACGTTTTTTCACTGTCCCCAGCCACCATATATAGGACCTATGAGTTTAGGGCCCATGAGTTGTTCACCACTAGTGTCTGAGGGCAGGAACAGTAGCTGCCACCTGCTAAAATGACAGGAGCTACCATGTATTGTATCCATACTCAGCACTCAGCATTTTGCATTTGCCGTCTCAATTAATTCTTACAGCACCTGTGTAGGGTAGCAATTATTACCCTAATATATACTGATGAGGAACTGAGATGTAGGGAGATTATATGACTTGCTCATGGTCACATAACCAGGAGACAGTAGAGCCAGAACCTGAATTCCATCTGACTCATGTTTATAACCCATGTTCATAACCTCTGACCTCTCTTGTCGCCAAAGCTAAAATGAATATAAATCAAAGCAATAGGATGCCAGGCACTATTTTAAATAGTTTCCATGTATTACCTCATTTGAGCCCCACAGCTACCCTATGAGGTAGGTACTGTTGTTATTCTCATTTTATAGATGAACACAATGAGGAACAGAGAGGTGAAATAACTTGATCAGGGTCACATAACTAGTGAGTAGAGAGAAGGGATTCAAACCCAGACAGTGCAGCTCCAGATGTCATGCTCTTAGCCTTCCACTCAGCTGCCCAAACGCAGCACTCAATACACTGAACGCAAAAGATCAACCACCTGCAGTGTGACCTATGCTGAAAGGTAACAATCACGTGTATCGCTAATGATACAAGAGCGTGTGTTCCCCCCAAGTCTGAGCAAGGAAGACGCTAACTTGACAGGGATCCACTTAATAGTAACAAATCACACTGAGACAAACTCTGATTCAGCCTGAAGCTAGAAAGGAGAGCCAGTGGGTTAGAACTTACCTTAGGAAGCACATGGCTCTGTAAGATACTGCTTTGGAAGACAAGATGTGTTAATAATAATGAGACAATTTGCCTCAATTCTAATTAGGTTGAGCACCTTTTCTTATAAAGGTATGAACTGGTACAACTACTTTGGAAAAGTCTGGTATAAGCTAGTGAAGTTGAAGATATGCATACTTTGTGACCCAGAAGTTCCATTCTCAGCAATTTACCCAAGAGAAATCCAGACATGTGTGCACCAGGACACAGGTACAAGAATAGTCATTGGGCATTTTTGTGATAAACCCCAAACGAGAAAGAACCCAATACCCACTAATGGTAGAAAGGATAAATGAATCGTGATAGAATCATACGATGGAATACCATACAGGGATGAAAATGAATGAACAATAGCTACATGCGACAACAGGGATGAATCCTAAAAATGTAAGATTGATTAAAAGAAGTAGAAAGTAAAAGAATCCGTATAGTATAATTGTGTTTATATAAAGTTCAAAAACAAGCAAAATTTAACAACATTATTTAGGGATATATATTTTAAAAGAAGGGGAAAAAACTAGGTAGAACAGGAAGTAATTACCAATAAACCTGGGGTAGCACTTATCACTAGAGGGAGGTGTTGGGATAGAAAAGGGAAACATGGGCAGGGGGTTCTGGATTGTTGACAGTGTTTTATTTTTGTCTGGATACATGAATGTTCACTATAATGATTTATTAAGCTATGTATTTGTTTTCAGCACTCTTTTCTACCCATCTGCTGTATTTCACAATTTTTTTAAAAAAGTTAAAAGTCCATGTTAAAGAGAGCTATCAATATTCAAATGTCTCCCATGTGCCAGGGGCTTCACCTGGTTGTGAGTCTCACCCCCTCCCATATTTTCATACTCCTTTCTGTATGCATTGTTTCTTCTCTCTTCCAGATCTTCAACTTCACTCTATACTGGATCCTTTCCATTGGCATTCAAACGTGCATAATCTCTCTCCCGTCTTAAAAACAACAAAACAAAATAACTTTCTATTGTCCTAACCTCATCCTCAGCTACTGTTATCCCCACCCTTTCTAGCAAAACTTCTGGAAGGAATCATCTGGCCTCATTGCCTTTGTTTCTTTACCTCCTGCTTATTTCTCAACCCTCTCCAAATGAGCTTCTGCACCCATCACTTATTGCATCAAAACAGTTGTTCTGGCCTTCATGACTCAGTGTAGCTAGTTCAATGGACCTTTCATCCACCCCATCTTACTTGGATAGTGTGACATTATTGACCACCACCTCCCTGAGACAATCCACTCGCTTTATTCCTACTTCTGTGGCTGCTCTATCTCGTTTTGCTTAGCTGACCCATGCTCCTCTAGCTAGCCATTACATTTCGTAGTTCTGGATTCTAGGCTTTCTCCTAGGCTCACTCTAGATCCTGTCTCCAGCTAAGCTATTCACTGCATTGGTTTCTGTTACTATTTGTTTGCTGTTGTCTTCCAGAGATGCACATGTAATCCGTATCTCTCTTTGGAACTATAAATCAGTGTATCTAATCTCTTGCTTGATACCACCATCTGGGTATCTCAGGAGTGTCTCAAACAACCTGTCCAAAATCATGATCTTCCACTACAAACATGATCCCTCTCAGATATTTTCCATCTCTGGAAAGTCACCAGAAACCTAGATGTCAGGCTTGATATACTCCTGCCTGATGAACACCCTTCGGGAACATTCTATCGTATTTAGAAAAAAAAAGTCTTCCTAGGGCCTGTAATGATCTAACCCTCCCCCTCCACACCTTTTCAGACATCTTGTATCTCTCCCTCCCAATGGTGTGTTCCTCCCACACTAGGTAACTTTTAATTCCTCCAACTTATCATTTGCCCACAGGGCCCTTGTGTATGTTAGTATAGCTCCTCGGAATACCTTCTCTCCTCTTTAGCTAATTAATTCCTCTCCTCCTGTTATTGGCTCAAATGTTATTTCATTGAGCAAGTCTTTCATGATTTCCCGGACTTTATCTCCTGGTTTTCTATTGTATTAATTATCTAATGCTGGGTGACAAATCTCTCTAAAACATAATGTCTTAAGATAGTAATAATCATTTATTATCTCTCACAGGTTTTGTGTTTGGAAATGGCATGGCTAGGTGGTTCTGACATGTGGTCTCTCATGAGACCGCAGTCAGTTGTCAGCCCAGAATGCAGTTATCTGAAGGTTTGACTGGGATTGGAGCTTCCACATCAAGACTGCTCACTTGTGTGGCTGGCAAGTTGGTGTTGGTTGTTGATGAGAGTTTCCTCTCTACATGGGCCTCTCCATATTTCCTGGGCTTCCTCACAACATGTCGACTTGATTTCAAAGCCAAACATTGAGAGAGAGAGAAAGAGAAGGAGGGAGAGAGAAAGAAAGCAAGCAGAAGGAAGCCGTATCCTTCTGTGTGAACCAGCTTCAGAAGCCACATAGCCTCACTTCTGCCATATTCTATTTGTTAGAGGTGAGTCACTAAGAGTGGCTCCAATGGAGGGGTGGAATTAGATTCTACCTTTTAGAGGGGGAGTGTCAAAAAGTCTGCAGGTATATTTTAAACATCACTTCACCTTTACTCTCCCTTCCTGGACTTATCACAGTCTGTAATTTTATATAAAAATATAATTATATTATAAAGATACAGTATATACTTGTGTGATTATTTGATTAATGCCTACCTTCCTGCTGTTGTTTGGATATGGTTTGTCCTCGCCAAAACTCATGTTGAAATTTAATTACTGATGTAACAATGTTGAGAGGTGGAACCTTAAGAGGTGGGGCCTAATGGAAGGTGTTTGGGTCATGTGAGTGGATACCTCATGAGTGGCTTGGTGCTGTTCTTGCAATAGTGAGCTCTTGCTCTCACTAGACTGGATTAGTTCCCACGAGAGCAGGTTGCTATGAAGCAAGGATGCTTTTCATGTTGGGCTCCTTCACACGTGTTCACTTCCCCTTTGACCTTCCAACAGGTTATCATGCAGCAGGAAAGCCCTCACCAGAAGCTAGCACCATGCTCTTGAACTTCCCAGTCTATAGAACTGTAAGCCAATAAACCTCTTTTCTTTATAAATTACCCAGCCATACGTGGTCTGTTATAGCAACACAAAATGAACTAAGACACTTCCCATACTAAAACAAACTTTTTTGGAACAAGAATCCTGTCTACTTTGCACATCATTTTTTTCCTAATACATAACATATTACCTGGCACATCAGTGTGGAATAAATAAGAATAAGTTATTCACTACATGTAACACCCACAACAATCCTTTAAGGCAGGTATTGTTCTTTCCATTTTACAGATGGCAAATGGAAAGTCAAAGGGTTGGGTAACTTGTTCCAGGACCAAAATGTGAATCCAAGTCTCTCTGATTTTAAGCCAAGACTATTTCCAGGACTTCAGACTTTCTCTATGTGATCACAAAAGAGGAACAGGAGCTGCTTTGACCTTGGTGAGGTAGTCTCCTGTGTTTCCACATTTCCTCATCAAGTATCCTTCAAGAGCTAATTATGTATCCCAGATGTATGGATTTAAGGACAGGACTGTTCATAAGGTGAAAGAATATTCAGAATCTAGTCATTAAAAAAAATCTCCAGAATAGTTGGTCTTTGTGAGTTTGCTCATCACGAGCAAAGTGAAGAGAATACAGAATGTCTGAAATTATAAACCTATTCATGGTGGGGTTCCCCACAGCAATTACTGGGAAAACTATTTCCTCTCCACAGCAAAATCTTCTCTCTGACCCCATGCAGTCCTCTACTCCTGCAGAAGGCCTTATCTCTTTCCTCATTAAGGAGAAAGAGACCATTCAATAGTTATTCTATTGAATGAGACCATTAGCCACTTGTAGCTATTTAAATTTAAATTAATTAAATTATGTAAAACTTGAAAATTTAGTTCCTCAATCATACTAGCCACATTTCAAGCACTCAAAAACCACATGTGGCTAATAGCTACCATATTGGAAAGTGCAAATACAGAACATTTCTGTCATCACAGAAAATTCCACTGGATAGTGCTGCCAGAGAACCTAGGTAATCCTAGCCCCTGAAAATTTCAAGGTCATAGAGTAAGGCAAAACAAAGGGCTGTAGTGTCTCCGCCCTCTCTATAAGTGGGAGGAACTTATCCACCCAACAAAAAGCCCCAACTCACCTGTAGGAAATGGTCCCAAATAATGGGGCTCTGGGTATGAAATCACCTCTGCAGGTCTGTGCTCTCCTTGGGGTTTCTGCCTCTTCCCCATATGTCCTCCGAGCTATCAGTCTCACATTAAATAACCACCAGCACCCTCTAGGCCTGACTACTCTGCCCTGAACCCACTGAGCCTCAGCCTAGCACAGGACAACACATCTTTTACCCTCCTCCCTGCTTCAAACTAGTGCAGCTCTGCACTTAGGTCAGTCTCCATTCCTCCTGTCTCAGAGTATGTCATTTCCCTCCTCAAAGATAACCATTTCCCCAACTTCTCCATCAACTATGTGTTCTGGACTCTCTGCCCTGTCACCTCACTGGAAAACTTGCTTCACTAATTATTCTATTGTTTTCCATCTTTCCCTCTCCACTAGCACTGTTTCTTCAGCCTCCAAGTTTGCACAACTTCTCCAATGTTGTTAACAATTTTAATTGATCCTTTAGGACCACCCTCCCATCTTCATTTTTTCCCCCTACCACTGGCTCTAGGGAGTTGTCTACAAAAAGACTCTATATCCTCATTTCCCACCTAGGGCCTGGCTGTCATCTGACTCAGTTTCTTCCCATTTAATAAAATATGTTCAGGATATGCATATCCACAACTAGTTCCTGGTCTGACTTCTTATCCATTTTTCTTTTTTCTCTTTTTTTGTTTTTGAGACAGAGTCTTGCTCTGTTGCCTGGGCTAGAGTGCCGTGGCGCCAGCCTAGCTCACAGCAACCTCAAACTCCTGGGCTCAAGCGATCCTCCTGTCTCAGCCTCCTGAGTAGCTGGGACTACAGGCATGCGCCACCATGCCCAGCTAATTTTTTTTCTATTTTAGTTTCCTTCTATTTTTAGTAGAGACAGGGTCTCGCTCTTGCTCAGGTTGATCTCAAACTCCTGACCTCAAGTGATCCTCCCACCTCGGCTTCCCTGAGTGCTAGGATTACAGGTGTGAGCCACCACGCCTGGCCTCTTAGCCATTTTTCTCTTTGTTACCTTCTGGCCACACTTACCTTTTCACTGTCTGCCATGACTGTCTAAAGCTTTCCTGTCCTGGCATCTTTATTACAGTTTTTTCTCTTGACATAAATACTTGCTTTATGTACATCCTATCTGTCATTGGAGGATGATCTCAAGTCCCTACTTCCTGATGAAGTCTCTTTGATGATAAAGCCCATCGTGCCCCCTCTTCCCGTGGCCACCACCATTGCATACAGACTGCCTGACACCACTGTGTATTGCTGTATGTATATTTATCTTCTCTCCCTAGGTGAATTTCAGAGTGCTTCCTAGCAAGGAATTAGCACTCACATCTTTGCATTCTTAAGCATTTTTAATTGAAGAATTTTGTGCACGGCGGATACCCAAATATTGGTTGATTGACTGCTACACTGACCTATCCCAACATCCCTTCAAAAGGGGCCAGTGGTAAACCATGCAGCACTATTTTAAATAAACCTCTTGTAAGGAATGCTATGAAATAAAGACTGTTGCAGCTATTGGCTATGTAAATATCCCATGGATGGAGGTGGTGCACTGAAAAACAATACGCCTCTTTGGAAGATCCTGGAATGACCTGTGTGAACAGGCGCTGGGAACTGCAAAGAACTGCACGCCGGGCAAGCATCACTGCTATTCGTACATTTTGATGGGTGATTCAATCACTTGATTAAATTAGTGTCTGCCACGCTTCTCCACTGTGAAGTTACTGTATTTTTGTGTGTGTAATTAATAAGTAATTTGTGAGGTAGTACTTTGATACCATGTAACTATTCTGTGTCTTATCAAATTTTCGCTGTATTCATTTATTTTTTATATCATAGGGATGTTTAGACCCCTATTTTATTCAAGGGGTAATAATCCATTACTGACATTATTTATTTTGATAATAAATCATGCCATAATTAGTCACTCAGAGCCCTTTCAACTGGCTTCTATGTTCTTTTGAAATGTCTCCATCATTTTTTGAGCTCTTTGCCACTTTCTGGCACTGAAGATGTTCCAAGCACATCTGATACTTTCCTTGGCCAGCCCTTGAACCAGACATTTTTCCAAATTGACATAGTTGCTTTTAGTGAAGAAAGGTTTTTAGAAGTCAAGATCTGGGTACAAGGTATACTCATTGCTCTTGGGATGCTACTTGTCTCAGTACATGTTAATGGACAGAGTTAGGTGATATATGTATGTATACACACATATGTTTACATCTACTTTTCTGTCTATCTATATATCAACAACCATAAATTTATATTGGTACCTCCAATTCCACCCAAACACCCTTGGATTCATTCAAGTTTCCTCCAACTCCCTTCTCCAACAGTGAGAAACTGGCTTCCATTATTCTTAATAAATTATTTGTTCAATCCCCTTATTATGACCAGTTTCTCTTCATCACACCCCACCTCCCTCTCCCTGACATGGATGCCATCCTGATCCGTTTAGGTTCTGACGCTCCACACCAGGGACATCTTTTTCCAGCAATATGGTAGATTGGATATCACTAATGACCCTTTGTATCAGTTTCTATTGATGTGTGACAAACCACCGCAATACTTAGTGGCTTAAAACAGCAATGATTAATTATTTCTCACTACTCTGTGGGTTGGCTGGAAGGTTCTTCTGCTTGTCTCATCTGACAAGCAGATGAGACGAGGTCATGCAGCTATATTCAGTGGGTGGGCCGAGAGGAGAATGGCCATTCTCAGATGTCCTCACCACCATGGCTGATGCCTCAGCTAAGATGGCTGGGATGCTCGATCTTTTTGCTCCAGACTGTGGTCTTTCATCTAGGACTTGTTCCCATGATTCTGAAAGTTCTCCAGAAAAACAAAAACAAATGTCTCTTACACCACATTCTACTGGTCAAAGCAAGTCATAGGCCAGCCCAGATTCAAGGGGTGGAGAAATTGACCCCATTTCTTGACTGCAAGAGCTGGAGCAATGAAGTCACATTGCGAAGGAGCACTGGCATGGGGAAACAATTCTCTGGGGGCCATTAGTGTAATCATTTACCATACTTTCCCAACTGAACAACAAAAAGACAATTTAAAATATTTTTTTTTAAAAACACGTTATTTTAGTTGTTTCTCTGAACTAGAGAAAACAAAAAGCAGAAAGAATCCACAGAGCCATAAATGATGTAAAAGCAGGAACCCCTAGAAAAGAGCAACCCCCAAACCTTAAGGTTTTCTGCCAAACACTGGAGAACTGGAGCTCCTACCTTAATCCTCATGTGGTGCTTGGAGAATAGAAAGCAAAGCTGAAGTCTACCAAAAGCAAGGGATCAAGTATGAGACCCTCACATAAAGCTGGGACCCCACCCTCAGGGCAAGGTGAATGAGAAAAGCAAACACTGCAAAAAAAAGGAGACAAGAATAATGTGCATGTATATCCTGACCTGGGTGTTGCGCGTTGGGGAAAAGAATCATCTGAAAATATGTAACCACAAACTGATCATCATGTGGATTTAATGTTTTCTACAAGGAAAAATGCAAGCCAAGGATTACTTAAAGTGGTCCCTTGTTATTAGGCCCCTAGTTGACTGAGAGACATAAATGCGAATCCTCTCTGGAAGAATGCAAACTCAATCCAGGCCTCCAAGAATTCCCACAGATAAAGTTCCAACAAAAATGAGTAATTCACTGTCAAACAAAGTCACAAAACATACTAATAAGCAAGACATCATCTGTGAGAACAAGCAGAAAAAACAGAAGGCGAAAATAGATCCTTTACAACCACAGATACTAGAATATAAGACATAGACATTGAAGTAACTAAGTGTTTTTTTCTTTTTCTTTTCTTTTTTTTTTTTTTGGTCTTTTTTTTTTCACTTCAAAATATTAAAGGGGTACAATGTTTTTGTTACATGGGTATGTTTTATAATGCTTAAGTTGGGACTTTTAGTGTGCCCATCACCTGAATAGTATTCATTGTACCCGATAGGTAGGTTTTTACCCCTTCCACCCTTCCCCCTTCCCCACTGACTGATTTCCTATGACCTTTACATCTCTTTGTGCCCGTGTGTGCTCATCGATTAGCCCCCAATTACTACAGAATACATGTGGTGTTTGTTTTTCCATTCCTGAGGTATGAAGTAAATAAATTTAATATGTGCTATGGACTGAATTGTGTCCCCCCAAAATTCATATGTTGAAGCCTTCACCCTCAATGTGACTATATTTGGAGTAAGGAAGTAATTAAGGTTAAACGAGGTCATAAGGGTGGAGCCCTGGTCTGACAGGATTAATGTCCTTATAAGAAGAGACACTGGAGAGCTCGCGCGCGCGCTCTCTCTCTCCCCCCCACCCCCCACCAAGTGATGACACAGCAAGAAGGTGTTGTCTACAAGCCAGGAAGAGGGCTTTCACGAGGAACCCAACAATGCTGGCACCCTGATCTCAGACTTCCACCCTCCAGACTGTGAGAAAATAAATTTCTGTTGTTTAAGCCACCTTGTCTATGGTATTTTGTTATGGCAACCCAAACTGAACAATACAATATGATTAAATAAATATAAGACAAACTTAAAATATAATCATGAAATAACCAGTCAGGGTTGATATAAGTTCAAATAGAAATTCTCAAAATTAGGCCGGGCGTGGTGGCTCACGCCTGTAATCCTGGCACTCTGGGAGGCCAAGGCTGGTGGATCGTTTGAGCTCAGGAGTTCAAGACCAGCCTGAGCAAGAGCGAGACCCCATCTCTACTAAAAATAGAAAGAAATTAGCTGGACAACTAAAAATATATAGAAAAAATTAGCCGGGCATGGTGGTACATGCCTGTAGTTCCAGCTACTTGGGAGGCTGAGGCAGAAGGATTGCTTGAGCTCAGGACTTTGAGGCTGCTGTGAGCTAAGCTGATGCCACTGCACTCTAGCCCGAGCAACAGAGCGAGACTCTGTCTCAAAAAAAAAAAAAAAAAAAGAAACTATCGAAATTAAAAATTTACTAACTGAAATTAAAGTTCCATTTGAAAAATGTCAGATTTCACCACTGAAGATAGAATTAGTAAACTAGATGATAGATTGAATGAATTTATAAATTCATTTATAAATAAATATAATGGAATATATTCATTTGTGAAATTTTAAGATATGGAAAATATGAAAAAGAGGTTATGAGATATGTTGGATATAGTGAGAGGGTCTAACTTATGCCTAGTCATATTTCTAAAAAGAGATAATGGGGATGGAAAAATTGGAACCCTTGTACATTGCTACTGGGAATGTAAAATGATGCAGCCTCTTTGGAAAATAGTTTGGCAGTTCCTCAGAATGTTAAATATAGAGTTACCATATGACCCAGAAATTCCACTCCTAGGTATTTACACAAGAGGAATGAAAACATAGTCCACACAAAAGCTTGTACACAAGTATTCATGGCAGCATATTCACAATAGCCAAAAAGTGGAAACAACCTAAATGATGCATAGATAAACAAAATACGGTTTATCCATATATTAGAATGCTATGTGTCAATAAAAAGGAATGCAGTACTGATTCATGCTAAAACATGAATGGATCTCAAAAACATCATGGTAAGTGGAAGAAGCCGGTCAGAAAAAAATCACATATTGTAGAATTCTATTTATACAAAATTTTCAGAATGTGCAAATCTATGAAATGTCCAAAACAGGTTAAAGTATAGAAAAAGAAAATATATTAGTGATTTCCTAGGGCTAGGTGGCAGCACATGAGGTAAGGATGAGAATGACTATTAACAGGTACAAGGATTCTTTTGGGGGTAATGAAAGTGTTTTAAAATTAGATTTTGGTAATGGTTGCACAAGCCTAAATATTCTAAAAACCATTGAACATTTAAACAGGTAAACTTTGTGGTATATAAATTGCATAACAATAAAGTTATTTTAAAAAGAGATAACAGAAGAAATAGGAGAGAGGAAATATCCAAACTCATAATGACTATTTTCTGTAATTGTTAACAAAGCATATCTTTAAATGCAGGAATTCCAGTAAATCCCAAGCAGGATAAATAAAAACAAAACTGAAATCTAGACATCATCGGATAACTGAAGAACACCAAAGAAAAAGAGAAGATTTCAAAAGCATCTCGAAACAAAAGACATCACCTGTAAAGGAACATGGATTGCTTTCTGACGTCTCAGCAGCAAGGATGGTATCTAGGAAACAGCAGAATAACATCTTCAGTGTGCTGAGAGAAGATAAAATACAATTCTGAACCATGTGAATATATATACACACACATACACACATACACACACCTTTCCAGAATGGATTAGAAATTCTAAAAAATTTTAGACAGATACAAATGTGAGTGATTACACTACCCTCTAGAACCCCACTAAAGAAAATTTTAGAGGATTTACTTTAGTCAAAAGGAACATAAACCCATATGGAAATCTGAGGGGCATGAAGGAATGTTGAATAAAGATATTTGTAACTAACTCTAAACAAACATTGTATAAAATCTTTAAAAATGGTGTTTAATTCATAGAGGTATTCTGGCTAAAATTAAAATAATAGACAACGATGTCATACAAGGTGGAGGATGAGTCACGTGTCTCAAGGTCCTTGATTGCTGGGCTTGCAACAGCCACCCAACCTTTCTACTGTCTGTCCCTGTTAAACTACTTTGTACTGATTTGACCAGATCCAGTCTAACCTTCTCCCTTCAACTCCTACATTCCACCCATGACACCTGCGCCTGACAAGGTCTGTTGCTTGCGTTTTCAGAGCCTAAGATAGAGTACAAATGAAGGCCCACATATTTTATCACTAATTATTCAAGATCAAAATCAAGTCGACAAACTGTTAGTTGCTATCTTCTCACATTGAGAAATGCATTTTCTTGACCAAAAAAGTAAAAAGCTATAATTTTTAAGACTAGAAAGGAAATAGCAAAGATGATTGAATTTTAATTATCATGTATGTGTGGGAGTTTTGCTGGTAGGCTTGTGATGTCTAGAGGATTAATAAACTGAAATGTGTGTAATTTATGAATAAATATGTATTTCCCATATTTATTTTTCTTGCCTTCATTTCAGCAAAATCACTAATAATATTGTTATAATCTAGATTTTCACATACTTAGTGTCATATTGATTATAACACCAATTTTTTTCTTTTTCAATGAGTTTTTCTTTAGTCACTGTGGTTCTTAGATTTTTTTTTTTTTTAAATTTCAGTTCAGGTAACTTCTTTTATCTAAGAAAGCAATGACTGGAATTATCAGTAAATTTCTTAAAGCAATACTTAATTTCAGAAATAAAACATGAATTTTATAATACATTGTGTTCACTACAATAAGGTTATATCAAAAATGTTATTATAAAACATATAAAATATTTTAAGTTCATTATATTGTTACCACTTACAAATGATGATTCTCACTGTCTCAAAATATTATCTTCATATAATAATGTAAAGAATTATTGTCATACTTCATGCATGTTTCATCTTATAGCACTGAGTGTGAATTCCAAGTGGAAGAGTTGTGCACATGTTTTTGAAATACATCTATATTTTTGAGGGTTTATGATTATGTGAGAAAGTTTAAAGAAGAGACAACTATGTCCTAGGTCTGAGGGTGATATTGTTTAGTTTATCTTCTAAATGAAAGAAATAAAAGATTATTGACCAATTTGGAACTCTCTTTGACCTCTCTCTTTTTTTATTTTTCTTAATTTTTTTTTAATTTTTAAAAAGAATTTAAATTTGCTTATATACTTTTTAGTTGTCTGGCTAATTTTTCTGTTTTTAGTAGAGACAGGGTGTTGCTCTTCCTCAGACTGGTCTTGAACTCCTGACCTCGGGCTATCCTCCCACCTCAGCCTCCCAGAGTGCTAGGATTACAGGCGTGACCTCTCCTAATTTCATTCTCCCTTCCAACTCCTCAGAGCCCATCACAATCATGATTTTGGTGTGTATAGTCCCAGCTATCTTTCATACTTTTATTTGTCATATATTATATTAATATTACATGTAATATGTGCTATATATTACATATAGATATATATTATATATTTATCATATATTATTTTATGTATGGTCTATTGATATAAAATGGCCATATATATATATATGAGCTATGTCACGGTTGTACATAAATGTGCTTTCCAGTTTGGGGATATTGTGAATAAACCTGCTTGAATATTATTGGACACGTTTTGGTGGATATGAGCAATCATTTCTGTTGGGTATATACTAGTGGATTCAAGTGCTGGGTCACAGAGTGTAAGTTTATTCAGATTTAATAGATACTTGAAAACACTTTTTATAGTGGTTATACAAATTTAAGCTTCCTCAATGATATATGAGCATTCCAGTTGCTCCATGTTAGCATCAACACTTGTTATTGTCAGCCCCTTCACAGGGGGGTGTAGCATTATCTGACGATGGTTTTAATTTGCATTTCCCAAATTATTGATAATATCGTGCAACTTTTCATCCATTTATTGGAGATCCTCTTTTGTGTTATGTTTGCTTAGATCTTTAGCCATTTTTGTGAAGGTCGTCTAACTTTTCCTTAGTGATTTGCCAATATATATTGTACAGGATTTCTTTGCTGGATATGTACACTGCAAATATCTTTTTCATGCCTGTGGCTTACATTTTCACTCTCTTAATAGGAAAAATTTAATTTTAATGAATTCAATTTTATTAAATTTTCCTCGTGAATGGTTATAATTGATATTATGTTTTTAAAGTCAGTTACTTGTTCATTTTTAGTATACAGAAATATAATTGATTTTTGTGTATTGACCTTGTATCCTAGTGAGCTTGTATCTTGGCCTTGCTGAGCTTATTTATTAATTTTTTTATATTCCTTGGGATTTTTTAATGTAGATAATTATGGCTTCTGTAAATAGGGACAGTTTTATTTTTTCCTTTTCAATTTGTATGCCTTTTATTTCATTTTATTGTCTTATCGTACTGGCTAGGTTTCCAGTACTGTTTTCCAGTACTGTGTTGAACAAAAGTGATGAGACCTAATATCCTTTTCTTGTTCTAGAATTTAGGTGGAAAGCGCTTTGTCTTTCACCATTAAGTATGATATTAGCTGTATGGTTTTTTGTAGACACTCTTTATCAAGGTGAGGAAAGGTCCTCTTTGTTCTAGTTTGCTGAGTGTTTTTACCACAAACAGGAAATGGATTTTGTCAAATTTTTTTTTTTTTTTTTTGCTTCAATTGATATGATCACGAGGTTTTTCTTCTTTGGCCAATTAATATGGTGGATCACATTGATTTTTGTATGATTTTCAATGTAGTTATCTTAAAAATCTTTCGTTAGATTTATTCCTATGCATTTGATGCTTTTTGTTTATAAATGGAATTATTTCTTTCATTTCAATTTCTAAGTGTTGATTATTAATCTGTATAAATAAAATTGTCTACATTGAAGCTGGGTGTGGTGGTGCATGCCTGTAGTCCCAGTACTTAGCAGGCTGACGTGGGAGGCTGGAGGATCACTTGAGGCCAGGAGTTTGAGGCTGCAGTGTCCTATGATCATGCCTGTGAATAGCCACTTCACTCTGGCCTGGGCAACATAGCGACATTGTCTACAAAAACAAAACAAAACAAAATAAAATTGTTTAAATACAGACTTTGTATCCAGCAACCTTGCTAAATTTACCTAACAATTCCAATATTTTTATGTATTTTCTTTATTATCTTTTATTTACTTAAATGTTTCTGTCAATATGCACAGTTTTAGTTCTTTCTTTTCTTCTACTCTTTATTTTTATTTGTTTTTCTTGCCATATTGTACTGGTTATACTCTCCAGTAAAAAACTGAGTATAAAAGTGGTGATAGTAGATATCCTTATCTTATTTCTGAAATCAGTGAGAAAATATTTAATACTTTACCTTTGAGTAGGATTTCAGCTATAGATTTTTGCGGGGTTTTTGTTCTGTTTTGTTTTGTTTCTTTGCATGTGGAAAATTCAGAACTAATTTTTAAAAAATATCCTTTAGCCCAACATAAGTTATTAAGACCTGTGAGTATAAACTCAGAGGCTAATTATAAAATATTACCAATAAGGAATATGCAAAGTTATTTATTTTTGATTATGATTGAGAATGCAGCAAATGTTTAATTAAAAATTTAAAGTGTTTTAAATAAAGGTAAAATTTACATATAGAAAAATGCATAGATCTTATGAATTTTAATATAGCCATGTAACCAGTATCCCCAATAAAGATATAAAACGTTTCTACGTTCCCTCCAATTTTATCTTGCCTCCTTTCAGCCACTGCTTACACCACATAGGCAAACATTCTGATGTCTGTCACAGTTTTAGTTTTGTCTGTTCTAAAGTTTCACATACATGGAATCACAGAGCATGTATTCTTTTGTGTTTGGCTTATTTGCTCAGCAAAATATTTTTACCATGACATAACTTTTTATTTATTCTCCTATTTGATGAACATTTAAGCTGTTTCTAGTTTGGGGCTATCATAAACAAAGCTTCCATAAATATTTCCATAAAGTCCTTTTTTGAACCTAAGTTTTAATTTCTCTTGGGTTAATACCTAGGGCAGGAACTGTTGGGTCATAGATTAAGTCTGTTTAACTTTATAGGAAACTTCAGAACAGCTTATTACAGTGATAGTGTTATTTTCTATTACCACTAGCAAATATGAGTACCAAGTGTCCCGTATCCTCCACGACATTTGGTATTAGTCTTTTTACATTTTAGCTTTTTTCTTTTTCTTTCTTTCTTTTCTTTTCTTTTCTTTTTGGTAATAACCTTTTCATCAGATTAAGGAAGTTTCTTCGATTCTTAGTCTGCTGTGAGACTTTATCATTTATGGAAGTTAAATTTTATCAAATACTTTTTCTGCATCTATTGAGACATTTGTATGATTCTGGATTATTGTTAATGTGCAGAATTATACTGATTGACATCTTAATAAATTTATTGAGGCACGATTTACATATCTTATAGTCACCAATGTTAAATGTACAGTCGGACAAGCTTTTGTAAATGTATACTCTTGTGCAATCGCTATTCCAAGCTATCACCTGAAAACTTTCCTTGTTCCTCTTTACGGTTCAGCACTATTGTTTTTCCGACACCCAGGCAAACTTCAAAATGTCTTCTGTCTGTATAATATTGTCATTTCTTGAAATTCAAAATGAATGGAATCAGAAAATACGTGCCCGTTCCCACACGTTGGGGAACCGGAGCCTCCTGCCAACAGCGTTGTAAGTGAGCCACCTTGGAAGCTCGTTGTATCCTCTTCGGACCTTCAGGTAATGCAGCCTCCACTGACTGCAACCTCATGAAAGATCCTGAGAGCCAAATCTATCCATCTGAGCAACTATCAAACTGCTGACCCACAGAAACTGTGAGCTAATAAATATTTTTATGTTTATGAACCATTAAGAATTGAAGCACTTTATTATGCAGCAATGGATAACTAATACACTTGCATTCGTGCAATAAGCCCAATTGGTCATCGTGTGTAATACTTTTTACATATCCCTGGATTCAATTTGCTACAATTTTTTGTAGAGCTATTGTGTTTAGATTCAGGAAAGACAGTGATCTATAATTTTCCTTTCTTATAATGTCCTTTTCAAGTTTTGGTATCAAGTTTAGGCAGGCTTATAAAACGAGTTGGGAAGTGCTGTTATATTTTTACGTTCTCAAAGAGTGTTTGTAAAATTTGTTCTATTTCTTTATTATATATTTAGAAGAATTCAAGAGTGAAAACATTTAAATCTGGGTTTTTCTCTGTAGAAAGTTTATAAATTATAAATGCAATTTCTTTTGTAAGGCCGGGTGCGGTGGCTCACACCTGTAATCCTAGCACTCTGGGAGGCCGAGGCGGGAGGATTGTTTGAGCTCAGGAGTTCGAAACCAGCCTGAGCAAGAGCGAGACCTCGTCTCTACCAAAAATAGAAAGAAATTAATTGGACAGCTAAAAATATATATAGAAAAAATTAGCTGGGCATGGCAGCGCATGCCTGTAGTCCCAGCTACTCCGGAGGCTGAGACAGTAGGATCCCTTGAGCCCAGGAGTTTGAGGTTGCTGTGAGATAGGCTGACGTCACGGCACTCGCCCCAGGCAAAAGAGTGAGACTCTGTCTCAAAAAAAAAAAAAAAAAAAGAATTTCTTTTGTAGATGTGGAACTCCTGAAATTTTCTTATTTCAATTTTGTTAACTTTTGTTTGTGCAATAATTTATCCATTTTATCCTAATTGTCAAATTTGTTACCAAAAAGTATTTTGTAATATCCTTTATCTTTGTATCTGTAATATCTATAGAATCCTTGAAATTCATAATTTGTGTTTTTGCCCCTATTTTCTGTAACCTTTCTATGGATTTATTGATTTTAATAATCTTTTCAAAGAACCACCCTTGGCTTTAAGTTTCCCTGTTATATATTTACTTTCTGTTTCATTGATTTCTGCTCTTATCTATCCTACTTTATTTAGGTTGATTTCCTATTGTTTTCCTAATTTATTTTTAATCTTTCTCTTTTTTCTCTCTAGGCACTGCTTTAGCAACTTCCTACAAGTTTTTGTATGTAGTAATTTTTTGCTATTTATTCAGTTTAAAATATTTTTTAATATTCATTTTGGTTACTTACCTAAGCCATAGGCTATTCAAAATAAGTGCTTACTTTCAAAATCCTTAGGGATTTTCTAGTAATTTTTTAATAAAATTCATTTATAGTTTAAATCTACTGGATTCAAAGAATATAGTCCATATTTTTGCTATTCAAAGTACTTGTTAAAATTTCTATGTTCTTGAACTCCTGACCTCAAGCAATCCTCCTGCCTTGACCTCCCAGAGTGCTAGGATTACAGGTGTGAGCCACTGCACCCCACCTAAAATTTCTATGTTTAAAAGTTTTTAATCTTCCTGTTTATTTTTTATTACATGAAATCTCCTCTTTATGTTTAGTAATATTTCTTTCCTTAGTGTCTTATTTTGTTTTTTAATATATGTATGAATGCATGTATACACTCATGTATCAATATATATTCATATATACCATGGTACTTAATACCATAGTATCAAAATATAAAAGCAAAAAATTAATTTCTAAAAGGAGAACTACACAAATCCACAATTACAGTTGGAAACTTTGATCTGTTTCAGGAAATGATAGAACGAGCAGACAAAAACTCACTAAGGGTATAAAAGATCTGAAAAGTATGATTGATCAACCTGGCGTAATAGACATTTATAGAACAGGATATCCAACCATTGCACAATGCACGTTATTTTCAAGTGCATGTGGAACATACACCAAAATAGAATGTCTTTTTCTTTCTCTTTCCCTCAATGTGTCTTAACTTTCTGTTTGAAGGTTTTATCCCTGGAGTGCATAAACAGTTTATATTAATAATCGGCCTTTAAGGAATCCAGCCTTCTAGTATTTATCTTTTTTTTTTCTTTTTTTTTTTTTGAGACAGAGTCTCACTCTCTTGGCTGGGCTAGAGTGCCGTGGCATCAGCCTAGCTCACAGCAACCTCAAACTCCTGGGCTCAAGCGATCCTCCTGCCTCAGCCTCCTGGGTAGCTGGGACTACAGACACACTCCACTGTGCCTGGCTAATGTTTTCTATTTTTAATTGTTTAACTAATTTCTTTCTATTTATACTAGAGACAGGGTCTCGCTCTTGCTCAGGCTGGTCTCGAACTTCTGAGCTCAAGCAATCCTCCCGCCTGGCCTCCCAGAGTGCTAGGATTACAGGCATGAGCCACCGCGTCCAGCCTAGTATTTATCTTATAATTGCAGTGCTTCATCCATTTATATTTCATGTATATGCTTAGTGATATAATTGAGTTTAGATCTACCATCCTTCTATTTATTTTCTATTTGTCCATTTTATTCCTTTGTTTCTTCCTTGCTTTTTTTTTTTTGAACTAACAAAAATATTTTTATTATTACCTTTTCTCTTCTATCAGCGTTTGAGTAATACATCCTTTTGTTATTCATTTGGTGGTTACCAAATAAAGGAAATATTCTTCGATTTATTAAAGTCTGTCTTAAATGAATGCTATTGCTATTTCCTGAACCATGCAAAAAATTTGCAAGTTTCCTTGTATTTATCTCCTTCTCTATTTTATGTTGTCACATATTTTATTACTACCTATGTTTTAATCCCTACATGACATTATTATTATTTTTAACAGTAAAAACTCATTTATTTTATCTACATATTTATCCTTTCTAGTGGTCTTTATTTCTTCCTTCAGTTCCATGCTTTTGACTGGGGTTATTTTCATTCAGTCTGAAGAATTCCCTTCAGTATTTCTTTTTTTTTTTTTTTTTTGAGACAGAGTCTCACTCTGTTGCCCTGGCTAGAGTGAGTGCCGTGGCGTCAGCCTAGCTCACAGCAACCTCAAACTCCTGGGCTCAAGCGATCCTCCTGCCTCAGCCTCCTGAGTAGCTGGGACTATAGGCATGTGCCACCATGCCCGGCTAATTTTTTCTATATATTTTTAGTTGTCTGGCTAATTTCTTTCTGTTTTTTTTAGTAGAGACGGGGTCTTGCTCTTGCTCAGGCTGGTCTCGAACTCCTGAGCTCAAACAATCCGCCCGCCTCGGCCTCCCAGAGTGCTAGGATTACAGGCGTTCCGTTCAGTATTTCTTTCTTTCTGTTTTTCTTAGACAGAGTTTCTCTGTGTCAACCCTGGTAGAGTGCAATGGCATCACCGTAGCTCACAGCAACCTCAAACTCCTGGGCTCAAGTGATCCTCCTGCCTCAGCC